>OY992886.1:60181818-60486818 GCA_963921405.1 Cepaea hortensis
CTTCCCCCCCCCCTCTCTCTCTCTCTCTCTCTCTCTCTCTCTCTCTCTCTCTCTCTCTCTCTCTCTCACTGTCTGTCCCTCTTTTTGTCTCTTTTACTTTCTCATTCTCTTCTACTCTAGTGTAATGAGTTAACTCCACGTATTGTGTTTAAGAACCGTCAATAAATGCTGGGGTTGACGCAACGTTCTGTAAAAGGACATGCAACTAACTTTATTGAGTTCAAGAATCTCCCCTGCGCACCTCAATCATCCCTCAGCACTTAGACATCGGGTAGATTGCCGTAAAAAGCCGCCACCTTGTTAAAACTCCAAAAAATTTGAAACCTTTCAGGTGTATTCGGTATATGATGCTATCCGATGTGTTTTATAAATCACCAGGTACTAAATTGTGAAGTAGTCACTATCACAGCTGTCGCTTTTACTTCTGAGAACAATATATGGTGGCCATTTAGGCTGGGTCGACCTCGAATACCGGTCAGTTAAAGACAGAAATCCTTGCCTCGATGTTGATTCCAACAAACGTCCACCAGACCGGGAGGCAAAGTGTTAGCTAATGAACACATCATCAGAAAGAAATAACAACAAAAATAGCGTTCTCTACAGCTTAGAGCTTTAGAAAAACAGTGCTTCGATACAGTATAGAGCTTTAGAAAAACAGTGCTTCTCCACAGCTTAGAGCTTAAGAAAATGGGTCTTCTAGTGCTTCTCTACAGCTTAGAGCTTAAGGAAAACGGTGCTTCTCTACAGCTTAGAGCTTTAGAAAAACAGCGTAGAGCACTGAGTTGTTAAGTTTCTTCCATTGTTCAGCAGTTCTCATTCTCCTCAACAAAGGACGTAAATGCGGCTTGGAGCACAAGTTCACCTTGTACACGTGGGATGAGGCCTTCTAAACATTGTTACCTTTAACCTTCTGCTTTCGGAGAAATCCGTTCTGTCTGCCCTCGGAGAAATCAGTTCTGTCTGCTCTCGAAGAAATCGAATCTGTCTGCTCTCAGAGACATAAGTTTTGTCTGCTCATGGAGACACCAGTTCTGTCTACTCTCAGAGACATTAGTGTTATCTTCTCTCGGAGAAATCACTTCTGTCTGCTCTCAGATAAATCAGGTCTTTCTACTCTTGGAGACATCAATTCTACAATGTCTCGGAGACATCAGTAATGTCAGAGACAATAAGTTGTAACTCTCCTCAACAGCTACATGGGTCACTTGTGATCTCCAATAATATTTGTCCGCGCATGAAGGAGTCCCGAGTTGATGTCGGCTCGCGAGTATAACATTAATAGCTGCAGCAAAAACAACTCGCCTTGTTTATTCACGTGGTGTCAATGGCGAGAAGTCAGCAATTTTTATGCCTTCATGTATTTCCCCAGGAGCAACCAGCAGGAGTTGTGTACATTCTTCTGCAGTCATTATAAAATTAGGTTAACGCGGCATACAGTTGTACCACGTGTACGATACCGCAACCCAGAATCCATTTTTACACTCTCATTGGCTAATATCCGGTGCTTTAGCGTTTTGATAAGTTAATCGGTCAGGCATTCGCGATTCTGATTGGCGGTGTTCTTTAAACCTTGACATCGATCAAAGAATTGGTATTCAAGTCACGTGAAGGCTGAGAATGTCTAACCGACATGTTGTGAATTCGCGGCGAGCCACTCTGATGGTTTCCCGCAAAGTTGTGCGCGCTTTTCCAGCGCTCAATCTTTATGAAGACGTGTGATTGTTTATGGAGGTCCTCCAAGTTCACTGTATGCAAGACACGAAAATCACGTTATGTTTCCTTGGAGAGATGTTCGGCATTTACAGCACATTTTGTGCATAGGAATCACTAAACAGATAATTACACGCGCGCTCAAAAAGGTAACGCCTACATAAGATAAAAATAAAATGAGAAACTACGCTTGGAAACAGGCAAAGGTGAAGACAGATAACAATAATCACAGTAGAGATTCAAACTTACTTATGTCGTATGCTATTTTTTTGTTGAGGTAATGGAGTGATACATTAACATGATAACTATTGCCTATAGTACCTTGCTGTGTAGGGCAGGGGGGGGGGGGGGGTCTTGAGACTTAGGAATTAAGGCCACCTGGCTAGTGCATTAGCCGTGAACTGAGCAGGTTAGGGTTTTCTTTTTGTCCCGGACAGAAAAAAAAAGGCAGCACTAGAAGATGAAGTAGATTTCGAATATTAACCAACGAAGAAGAAGAGGATGACGAAGAAGAAGAAGATGAAGAAGAAGAAGAAGAAGAAGAAGAAGAAGAAGAAGAAGAAGAAGAAGAAGAAGAAGAAGAAGAAGAAGCAGCAGCAGCAGCAGCAGCAGCAGCAGCAGCAGCAGCAGCAGCAGCAGAAGAAGAAGAAGAAGAAGAAGAAGAAGAAGAAGAAGAAGAAGAAGAAGAAGAAGAAGAAGAAGAAGAAGAAGAAGAAGAAGAAGAAGAAGAAGAAGAAGTAGAAGAAGAAGAAGAAGAGAGAAGAAGAAGAAGAAGAAGAGGAGGAGGAGGATGAGGAAGAAGAAGAAGAAGAAGAAGAAGAAGAAGAAGAAGAAGAAGAAGAAGAAGAAGAAGAAGAAGAAAAAGAAGAAGAAGAAGAAGAAGAAGAAAAGAAGAAGAAGAAGAAGAGGAGGAGGGAGGAAGAGAAGAAGAAGAAGAAGAAGAAGAAGAAGAAGAAGAAGAAGAAGAAGAAGAAGAAGAAGAAGAAGAAGAAAGAAGAAGAAGAAGAAGAAAGAAGAAGAAGAAGAAGAAGAAGAAGAAGAAGAAGCTTAAAACACAGATAATTGCAATGAGTGGGGTGGTTAAACTTGTTAATGTAAAAAAAAAGTAATATTTCGTCATCTTCTTTCTCGAAATAGCCATGTAAATCCAGACAATGCATCTATTTTCCATCAAGGAAAGACAACACAAGAATAAGCAAGTAATTATTCTATAGTGGAGCTGTGGAGATCTAGCTTACCAACACAAAGGTCAGGAGTCAACCGCTGGTAGTGGCAAGGTACCACCAGTACAGCCATGGGGCTGACCCAGCCTTGCACAATGGGCGCCAAACATTTTTCTAGATATGGAAAACTGCGGGGAATGGAACTCATCTCCACATCTCATAATACAGTAACCAGGTGAATGCTTGTTCATAACGATAATGCAGAATATATCATAGCATCACGCTTTCGCACTTATGGCACAGAAGCTGCAAGCTTACCATTCCCGTGAGATAAGATGAATCAGATTTAAACGGTTTAAAGGCACGAAGGCAGACTTCATTGCAACAGGTTCTACCCAATATGACTCAGCCTCTGTCTGCAGTGTGGCCTGCCGAAAGTGTCGCACGGAGCACGACCTAGGTAACTTCAGCGACAACCCCCATGGTCTCTGAACAAAATTGCACAGCAAATGACAACGAGTAGAGTGGTTATATAGGATAATGTAGGACGTCGCAATCAACCCTATACTTACTTATTCGACAGTTAACGAATTACTAGGTAGTTATTATGTTCAATAGTTTGCCATTGCTTTATGAACCACCGACGCCTCATACCATCGAAATCAACGCAAAGCAATCTGTTTCCAAATAACCTTCAGCTGGTTTAGAACCCTCCACTCAATATGATGAGGAATTGTGAAACGCGTTCACTGCCCTTAAGCCACATTGCCAGCACTACATCTGCCACTACCACTATAACGACAAAAATAGCAATAATAATAATTTTAAAAAATTATGTTGTATGTCCTTCACAGGACGTAGCCGTCAACCCCAGCATTTTCGCTGTTCGTGATTCCTGTGCAAATTTTACGTTCAGTAGTTTGCCATTGCTTTCTGAACGACCGACTCCTATACCTTTTTCGAAAATACCAGCACCGAATGTAATAATAATACGCATGATTATTATTACCCCCATTCGTGTAATAAGATGAATATTAATTAACAGCAACTGCTAGCTACCCCCTGTCGTTTACATTTCCCCCCTTTGTCTGAGCCACACAAAAAAGCAAAAAACAGCCAAGAGGGAAACACAGCAAATAGCAGGCTATCATGAAACCGGGTCTCTTCTTTCACTTCTCGTTTATGTGCTCCTGATTCGTACCCGATGAAGCCTGTACCATAAGTCAGAGCAGACGATGTTTATGACGGCTTCTCCTGTGCAAGAAGATACGCTTTGCTGCACATGAAGTCGTAAAACACAAGAAGAATCGTGATAGTGAGGAGAGATAAGAGACGGGAGTTGCTGGAAGTAATTGCATGGACTCTTCCAACCAATTTGCACGCTGCTTGCCCCTGGAGTCGATGGTGAAACTTGCCGCTATCTATTTGAGTTCAGGGGGTTTCCTGGTTGGCGTCTAGTGTTTGGTATAGTTTTTTTTTTTTGTTACATCCGAGAAGCCGAGAGGTAGACCGTTGTTAACTGCCCTGTATTTACGCAATCAATGGAAAAGATAATGCAGTCAGTGCAAGCGATAATGTAGTCAATGGGAGAGATAATGTACTCAATTGGAGAGGTAATGTAGTCAGTGCAAAAATAATGTAGTCAGTGGAAGAGATAATGTAGTCAGTGGAAGAGATAATGCAATCAATGGAAAAGATAATGTAGTTAGTGGAAGAGATAATGTAGTCAATGGAAGAGATAATGTAGTCAATGGAAGAGATAATGTAGTCAGTGCAAAAATAATGTAGTCAGCGGAAAAAATAATATAGTCAGTGGAAGAGATAATGTAGTCAATGGAAAAGATAATGTAGTCAGTGGAAGAGGTAATGTACTCAGTGCAAAAATAATGTAGTAAGTGGAAGAGATAATGTAGTCAATGGAAAAGATAATGTAGTCAGTGGAAGAGGTAATGTACTCAGTGCAAAAATAATGTAGTAAGTGGAAGAGATAATGTAGTCAATGGAAAAGATAATTTAGTCAGTGGAAGAGATAATGTAGTCAATGGAAATGATAATGTAGTCAGTGCAAGCGATCATGTAGTCAATGGAAGAGAAATGTAGTCAATGGAAGAGATAATGTAGGCAATGGGAGAGATAATGTACTCAATTGGAGAGATAATGTAGTCAGTGCAAAAATAATGTAGTCAGTGGAAGAGATAATGTAGTCAATGGAAAAGATAATGCAGTCAGTGGAAGAGGTATTGTACTCAGTGCAAAAATAATGTAGTAAGTGGAAGAGATAATGTAGTCAGCGGAAAAAATAATGTAGTCAGTGGAAGAGATAATGTAGTCAATGGAAGAGATAATGTGGTTGGTTTAAGAGGTAACGTAGTCAATGGAAAAAGATAATGTAGTTAGTGGAAGAGGTAATGTAGTCAGTGGAAAAGATAATGTAGTTAGTGCAAGAAATAATGCAGTTAGTTTATGAGGTAATGTAGTGATAGGAAAAGATAATGTGGTCGGTGGAAGAGATAATGTAGTCAGTGGAAAAGATAATGTAGTTTGTGGAAGAGGTAATGTAGTCAGTGGAAGAGATAATGTCGTTAGTTTATGAGGTAATGTAGTTAGTGGAAGAGATAATGTAGTCAATGGAAGAGATAATGCAGTTAGTTTATGAGGTAATGTAGTCAGTAGAAAAGATAATGTGGTCAGTGGAAGATATAAGGTAGTCAGTGGAAAAGGTAATGTAGTTAGTGCAAGATATAATGTAGTCAATGGAAGAGATAATGCAGTCAATGTAAGAGACAATGTAGTCAATAGAATAGATAATCCAGTGCAAAAGATAATGAAGTCAATGGAAGAGATAATGTAGTCAATAAAAGAAATAATGTAGTCAATGGAAGAGAATATATCATCATCATCATCATCATCATCATCATCATCATCATCATCATCATCATCATCATCATCATCATCATCATCATCATCATCTAGCAAGTTCTATACAAAGCTTTTTCTTTTTCGTGTCAGCGCTTGGAAATGTCTCTTGATCTCTGACCATTTCTGCGTCCTCGAGCTTCCAGGTGTCTGCAATGTCTTGTGTCCATCATCGTGCTGGTCGACCCCTGCCTCCTCTATCAGTAACTATGCTTCAGGGACTGAGTCATCTCGAGGTATGGTGTCCGCCTCGAGCGCCGGAGGTCCCGGGTTCAAGCCCCGGTGAAGGCCGGGATGTTTTCACGTGAACTTCTAGTAACAAAATTTCCCCTGGTCTCTGGGTAGTGAGATCGGATGCCCGTGTGTATTGTTGCGTACGTAAAAAAATCCCTTGGTAGTTGGAGCGCTGCCAGTGCAAAATTTCGAGTTAAGAAAATCTACCCAAATTATTTCAGGATCCTCGCCGGTTCTACGGAGTTCGTGCACTGAGCTGAGATTCTTCAAACTCAGGCTTGAGTTAGGAGTAGAATGGAGCACTTATGGGTTACGTGTACCGTGATGTTGATCCGTCGACTAAACTAAACTAAACTCAACTAAACTAAACTAAACTAAAACTATGGTTCGATCACTGTTCTTTCCAGGCCACAGTGACGTGTAATATGGACATGATACTGTTTATCAGCTGGTCTATATATGTATGTGTACGTGCGTGCGTGCGTGTGTGTGTCTGTGTGTGTGTGTGGGGGGGGGGGAGGAGGGTTTAAATTGTTCATGTCTCTGATACTATCATGCAAGTGATGATTTATGCCTTCAAACTAAATACGCAAACGTTGCTGTATTGTACCCTAACATCCCACACATTAATATAACAATCCGCATTCAGCTGGTAAAATAAAGGACAAGTCACTGACTCCGCCAGGCTATTGAGATGAAGAGAAACCATCAGCAGAGTTAATCCATAACACCAAGGACCTAGATCAGTGGAGAGACTCAGACGCGTACACCAGATGGCAAGGCATACACCAGATGGCAAGGCGTACACCAGATGGCAAGGCGTACATCAGATGGCAAGGCATACACCAGATGGCAAGGCATACACCAGATGGCAAGGCGTACATCAGATGGCAAGGCGTACATCAGATGGCAAGGCGTACATCAGATTGCAAGGCATACACCAGATGGCAAGGCGTACATCAGATGGCAAGGCGTACATCAGATGACAAGGTGTACATCAGATGGCAAGGCGTACACCAGATGGCAAGGCATACACCAGATGGCAAGGCGTACATCAGATGGCAAGGCGTACATCAGATGGCAAGGCATACATCAGATGGCAAGGCGTACACCAAATGGCAAGGCGTACATCAGATGGCAAGGCGTACACCAGATGGCAAGGCGTACATCAGATGGCAAGGCGTACATCAGATGGCAAGGCATACACCAGATGGCAAGGCATACACCAGATGGCAAGGCGTACATCAGATGGCAAGGCGTACATCAGATGGCAAGGCGTACATCAGATGGCAAGGCGTACACCAGATGGCAAGGCATACATCAGATGGCAAGGCGTACACCAGATGGCAAGGCGTACACCAGATGGCAAGGCGTACACCAGATGGCAAGGCGTACACCAGATGGCAAGGCGTACACCAGATGGCAAGGCGTACATCAGATGGCAAGGCGTACATCAGATGGCAAGGCGTACACCAGATGGCAAGGCGTACATCAGATGGCAAGGCGTACACCAGATGGCAAGGCGTACATCAGATGGCAAAGCGTACATCAGATGGCAAGGCATACACCAGATGGCAAGGCATACACCAGATGGCAAGGCGTACATCAGATGGCAAGGCGTACATCAGATGACAAGGCGTACATCAGATGGCAAGGCGTACATCAGATGGCAAGGCATACATCAGATGGCAAGGCGTACACCAGATGGCAAGGCGTACACCAGATGGCAAGGCGTACACCAGATGGCAAGGCGTACATCAGATGGCAAGGCGTACATCAGATGGCAAGGCGTACACCAGATGGCAAGGCGTACACCAGATGGCAAGGCGTACACCAGATGGCAAGGCGTACACCAGATGGCAAGGCGTACACCAGATGGCAAGGCGTACACCAGATGGCAAGGCGTACACCAGATGGCAAGGTACACAATGATAATAATGATAGCGAGGAGTAGAGGGTACACGGCGCTAGCTCCATATTGTCATAGCGTTCTGTACTCGATAAGTGATCTGATAATGTCAAAAATGTCGCCTTTACTTCTCTAAAATAATTCCTAGTAAAAAGTGGATAAACAAAGAACGACGAAAACAAGAAATTGAGGAGCATCAGTAACGCGGTGCCAGCAATTTACACACAGACTTAGTTTGTTGCTTGCACACCATGTTGCAATCATTGATTGGCTTTGTGTGGTTTACTAGACAATGTTTGTTGAGTAGCTTACCATTGCTTTCTGAACAGCTGAAGCCGCACACCGTGGTAATAAACGCCAAGTGGTCTGCTTCCACATCGTCCACCGCTGATTTCGAACCTCGACTGGGATTTAAAAAAAACAAAAATTAGTTGGATATCTTTTACACGACGTAGCAGTCAACTCCAGCATATTTTGTGTGTGTGGCTGTTTGTGATTCCTGGGCAAGTTTTACGTTCAGTAGTTTGCCATGGCTTTCTGACCGACCGGCATTCATACCATTGTATGGAAACCAACGCAAGGCAGTCTGCTGCCAAATCGCCCGCAGCTTCATTTCGAACGCTGGTATGCAGGATTACGAATTTCGTCCGAAAGCCCTTCGCCACGGAGCCGGCCTACATATTACAAAACTAGGTCCGGACATCCAGGAGAAGGGTGTATAACACGAACTACAGACTGAAAACAAAGTTGTTATCCCGCACATGGATGAGATGTTCCACACCATATGAAGCCGATGTTAGTGCAATATTTTCTTAACTCCATACATTGTTGATGGCGCAAGTCGCTCTAAAAGAGACAAACAGTTTGTCAAGTTTCAAAACAAAGAAGACACTTCCCAGCTATGAAAGTATGAGAACTTCTGCCAGGAAACTCCATTGAGATCTAGACCATTCAAGTTTACCTTGTATGACAATGAATTATTGCACTTTGTGGGGTAGAATCTAACAAAGCATGAGAAATAAAACCCAAATGCAGACGTGAAAGAACCAGGGAATACCCTAGCCTTCGAGATGACTGCCCGGGAATTTTTCTCAAAGCATTCTTGTCAGGTTTTCTTGAGCAGTCGACCTCGAGCTTGGCGAGTCATGTCGACGTTCGTCTGATTCGTGAAAAAGCAAGATTTGACTCCAACGGGGATAAAGCTGTTGTCGTAAGAGACCAAGAGAAATGCGAGAGGCGAAAGAGACAAATTAGATCCGCGGCGTCTGTTACACGCAGGGCTATTTCGACGGGTTAAACACTGACAGATCTTAGACCTGTGGCGTCTGTTCCATGCAGGGCTATTTCGACGGGTTCAGCAGTGACAGGTCTCTCTATGTACACTACCCGCAATGGTTTGATGGGTATGGGAGGGATGAGTAGAGTGCACTTAGGATGAGGAAGCATAACACTAATATACATTACAAAGTTAGCCCCGGACATCTAGGAAAAGGGTGGATAACAGTAATGCACATTGCAGAACCACCACAAGACTGATAACCATCACTAGACAGAAATATCTAGGAAATGGGTACATAGCACAGTACAAACACTAGATTGAAATATCTAGGAGATTTATACATAAAACATAACAAAACTAGACCGAAATATCTAGGAGACTGGCACATAACACATTACAAAACTAGACCAACATATCTAGGAGATAGGTACATAACACATGAAAACAACCACCCTGGGACATTTTTGAGAAGGGTGTATAACAATAACGAATCATACAAAATAAGCCACTGACATCTATGAGAAGAGTTTATGAAACTAACACATATTACAACATTTTCCGGAACATCCAGGAGAAGAATATATAATGCTAACACATATTACACAATTAGCCCGGACCATCCAGGAGAAGAATATATAATGCTAACACATATTACAAAATTAGCTCGGAACACACAGGAGAAAAATATATAATGTTAACACATATTACACAATTAGCCCGGACCATCCAGGAGAAGAATATATAATGCTAACACATATTACACAATTAGCCCGGACCATCCAGGAGAAGAATATATAATGCTAACACATATTACAAAATTAGCTCGGAACACACAGGAGAAAAATATATAATGTTAACACATATTACACAATTAGCCCGGACCAACCAGAAGAAGAATATATAATGCTAACACATATTACACAATTAGCCCGGACCATCCAGGAGAAGAATGTATAATGCTAACACATATTACAAAATTAGCTCGGAACACACAGGAGAAAAATATATAATGTTAACACATATTACGCCAGTCTCTCTGGCCGAGGGGTTACAACACTTTCTCCGTAATCCCGTTTATCACGCAGAGTCTCGTAGTAGGGCGAGAGCTGGGAGCGGTTCGACCCCCGCTGGTGACTTGCGGGATGACTGAGCCGGCCGCTCAGAAAGCAATGGCAAACTACTGAGCGTAATCTTGCCAAGAAATCAACATACAGCTGAAAGATGCTGATGTTGACAGCGATGTCCTGTAAAGGATATGCAAAAAAAAAACAAAAAAAAAACAAACAAAAAAACTCATATTACAAAATTAGCTCGGAACACACAGGATAAAAATATATAATGCTAACACACATTACACAATTAGCTCGGAACACACAGGAGAAAAATATATAACACGAACGCAAATTACAAAATTAGCCCAGAACATAATGGAGAAGAATGTGTAACACCAACAGACACTACAAAATTAACCCAGAACATAATGGAGAAGAATGTATAACATTAACACACATTAAGAATGTGTAACACTAACACACATTACACAATTAGACCAGAATATCCAGGAGAAGAATATATAACTGTCATTTACAGTAAAACTGTCATTTACTGCCAATATAGTACCTTGCGGTGTATGGCAGAGGGGTCTTTGAGCCTGAGGAATTAAGGCCGCCTGGCTAGTGCAGTCGCCGCGAACTGTGCAGGTTAGGAATTTCTTTTTGCCCCCGACAGAAAAAATCCCACACCTTACCGAGGATTCGAACCCGGGTCTCCCGATTGAGAGGCCGGCGTTCTAGCCACTCGGCTAGCAGCTCCTCAAGAATATATAACACTAACACAAATTAAAAAATTGGCCCAAAACATCCGGGACAAAAATGTATAACACTAATATACATTTCTAAATTAGCCCGTAACATCCAGAAGAAATATGTAACACAGTAATCACCTTCACAATGTACTAGATCCTTTGCAGAACACCGTTCTCGAACTGCCGTAAGAAAGTCTCTCGTATCTTGCCATTTCTCCGGCCTCATACATTCTCATTTCAAAGGTAACCGTAATGCCCTGTGTCCATCATCGTGCAGGTCTCCCCCATCTTCTATCACTAACGATGCCGTCCATACCTGTTCTTTCCAATCCCCCACAACTTTTAATATGGCTAAATTATGTCAGTTTCCCAGACATGATACTGTTTATGATCCAATTTTCTTCGATCTGGTAGAATTTCTGTATTTTTCTGCTTCTTTTCCCACTATGTTCTAAGAACTTTTCTGTAGCATTTGAGCTCAAAAGCAACACTAATACATATGAAAAACCATCCTGGGACATCTAGCACAGTGGTTCTCAAAATTTGTTTTGTCCATGCACCCTTTCACCATATGTCACCTTTTCACCTTTTTTTTTTTTCCAGCTAACGGAAGAAAAGGAATTTCCCCCTTTCTAAAATTGTCAGCCAAAATAGGTGCATCATGCCTATAATACTGAAAATCCTTAGTTTCTTCTATATTTGTACACGGCCTTTACATGCATAGATTAATTTTATAGTGTAGTAAAACGTCAAAGAATTGTCACTTAGTATACAACACCAGAATGCCAGAAAATTGTGCTTCATCAAAAAAAAAAAAAAAAAAAAAAGGCGCTCAATAGAAAACCAGGTATTGTCCTAGAAGCCATTCTGAGTCTGCCAATCTGTGGTCTTAATTCCTCCTCCCTCCTGGAAACCCTAACCCCCCCCCCCCCCCCCCCCCCAGGGGAATTCCCCAGAAGTTGAGAACCGGTGATCTAGAAGAATGGTGCCTAACGGCATACAGTTAGAACATGATGATGACATTGTGTGGTGCTGACTACACCGCCTGTCGATTGGCATCAAGAAAATGTGGGACTTTAAGCACCGAGCCACCTTTCTAACGACATCAAGGAAGCTGTCCTTTACTTTGCTAACTTAGTAATCTGCAGCCGTGGTAGCATGGTGCTGAGTTTGCTTACTTACCAAAACAAAGGTATGGATTCAATCTCAGGCAGTGACGAGTCTTATTAACCAGTGGGGCTTTGAACACGATCAACCCTTAAAATGCGTGCTGGGTCTCCGTGGCGACGTTGTTCAACCTCCTGTCTCGCGTTCCAAAGGTTATGGGTTCGACACCGGACACCTTCATTTTGTTTGTGAGTGCAATTTTCTCGGAGACACTTGAGGATCGTCGCTGGAGCTGCGGAGTTCATTCTCTGTACGCACGTTTTCGAAAGGCCGCTCTGTGGAAGGAGTCAGGGCCATATGTCATAAAACACGATGCAATGAAGTGGATCCTCTACAATGGGTGCTGGATAATCTAAGAAATGTTCACGGAAGTTTTACAGACAGAGAATGGGAGCAAGGAAGAGAACTGTTCACACTACCCCATTACACCGTGTCCTAGAAGATGTGAAGTCTTAACACTTCACACCCTAACGACATTACGTGCATGGGGCTACCACTCCTCTACTTTTAAAGGCGGTTTAATGCCAGAGGATGAAACTTTGACAATTACAAGAGCTGAAATTGGTTTGTGCTGGTTTTGAACACACATGTTATTATACTAGTGACAATATCTCTTTGTAATTATTATAAATTGTATCATAGTTTGATTTATTACACTAGCCATGTTTCTCTGTAATTGTATCATACTTTTAGTTATTACACAAGCCATACTGTTTCTCTGTAATTACATCATACTTTGAGCTATTACACAAGCTATACTGTTTTTCTGTAATTATATCATTCTTTGAGTTATTACACAAGCCATACTGTTTCACTGTAATTATATCATAATTTGAGTTATTACACAAGCCATACTGTTTCTCTGTAATTATATCATACTTTGAGTTATTACACAAGGCATACTGTTTCTCTGTAATTATACATACTTTGAGTTATTACACAAGTCATATTGTTTCTCTGTAATTTTATCATAATTTGAGTTATTACACAAGCCATAATATTTCTCTGTAATTAAGTTGTATTATAGTTTCAGTTATTATACAAGTGATTCACACACACACACACACACACACACACACACACACACACACACACACACACACACACACACACCTCTGGGTAGTGAGATCGGACGCCCGTGTGCATTGTTGCGTACGTAAAAAATCCCTTGGCAGTTGGAAATCGAAAAAGAGTAGCTTAACAGCGCTGCCCGGACAAAATTTCTAGTTAAAAATCTACCCAAGTATTTCAGGATCCTCGGCTGTGCTACGGAGTTCGTGCACTGAGCTGAGTTTCTCCAAACTCAGGTTTGAGTTAGGAGGAGAACGGAGCACTTATGGGTTGCACCCGTGTGCCGTGATGTTGATCCATAAACTAAACTAAACTAAACTAAACTAAAAACACACACACACACACACACACACACACAGAGAGAGAGAGAGAGAGAGAGAGAGAGAGAGAGAGAGAGAGAGAGAGAGAGAGAGAGAGAGAGAGGATCCTGCTGTAGGTCTACGATGTAATGGGGCCATCACATTGTGTAGCCTTCATGCACGATGGAAAAGGTAGGTGGCCGTTATTTTCCTCAGTTATTGCACCACACTGTAATTTCGTGATATCATGGTTTGAGCTAATATGCTAGCAATAATATTTCCCTATAAATATGTAATATCGTGGGTTGAGTTATTTCACTAGTGATAATATGTTGTTGTATAATTAGGTTGTATCATATTTTGCGGAAGCAGACTGCTTGCAGTGCATCTCTAGGGGACCTACCTGAAGTTGATTGGTTTTTTAATCCTAGGTCGAGTAAATGATAAATATACTTATTAACAGCGAGGTAAAAATGTGGAGACGCTGATGCTTGTTCAGCATTGAACGAGATTTCATGCCTGATATTTCAGGGTCGGGTACAACATATTGCCTATCTTGTAAGCCACCGTGAGAACACATACACGTTTAGGTACAAAAGCAATGATTTACCTGGTCGTCGATGTGATGAAGCAGGTCTAGAGCAACCAACTTTGTACTATGCGAGATTGCAAATTGACAGCAATTTCCTGAACGACAGCAAACGTCCAGTACTCAAGCCGTGTAAGGATAATAGACGTTCGGCACTCACGTCTTGTAAGGATATAGATGTCCGGTACTCACGGCTCTTAAGGATAATATACGTTCGGCAATTACGTCTTACACACAGAGTAATGATAATAGACGTTTGAGTACCAGTGTCTCTCACATCTCGTAGGTATAATAGACATCAATTACTAATGTCTCATAAGGGTAATAGACGAACGACACTCATGTCTTGTAGGGATAATAGACGTCCAGCACTAACGTCTCGTAAGGATAATTGACGTCAATTACTAATGACTCCTAATGATAATAGACGTCCATCACTAATGTCTCAAAAGGATAATAGACGTCCAGCACTCACGTCTCGTAAAGATAATAGACGTCCATTATTCACGTCTTACACACCGCGTAATGATAATAGACTTCCAACACTAACGTCTTACACATCTCGTAGGGACAATTCGACCTCCGACAATCGAGTCTTACACATCTTGTAATGATTAATAGATATCCAGCTATAATGTCTTACACATCTTATGCTAACTAACTAACTAACTAACTAACTAACTAACTAACTAACTAACTAACTAACTAACTAACTAACTAACTAACTAACTAACTAATTAACTAACTAACTAACTAACTAACTAACTAACTAAATAAATAACTAACTAACTAACTGACTGACTGACTGATTAACTAACTAACTAACTGACTGAATGACTGACTAACTGACTGACTGACTAAACGACTGACTGACTGACTAACTACTGCCACTCATGCATCACTTATGTTCTTATCTCGAATGCCTCCGTTAGTTTCAACTCATGGAGGACAGTACCCCTCATGTCTCTACTGGGTCTCTATATGTTGCCTTTGCCAAGTTTATGCTTTTCTGTAGTATTCCATAATGCCTTGTTGATATCCGAAGAGACTCCCTATCAATGCCTATTAAGAGCCTTCTCGTAGTCCACAAATCCAATATAAAGTGATGAGTTCAGTTAGATTAAATGTTCTATTTTTACGCGAATTTAACTATCTGATCAATGCAGGATTTATTTGGTCGGAAGCCGGACTGTTAATGCCTTAATTATTTGTCAGTCATCATCATCATCAAGTGTCTTGCCAGCTGGTTTAGACTTTATGCCTTTCCACTGATATCGGTCCTTGGTCCTCTGCATCAACTCTGCTGATGATATTCTTTCATGCCAACGTCTCACTTCATCCAGCATCATACCTCTTGGTCTGACTCTGTTTGTTCCAACTGATCTTCCCAGTTGTCACGATATTCTCCAATGCCTCTCTTTTCATCACATGATCGAAGAATGTTTGTCTCTTTCTCATACTGGTATTTACTGTTCTAGTTTCATTAATCTCCCCCCAGACAGTCCAAGGCATTCACGAAATGTGTCTCAAGAATTACATCTCCGTTGTTTCCAACATTTTCCTTATTTGTCCATTAACGTTCCATGATTCGCTGCCATATAGCAAAACAGGTTCTATTTACCATTTCAGCACTCTCTTTCTTACATTCAGTGATAGTGACTTATTTCATATTTTCTGGAATGCAGCGTTTGCTTGACCTATTCTGCTCTTAATTTCTGCACGGTACCTTCCATCTGATGTTACAATTGCCCCTAGGCATTTAAGTTTATCGGCTTGGTTAAGCATTTTTCCTTCTATTGTTATCTCAAACTAAAGCATCATCTTTGCCTTTGATATAACCATTGTTTTTGTTTTCTTGACATTCAAAGAAAGTTCTTGTGTGTGTGTGTGTGTGTGTGTGTATGTGCGTGCGTGCGTGCGTGCGTGTGTGCGTGCGTGCGTGCGTGCACTCTCTGAACTTCTATATCTAAAAGTTGCTGAATATGTTTTTTTCTGACCTCTCAATGATCTCTCGCATTATTATTTCGCTATATAGAGAGAAGAAATCTGAAGACAAAACACATCCTTGCATTACTCCTGGCTTTGTCTGTACATAATTGCATTCTTTATTTCCCATTTTCATTGCTGCAACTTGTTTCCAGTAAATATTACTTATTATTCTGAGACCTTTCCCATCAATGTTGATATCCTCCAATATTTTTATAATTTCATAATATTTCAGATGATCGAATTTGTTATATAACCTATAATGCACAAATATAAGTCTTTTTGTATCTCTATTGTTCTCACTGTTAGTGTTCGTAATGTGTGTATTGCATATGTGTACCATTCCCGTTAACAAATCCATAAATGGTTTTCACCAATGTCCATTTTTATTTTCGTTCTCATTCTTCTCATGATAATGTTGAGATGGTTTATGAGGATGACTGAACGAAAATCTTCGCATTCGATTGCACCTGATCTTTTTGGTAGAACTATCAATACAGATGTCAGCATATCACCAGGAATATATCCACTGTTGTAAATATCATTCGACATCTTAGTTACTATTTATACTTCAAATTCTCCCAGTACTTCTAATTCGTCTATGGTTATTCCATAGATCTGGCCCGCCTGTTTTCCTTACTTCATATGTTTGATAGCACCCGTGATTTCCTCTTTTAGAATAGGTGGACATTTTAAGTTACTTTCTTCAGTTAATTCTGTTCTTTCTCCATAATACAACTCTCTTGTATACTCATTCCATCTCTTTATTAAAGTAGGTTCTTCTGTCCTGTGTGGGACAGAAATGGAATAAGCCTGCAAACAAAGCTGAAAGTCTATAAAGCAGTTGTATTATCCACACTGCTATATGCTTGTGAAACCTGGACTGTTTATCAGCTGCACGCTAGGAAATTAAACCATTTCCACACAGTCTGCCTTAGGAAGCTATTGAAGATTAAATGGCAAGACAAGATCCCAGACACTGAAGTCCTAGAAAGAGCGTCCATGCCCAGTATTCACACTGTACTAATGAAGAATCAGATTCGCTGGGCTGGTCACTTGACTCGCATGCCAGATCACAGTCTCTCTAAACGAATTTTTTTTACGGCGACCTGCGTTGTGGTAAATGCTCCCAAGGCAGCCAGTGGGTGGAAACGCTTTAAAGACATTCTGAAAATCTCACTGAAAACTTTTGGAATTAATCATGACACCTGGCAAATACCGAAATTTGTGGCGTACATCATTACGCAGGGGTGCAGTTACTTGTGAAGCAAACAGGAATACAAGAGCTGTGAAGAAAAGGCTGGACAGAAAAACCACTGCAGGAGATCCTCCTCCTGGAACGTCAAGCATTCTTTGCCCACATTGTCAAAGAACATTTTGAGCCAAAATAGGCCTTATCAGCCATCTTAGAACTCATTGCTCCATACTTTCAACCCCACTGGGTGAAATGAGATTAAATGAATGGTCTTCATCATTCTGGATGGACAAACAATTTAACAACATAGTAGGTTCTTCTAATAATAAATGCCCTGTTTTTTTATCCTACTTAATATCTTCCCAGGAACTGACAGTAACATTATTCCTCTATAATTTTCACACTCCAGTACGTCACCTTTCTTTGACAGCTTCACCAAATACCCTTCTTTCCAGTCTGCTTGTGTCTCTTCAGTTTCCCAGATTCTTTACAAATAGTCTGTGTAGTAATTCAGCTAAGGGTTACGTTGGTTTTAATGGCCTCTGCTGGGATGTCATCTGGACAAACAGCGTTCCCATCCTGCAGTAGTTCGATGACTTTGCTGATCTCTTAAATAGACCGTTTCTCACAGAGGATATCTAGACCCTCCTCTGCAAGCTGTATTTGTAGAAGGTATTCTGGGACTGGTCTATTTAGAAGTTGCTCAAAGTATTCATACCATCTGTTTACTTGATCCTTAATGTTAGTGAGACTATTTCCATTTCTGATTTTGATCTTTCCACCTGGTTGATTATGGTTTCAAGCTATCTTTCTTGCGGTGTTGTAATGATTTCTGAGGCTTCAGTTCGATGCGGCTTCTGACGCCTTTCTTGCTAGATAGTCTAAATATTGTCTTTTATTCGCCCTTATTCTCTTCTTAATTCTTCTATTTGCTTCTGCTAATAAGCCTGTATCCGCATCTTAACGTCTTTATTAGGTTATGCATATTTTCCCCGGGTATTGGCTTTCGATGTACTGGTTTTGATATTGTTTAAATCTGCTTTCTTGCTTCTTCTTTCATATATCTGCTAATGATTTACTTAGCTCGTTTTGAGTCGTTGACAGGTTTCGTGATGACAACAAGAGAATGACCGACCAACACTGGCGTCCTAAGTTCCACAAACATTTATTATGAATACTATTCAACAACAAGCTCCACTGCACCGCCAAGTTCTCACTTATCTTATTCGCTGGATGATATGAACGTTGTATTCGTATACATGTAGAACAACTTGCATACACAGTCAAATGTTTCTTCGTGAATTACTTAGTGCCGCCTGACCACTCTGTTCGTCACTACACACTGTCGCTAAGTGAAAACGTCAGCAACTCACAAATGGCGTAATACACAGAACTCCTGACCTGTATTCGTCGTGCTGCTGGGTCTGAACTCGATCGGTGATTGACCTCATGCTGCGAATGTTAGCTGGTACTGAAAATTCTCCGACGTTGTTTTAAACAGTTTTATCATTTCTTCCACACTGTAGACTATTATTTGGTACATGATGTTCAGTTCTTCACATCAATTTACCATCCTGGAGACGATGTTCTCTCTAGCACACTTCTCGGCTGGACTAACTCGTCAAACTCGTTGGTCCTCGAAGTTGGCTTTGTCTTTAACCCGTGACGTGATTAATATTCATGCCCCGTCGTTCTGTCGTTTCTCCTACGTTGTCCTTTCAGTTAACACAGTTCATTGTTTACTCGTTAACTCCATGTGGTCTTGTCAACCTGTCTTTTCACCGTCAGTTAACTCTTATCAGCTTTTCAGAACATGGCAATACGCCCCCCCCCCTTTCAAAATGTTTTTAAAATTTTGTCAATCTATTCGGTTTCTTTTACTGTGCCACGAGACGAAAAGTGGTACTGTCTGGTCGTCTTACATAGTCAATACTCTCAAGCTCACTAACACATATATATTGCAACTACAATAAGGCTGGATATTCCAATACACAACATACAATGAGAAATAAAAATTATATTATATGTCGGCCACCAACTTACACACCCCACCACACCTGGATGTCGTGAAGGCTCAGCCTCCTTTGTCTTCAGAGAGCTGCCGTCTATCTGCTATGAGATCCCATGCCTCTCGGACATCCTCATGCAGTTCCTCATTCATACACTTGCATTAGCATATTACACCCTTCCACATGCCATTACGCTTTGGTAGAAGATGCGTGCGTGTTTCGAAAATCCCACTCTCATTTCCGTTCTTTCTTGCATATTGGTATGTGACATGCTTGTATGTCTTATAATTTACCCTTATTACCATTCCATTAGCTTTTGGTCAATGTTTTTTACCGTATGACTATTGTATTATTCTCTACTTTCCTTTGTAGGGTATGCTCCTTCGACGCATATTTCCAATCTTTTACGTTTCCACTGGTGATTGGTCAGGAGTTGTTTATATCTTTTTTTTTATTGTTTATATTCATTCTATCTTAACTCTCTCTCTCATATATATATATATATATATATATATATATATATATATATATATATATATATATATATATATATATATATATATATATATATATATATATATATATATATATGACAGTTAAGATAGTATGAAAATAAAATAAAATGTAAAAAAGTTATTAACAACTCCTGACCAATCACCAGTGGAAACGTAAACGATTGGAAATATGCGTCGAAGGAGTATACCCCACAATATATATAATGACTAATTTGTTTTTCATATTCATTCACTCTATTGTCAATTTCCTTATGTTCCAATTTCTTTCTCTCCATTCATCTATTTGGCCTTGTACAACCATGTATGAAGTAGCAACAACATATACTTTTCAAGTATGATACCAGTCGTATGTATACTATCATATTCTATAATGATTCTTGTATTTTCATTCTAGCCCCATGTCTCTTGGGTTTATAATTCTAAATTGTCACTGCTATTTGGTGTAGTTATGTGTGCCTTAAATAGTCTTTTCAATTGTAGTAATATTACAATAGTTAGTTTTTATATTACTTTATACCTATTATTGTTATTGACGATTGTGTTTATTTAAATTTTTATCTTATTTGGTTGGTATTCAATTTTTCCTTCAGTACTATTATTTGTATCGTGTTGATTCGTTCATCTTCCATGATGACTATCTTCAATATCTGGTTCACATGTACATTTGCAACCTGTTTTATCTCCTTTATTGAGATGTGTCAACTTTTCTTCTATATGATTGTATGAAATGGAACCATTGAAATTACATATCTTTTATCATGATAATGTATACATCTCCCGTAATATGATGCTGTATGATGATCGAATGATGGTTATGTATGAAACATATGACCTCATTTTATTTATAATTATGGATATTGATTATGTTATTTAAATTATATTCTTTAGATGCTGCTTGTGCTGTTAGTAGTATCCCTTGAACGACTGGTTCTGATTTAGGTCTACTTGGTCTTTCAGCAACTTGGTCTTCTAGCAACTTGTTTCCATACTCGCGGTACTGGTCAACTGCTAGTATCCTCTGCATTCTTCTGCCACTTGACAATTTAATGCTCTTTCAATCTGGCAATTCACAGTGAACATAGAATGTATGTATCTTCAAAGTATACACATATAATTATAAATAACTAGCTGACCCTGCCCGGCTTCGCCCAGTCCCTGGTGGGAAGCATCTCATTTAATTCATATAAGTAGTCATATAAGTTCCCGTTCCCGTTACCGACTATCTGTCTGTCTGTCTGTCTGTCTGTCTGTCTGTCTGACACGGCCCGACATCGCCCAGCTCCTGGTGTGAAGCATCTCATTTAATTTATATAAGTAGTCATATAAGTTCCTGTTCCCGACTGTCTATCTGTCTGTCTGTCTGTCTATCTGTCTGCCTGACCCTGTCCGGCTTCATTAAATTCATACAACAACAAAAAATGTAACTTAAAAGAACGTTCTACCACACACCATCCATTATTTTTAATGAAAACTCTTTCTAATCACCTGCATGACTACAGTAACTTCTTAAGCAAAAAAATATGAGTTACAATGTTATGCATTGTGCATCATTTTTATGAAAACTTTGAAAATGCCTTACAGATTGTATCATTATTTATTATAACTCATATGCCGGTACATAACTATGGACAAAGAGTTTATAAATCTTTGAAAACGATGCCACAATATGACTATAAGTTATACAGAAAAGTTATGCCCCTTGAAATAACTTTTACAGAGTTAGGTCCCCTGAGATATATGAAATTATGATGAAAAATGAAAAATGAAATAATACTGAGTAAGCAGGCGATTTCACACTAACAAAATATCACAGTTGACAGCTCTGGAATGAAAGGAAGGCGTGTAGAAAATTTCATCTCAATCGGATGGGCCGTTCGCGAACAAATAAAGGACATACATACATACAGAGATACGCACATCCTAATTTATATATAAGATAATAATTAAATTATAGCGTCTAGTTTTTTGTTTCTGATTTGCAAATATTTTGGTCAATAATCCAGAGTGGTAATAGATTATCAGGTGCACTTCATATCTATGATTTACAAATGTTCTACCAGTTGTCGTAGTCTTCTAATCTATTTCTTGTGTCAACCTACAGTCTGCTTAGAAAGTCTGCTTAGTACTTGTCTTTTAGTAACATATAGTTTGGAATATTATTTCGATCCCTTGTTTATTGTTATTTATCTGTTCTACTAGCATTTTTAAACTTGCAGTTTCTGTTTGACTGTATTGATTTGGCCAATGTCTGATGAATGAAGTAAGTATTTACTGTAATAAGGATATAAGATGACCTGCGTAGTGGTATAGCCTAAACAGTAAGGTCCAACAGTTCTGTATGTCTTCCAGTATAAGACTTTAGTCTATCTGCATGATTTATGGTTGTCGTTGCTGTACTCAGCATATGATGCATTATATGGTTTTCCTTCTATTTAACTAATAAAGAGATTGAATACCAATGGTAATTATTAAGCTGATAAATATTACCAAATGAGCAATTATTAATTTTATAACTCTGTAAGGAAGATGCTAATTTATTTATCCTTTTATTTCATCTAAATTATTTGTTTTACCTTTCGAGGTATCACTTTTAATTTTGTTATATTATTATATGGTTGTTTGGATTAATTTGGATTATAGGGTTGTTATTTGATTTATTGATTCCTAGAATCTTAATCTATTTCTTGACTGTATTTCCTTTGATTATTGAGCATCGTGACTTAGCTGTGACTATTGGTTGTTCCTGTATCACTGTTCTATTTGTCTGTGTCTCTGGGGTTCAGTCTAGTGTCCATTAGGGTAAACCGTGGTGTGGCCTTATTTTCTTCATATTTATCTCTTCCGCTTTGCCCTCTGATGACTACGTTTTCCGGTAGATATCTACTCTCCCACTGTTATGTCTCTTCATTGGTACAGTCTCTTGCGTTTGGAACGTTTCCAATCATGAGACCTGTGCATGGATTCGGTTGTACTGCGGCAATATTCTTCCTTCATAATAAGGTCAGCTTATTTGGACCCTCGCGATTCTATATTTCTCTAAGGTGCCACAAAACGCTCTACAAGTAACATTTCTGCCTGTATAGTCTTCTCTTTTCACCAGGTCTCTGGTCCACCTCTACTATAGAGGCGCCTTATCTCTTACACGTGTAGTTGGCGTTCCATTAACCCACGCTTTGTGGATTTTTAAGGTGCCATTCTGGATGCTAACAGAGTTCGCTTCCTATATGTGTGGCACACTGTGGCATCAGGCAAGATTGCCGCCTTCATGAAATTCTCTGCAAACTTCACACCGTCTGTCATTGGGGTATGTCGCTACGTTGACAGCGTTAGTTTCCTCTTCGTCGTCACCGTCACTGTTAGAAATCATTCCCTTCTGCCAAGTACTTTTAAACGTGATTCACTTCAAATGGTTTAGTCTGGTGTCAGCAGACCTCAGTACTCACTTCGTCTACTGCCTGTTGCGTGGTATTTGTTTGAGACTGACTGAATTGTTCCTTGTATTCCCCAATTCTGAACCGTCATACATGGTATTGATTTCTGTGTTTATGTGATGTTATATGTATCTTTTGAGCTTATCTAGCTGAGTTTCTCCAGACTCAGGTTTGAGTTAGGAGGAGAACGGAGCACTTATGAGTTACAACCGTGTGCCGTGATGTTGATCCATCGACTAAACTAACTAAACTAAACTGAGCTTACGTATAGGAAGATGATGCATATACTCTGCTCTTCAAAATACTCTCACGTTACGTAGAGAAGATATGCATTTCTTGTTAATACATATGTTGTCAACTTAGTTTTGTTTTGTAGTCAGGTGAAGACCATATTACCTTGTGGATTGTTTTATATGTTATAACGATTCCGACTATGATGCACTGATTTTCTACGAAGAATTTCTTCTTCTTCTTTGCGTTCATTCGGAGTGTTTTTTCAGATGTGATTGCGGTGTGTCCAGTTAGGCACCCTTGGGTCGAAACCCTTAGGCCAACACATCCGACATTTAGCGTGCAATTTTGACTAGGTTAGCATTCCTGGGGGACTCTCACTTTTGTGGTACCGTCCACATGCCAACTTGTCAAGTTGGAACAGTCGAAGACTTCACGGTCAGCCCTCAAGGGAAGGCAGGAACATACCATGGCATTTCCCGCCACCCAGGGTGGCTTCCATAGTTGCAGGGCCGACAAATAGCGCCCTGGTGCTGGGCGCACCGAAGGAATCGTCACGTCCTGCTCATGGCTGCTTTAATTCCTCACTTCAACATATTGGGCGTTTCGTTCGCCCCCGTCCATTCCCGTACAAACCAGACCGGTCTGCATACGGTATCCACTCAGCGAGTTTTCGATTCGGACATGTGCCTGTCGTTGTGCACCGGGAACAAAATAGTCAGAGCACGACTCTATAGTTCCGGGCACCACGGACATTCGGAAAACTATCTAGTCAGAGCATTTCCGGACATGAGGGGCGTTCGGAAACTAGGTAGTCAGAGCTGTTCCTAGCACGAAAGACATTTCACTCGGACATAACTGCGTAGTGCCAATTTTTATTCTGCCACCCGTAGGCCGGCACTTCCGACTTCGGCGAGCATTTTTTGATGAGGTTAGCCTTCCTCGTGTTTCGAGGCACGTTAGACTTTTAATGTTGTGGTATCGCCCACATTTTATCTGGTCAAGGTAGAACGGTCAACGACATCACGGTCAACCCTCAAGGGAAGGCAGGAGCAGACCATGGGTATTCACCGCAATCCAAGGAGGCTTCCATAATTGCAGAGCCGGCACATGTTGCTCTGAGACTGGGCTCATCCGAGGAATTGCCACGTCCTGCTCATGGCTGCTTTAATTCCCCACTTCCATGTATTGGGCATTTCGCTTATCACTGGTCGCTCAAGTACAAACCAGGAACGGTCAGTCAGCGGTCGACATCCACTAGGTACGCTTTCGCTTCTGGCTTTGGACCACGCAATGGATTCGCTAGCCAAGCGTTCCATTTCGTGTCATGGAGACGTTTTTTCCACCTTTGACAACGCTCTCTGTGAGTATGGATACTGCCATTTTTTCGTAACCATTTCGTGCGACTGGGAAACTTTTTTCCCTTGGTTCTCGCTCATGGGGTAGGCTACATGTGCCGCCGGCTCAGCACCTTACCTCCGTGTATCTGTGAGCGAGAAAACGGCCAGGCCCTCTCATCCGGGGATCCCTCATATCCCCCAGCTGAGAGCCTTCGTACACGGATCCGAACTAAGCATGTAGCGTGCTCAGCATGTCACTTCCGTTTTGCAGTACGTGAGTATCGGCCTGGCTCTCACATCCAAGGGTTAATGGCTTAGAGGCATTCAGCCATATCCCTCAGGTGGGAGCCTTTGAGTATGTGTCTGGACCAAGCATTTGTGGCTTCGTGCGCCTGATTTGATCTTTTGACTGCTATCCTCAGTCTACCTGCGGAGCAGCAGGTTGTGTCTCTCTTGGTCTGGTCCCCAACCCAAGGTCTGTCCGACATGTAGTTGTGCTTCCGTCGACAATGCTCTTGGGGTCATTGGGACACGCAAGCCCCCCCCCCCCCCCCCCCCCCCCCCCCCACCGCGACAAGGTGGAGACACATCGGGGGGGGGGGGGGGGGAGAATTTAGGAACTGATTATCCATTTTCGTTCATGCCCCATGCCCATTTGTTCCCATGACGTCCTCTCCTCCGATCATATCTTGGCATTCAGATCACCCATCAGGATTCCGATAATTCGATTTCCAGGACTACTCACAATTCTATCAGTTTCATATAAAATAACCTCTTAGCTGATCCATTCTTACAATTTGTGGGTGCGTAACACTGGATTGCATTAATGTTTACTTTTGTTGTTGTTGTGGTTTTAAATGTTGATGCTATCATTCTCGAGCTGACTGCTTCCTACGCAAATAGTGCTTGCTGCATTCGTTTGAATAACATTAGGGCCACTCCTTCACTGTGAGGGAAAAGGGGGGGGGGAGTTTCCTCTGTCTGGCATGAGAACATCACTTGGTTTCACATGTGCTTGAAAACATTGTTCATAAATAAAGACACATGCATTTATTAGCACTCGTAGAAGCAGGAGAAAGAAGAAGCAGGGACCAAAGGAAGCACTAGACCACATACAATTTGAAAGCTATAGTTACCGACCGGGAATCGAATCTGTCACCTCCAAATGACGACCGCGCCTCGCTGCAGGAACAAACGTACTTCGACGAACGACCAACTAGACACACTCAAAACATAAACACACGTGTATTGTGTGGGGCTCACAGAGGCCGAGGACAGAAGCAGACAAGAAGTAGGTTCGAATCCCGGTCGGTAACAATAGCTTTCAATTGATATGTTCTTTAGTGCATCCTCTAATTCCTCCTACTCATTTCTTCTAATTCTATGAGCGCCAAACAATACTTGTGTGTTCATTTATGAACTGTCTGAGTGGCCTCAAATAGTTCGCCAAAACTTGGTGGAGTATTGATGCATGATAAGGCAGACGTAGTTGCGGCCTTGTGGGAGCATGTGTACACCTCGGAGGAGCAAATGGATCACCATGGTTTGGCAAGAATGCGACAGCGAGGGGTGACGAGGGGATTTGGCGGACGATCGAAGCTCAGAGAAAAGGCGAGACGGACGTATAATCAGATTGCTACTGGTACTATTAGTGTTGGAACTCTTCGCTGGCTGCTGAGGATGGGGACGGAGCGCTTATGGGAATGCCCCGAATGCTGTGATGTCCTAAATCAATCAATCAGTCAATGGTTCGCCAACCGATGTTTCTGTTGAAAACATTGTGCCTGTTCCTGTCAGTTTTGTTTCACACAATCCCAAATTGCCGATGTCGTAGAGTAACATCTTTTCCACTACCTGTTCTGCCTTACCTGATTCATACATTGTTCTAACATGCTAAGTGTCGATTCTGGAGATTTCCCTAGGTGAAAGAAAGACAGTCTGCTATCCAAACTCCTTGTGCCTTTCTCCGCATCGCGACAAGTCTCTTCTAGAAGAGCCTCATTTCCTCTTGGTGGGCCTGGTTATTCTTTTCTTTTCGTTATCTTTGGATTTGTTCATGATTGATTTGATTTTGTGGCTAAAGTTTTTCTACACGATGAGGAAGCTAGCCCCAAGCCCAACACTCCTTGTCATCTCTTACGGCCTGTATGCAGGGTTACAATGTGATGATATTTTCCGCTTCCCTTAAGGGTCCGGTAATACCCGGGCGGTATACTCCTTAGTCACTTCTAACGACATGCCTGGTAGGTTGCAATGTTCATATTCTTCGCTTCCTTTTTGGGTCACATTAACACACAGGCAAACTAACTAAGTTTCTAACTTGCTACCACGAGAGTTCTAAATCAAGCAGTCACCAATTAAATCAGCTTCTTTGTCTTCTTCGTCGTCTTCTTCTCTTCCTCCATTGACCTCAGTGAAGTGGGGCGTTGGAGGGGGAGAAGTAAAGATCTTTTTTGCGCTCTCTTTAATGCTTTTTCTAAGCTGGTATTTATTTCTTTAAGGTTGTTCTTGAAACCATAACTAAATCTTTTACGTGGTCTTTCCCACGTACTGTATTCATTATATATATTTATTCTGGCTCGGATTGGCAGATGTTATCAGGGCATTCTTGTGAGATGGCCAGACCAGTTAATTTGTTGTTCTTTAATGAACTGCATGAATGATTTCAAACCTACTCGTCTTCTAATTTCCGCACTCCTAGTTCTATCCAGCAGCTCTTCTAATGACGGCCCAAAATATTGTTATTACTAGATATTATTATGAAATTACCACGGTTCTAAACAACAACAACAGCAAAAAGAAAATATTCATATAATCGTAAGCGGCGGGGGAGTATTGTGTGAGAGGTTACAATGCTCAGAAGGTACCCAGTAGATCCCTGCATTGGAAAAAAAAATTAATTAAAAACTATCGGTATCTAATTGTATCGTGTGAGATCGTGCACCTAGACTTCTCTGATAAGAGTGAAAATAAGTAGGCACCGTGTGCAAGTTGTGCATGTTAATAATCCTGCGGCAGCTGGAAATAGCAAATAGTAGGCCAGAAAGCCACTGCCTTGGCAAAATTGTTAGGAAATATCACCTTACCCAGGGGTAGACTGAGCTCGTTGCCTTGGATAGAATCTGTCTAGAGGAAGTAATTTTTTTGTTTTGCATATCCTTTACAGGACATGGCTGTCAACATCAGCATCTTTTAGCTGATTGTTGATTTCTTGGCAAGATTACGCTCAGTAGTGTGCCATTGTTTTCTGAGCGGCCGGCTCACATACCCCGTAAGTTACCGACGCGATTCGAACCACTGCTGATTCTCACCGTCGTCACGTTACTTACGAGAGTATACGAGATTACTTAGAAAAGTTGCTAACCTCTAGGCCAGAAAGCCGGCTTAGAGGAAGTAAACCATACATAAATGCACTCCGCAGTCGGACACATGAACTTCTCTGGGACATATCTAGGTGTGGCGCACCTGGAAATAGGAGCGAAGAGGACAATGAAAAATACAACCGTAGATATCGCCCTGCAATTTCAAAAGTGATATAATTCAATAAAAATGATTTGCTACAATGGATTTTTAAAAAAGCAGATAACCATTCTTGGTTCTCATTTGTGTTTGAAATAAGTCTGTATTTCTGTGCTTAGAGAGATGTTGTAATGAGCATCTTAAAAACACGGATATTTTTTCCTGGGGAATACTTCACCTCTCATCGACATCCTTCACCCGAAGCTACCTCGGTCGTTAAAAATAATGAAATCCGCGAAGCTGGTGAAATGAAACACGTCATCACGAGTTAGTTAATTATGCGGGGTGGTCCCGCGAGATCACAAGTAGACGTGAAACGCAACGGTTACGTCTGTTACTCAGCGTGTAAAATTCTTACAAATAAAGCAGCGAATATTGATACTGATTCTGTATGTATCTTCGACTTCTGCCCGTCCATGCTGCTTTTAACACGAAAACATGTGTTATGACAAACAGCCGATTTCTTGCTGTTGATCTTTTTCTTCTGCTTCTGTTTCTCCTTCTCATCCTCCTCCTCTTCCCCCAATCTCCATCTCCTCCTCCCCCTTCTTCTTCTGCTTCTTCTTAGTAGTATTATTTCTTGCATTATTATTATTATTATTATTATATTATTATTATTATTATTATTATTATTATTGCCGGTCTCCGAGGCTTAAAGGCTTGCGAACGCGATTCGTAAGCCGCTTACCACTCATTCGAAACACAGGAGCGACCGATTTGGCAGTAGACCGCGTCGCTCTGGTGTTTTAACGTGTTGGTATGGGAGCCGGTCGTTCGGAAAGCAATGTCAAACTGCTGAACGCAAGTAGGCGTAGGCGTTCATGACTCTCCACAGATTTCGGTCTTTGGTTTTCTGGACCAACTCTGCTGTTGATATTCCTCCATGCCACCGTCGCAATCCACCCAGCATCATTTCTCTTGGTCTGCCTCTGCCTCTCTTCACCTCGATCTTTCCAGTTGTCACGATGTTTTCCAACGCCTCTCTTCTCTTCACATGACCCAAAAAGCTGTTTGTCTCTTTCTTATTGTTGTATATAATGTTCTAGTTTCATTGGCTTCTTTCTGGCATTCGTTGTTAGTTACTTTGGCAGTACAAGGAATTCGCAACATTTGTCTAAGGAACCACATCTCTATTGCTTCCAATCTCTTCCTAATTTGTTCATTTACATTCCAAGATTCACAGCCATCCAGCAAAACAGGTAGCACTTCAGCATTCTCTTTCTTACATTCAATGACAGTGACTTAGAGCATAAGATACTCTTCATTTTCTTAAATGCAGCCTTTGCTTGCCCTATTCTGCTATTGATCTCTGTTGTACATCTTCCATCCGATGTTATAAATGTCCCTAGGTATTTAACACTATCCACTTGTTGAAGGATTTTTCCCTCTATTTCTATTTCACATTTGAGTGTCACCTGTTTCTTTGATATCACCATTGTTACTGTTTTCTTGATATTCAAGGAGAGTCCTTTCTTTGCACTCTCTGTTACTACAATGTCCAACAATTGTCGTAGATCTGTTGCATTATTCGCAACCAATACTGTGTCATCTGCATAGCGTATATTATTTATATCATAACTTCCGAATATTATTCCTGGCTTCTCTTTGATTTCTCTCATTATTACTTCGCTATAGAGGGAGAAGAGATCCGGTGACAAAACACATCCCTGTCTTACTCCCAACTTTATGCGTTCATAATTTCCTTCTTTATTTCCCATTTTAATTGCTGCTATTTGGTTCCAGTAAATATTTGTTTATTATTCTGAGATCTTTCCCATCAATGTTGATATCTTCCAACATTTTAATCAGTTCATCATGTTTTACTTTATCAAATGCCTTAGTATAATCTATGAAGCACAAATATATGTCTTTCTTTGTCTCTCTGATCTTTCTAATAGTGTTCGTAATGTATATATTGCATTGTTTGTACCTTTTCCTTCCACAAATCCATAATGTTCTTCACAAATTTCCATTTTTATTTTCTTCCTTTATCTTCTTTTTTTTTTTTCTCTTCTCATTATAATGCTGAGTAGAAGCTTAGTGACATGTTTTATGAGGTTAATCGTACCAAAATCTTTGCATTCAATTGCGCCTGGTCTTTTTGGTATAACTATAAATACAGAATTCACCATATCGCTTGGTATATATATATATATATATATATATATATATATATATATATATATATATATATATATATATATATATATATATATATATATATATATATATATATAAACACCATTCAACATTTTGGTTAATATCAATCAATCATGTGCCATGCCGGAAAGCGTGGGCGGTCATGACTCGTCATTTCACTCGATCACCAGCGTCGTGAATCAGTTCAGTGTTCCTGTCTCGTCCATGCCATGTGGCCAAGCCATCCAGGTATTTTCCTCTCGGTCTTCCTCTTGGTCTGTTCCCTTCGATCTTGCCAGTTGTCACTAAGTTCTCCAATCCATTTCTTCTCATAACATGTCCAAAAATATTTGACTGTCTACGTCTAATTTCTGTAATCAATTTACGATTTTCATTTGTCTCCTGTAGTACTTGGTCATTGGTTTTTCTGTCTGTCCATGGTATTCTTTGCATTTTCCTCAGAAACCAAATTTCTGCAGCCATCAGATGTTTTTCAGCTTGACTGCTCATTGTCCCAGTTTCACATCCATACAAAAGAACAGGCCCTATGTATCCCGTCAACACTCTTTTTCTCGTTTCAATTGACATCTTTTTATTGGTCAGAATGTTTTTCATCTTGCTAAAGGCTACTTTCGCCATGGCGATTCTTGTTCTAATCTCTTCAAGGCATCTCCCATCAGATGTTATGACTGTTCCGAGATAATTGTACCGATTTACTTGTTGAAGAATATTCCCATTTACTTGTATATTACATTGCGGTACTTCGTTCTTCCTAGTGACGACCATAACCGGTGTCTTCTTAAAATTTTATTCCAACCCCAGCTGCTCACTGTGTACAACAACCGCATCTACTAACTGTTGCAGATCCTGCGCATTGTCTGCAATCAATACTGTATCGTCTGCATATCTAATGTTATTGATGTTTCATCCCCCAATGCTGATTCCATTTATATCTTCTACATTTCTGAAAATATTTTCACTGTACAGGGAAAAAAGATCTGGAGACATTACACATCACTGCCTAACACCTCTCTTAACAGGCTGATATTGTCCCACTTTATTATCAATCCTTATGGCAGCTTGTTGTTTCCAATATATGTTTTTTATAAGTCTAATGTCTTTCTCATCAATTTGTAGATCTGCAAGCATATCCACCATGTTGACATGTCTAACTCTATCGAAAACTTTTGTGTAGTCAATAAAGCAAAGATGTATGTCAGAATCTCTATGTCTCCAACCGAGATGCAGGAACGTCGTTACGCCCGCCAGGCGAATAGTCGCCAGCCGGGATGCAGTAACATCGTTACGGCCGCCAGGCGAGTACCAGTTACCTGCCCACAGGTTGCGGGCTGACGCGATCGTCAGCGGTCAGGCAAGGACAAAGCAGGACGCACGCAGTCCTCGTGAAGCCAGTCCACATGGCAAGCACTGTGTGAGGAAACCGGCAGACTGCTTGGGGACTCGGACAAGACAAGACGTGTGGGCTGAGAAAGGCTTCGTATCGTTTCTGTGCCCGAAAGTCGAGTGCTTGTATATCTTGTGAGATAGACTGTGATGCTGTGGGTTTTGTCTGTAAGTGTACTGATGTATTGTATATGTATTGTAATGATCATCACATGCCAAACTAGATTGTCTTGCATGTGAATTGTGAATAAATCCATTGAACTTAGTGTCATTGTGTGTCAAGTCCAATTATTTTGTACTTGTACTTGTCTCACATATGTTAGGTACAACGAGCCAGGTTTAAGACCCTGACATGTGTGAACGTGGAAGGCTCGTCCTCATTGAACATACTAACGTAAATTACATGCATTTGATTGTTTAAACGTGTAAAACATCTGTGATTGTAAAACTTGTCGCCATTTTGAACTTGTTGTAGTTTGACCTTGTCGCCATCTTGTGAACATGATGTCTATGTCCTTACTAAATGTCATCTTGATGTAAGTGATGTGTCATCATTGTTATAGATTGTTGAAATATATCTAGATTGCATTTGTGAAGTTAGTTGTCGAAATCAGAAAGTTTAGGAAAGAAAGTGACTTGTGATTTGAAAAATTGTTGACCGACGACATTACGACCTACAATTACACTCAACGCCATACAAACCTAATCAAAACTTAGTGACAAGCATACACAGCACACAAACATAGATTCTAATTTATTTCCTCCCAAAAAGAAAGCAGGTTTTCTGTGCCATCTGAAACCCTTGCCCGTAGAGGTCAGTTTGTCCTTGAAGTAGCGACCCTACAGTTCCTAGCCCGGTGTTGAACCATTCTTCACCGCATCCAGTACACTTGAGTATATTTTTTCTATATACTTTCGGATGCAAATTTGGGCATAAATTGTAAGTCAACAATATTGTAAAATTGTTCACGTTACTAACACCTTGTAACAAATTGTGTGTCTGATAACTTATTTTCATTTAAACATTCCATCATGTCTTCATTAAATGACTTCATCGAGATGGGTTTAAAGTTAAAGTTAACTGGTGACGAGTTAACAAAATGGAGTGAAACAAAATATTCTGATCACCTCCTAGTACAAGAAAAAGCTAATGAACGCGATGAAAGAGCGGCTGAAAGAGCATCAAAGCAGGCAGAGGATAAACAGCATTAAAACAGGCTGAGCTAGAATTAGCTGCGAAAACTAAACAGGCTGAGCTGGATTTAGCTGCGAAAACAAAACAAGCAGAGTTAGATTCTGAATTGAAGAAGGCAGAAATAGCAGCTCAAAGCAAACGCGAAGAGCTTGAATTACAACTCAAAATTAAACAGCTTGACACCGAGACTGCCATAAACAAAGAGTCTAAGAAATCTGAAAGACTGGAAAAAGAGAACCAGTACAAAAAGTATCAAGGTATTGTGAGAAATTATACCTCAGGTGACTGCATTGCAGCGTTCACCCAAAATTTTGAAACCTTAATGGACCATTATCAGGTTTCAGTTTCTGAATGGAACATTATTTATATGAGGAGTTTGTCAGGGGAACCTCTGAAAGTCATAGAGACTATCCCCAAAGACCTCAGAAAAGATTACCACTATCTAAAATTAAAAATTATGGCTCATTTTATGCTAGATGATGCAGGATACAGAGAACAGTTCAGCAAACTGAGTCCAAAATCTACTCAGACGTTCTCTGTCTATGTCTCTGTAGTCCGAGATGTATTTACAAAATGGAGTTCAGCAGCCAAAGTAAATAAAAACTATGATAAGTTAGAAGATCTCATTATCAGGGATAAAATCATCACATCCCTTCCACCAGCATTTTCAAAATTTTTGCTAGAGAATGAATGTACCAGTGTAGAAGAGATTGAGAGACGTGGGTCGGCTTACTACTCAGCCAATAAACATTGTTTTGCCAGTGAAGCTACTGATACAAACTTCGTAGCAGCTGCAAACTATGACAAACCTCGATCAGAAACCTACAATAGGCAAAGAACTTATAAGCCTACTTCTGAGAAATACAATCATTGTAGATTTTGTAACACGTCACACCACCAAGGTGAAATGTGCGATAAGAACCCAGCATATTTTACATAGTTACAGAACTACATAAATAGTCAGGATAAGGAACGTAAATCCTTTAAAAAGGTACGAAAATGCTTCCTCTGTAAAGCGTACGGCCACTGGCGTAAGGATTGTAAAGGAAGGCAAATGACCAAGAAAGCAAATGCCGCCTTATTTGACAGTTCATCATCAGATGAAGAACATTCAGAAAAACTCCCTGTGAACTCAGCACAGGATTTTGACATGTTTAATTCACATAAATGTACTGTTTGTAATACCTTTTATGAAGATGGCATTTTAACATGCGGGCCACTCCATTCCTATTGCCAATGAAGAAGCTAATTTGGTAATAGATTCCAAAGCAGAATAAACATCCATCAGGGATATGTGAATGGCAAGCCTGCTACAGTACTTCGTGACACCGGAAGCTCTCTTATAGGTCTAAGGAGACAGTTCATAATGCCTACAGACTATACAGGCAGGCACGTAACATGCAGAACATTCTCTGGAAATATTGAAAAGTACCCATTAGCATGGGCATATATTCAAACACCTTTCCTCACTGGGAAAGTAAAATGCGCTGCATTAACTAACCCTGTGTGTGATATTATCATTGGTAATTTACCAGAGGTGAATGATATGCCTCATGATATTACATCTGTTTGTATTGATGATAACACAACATCATCACTATCACATGTCATCATTGAAAGTATAGTATCAGCAGATGAATGTATGGTAGCTAATGGAGCACTAACACTTCATGAATCCATTGACCAAAATGTTTCATCACCATCTGATATCATTGAATGTGTGAACGCAGTAACCAGATCTACTGCGAGAGTGCAAGATGAAATTAATCAAACTGAGGCTACAGAAATGCTTAGCCCAGTCATACTACCTCCTAAAACCATGAAGGAAAATTTTGTAGCAGCCCAAAAGGCTGATCCTTCATTATCTAAATATTTTAATCTGATCGGCCAAAAGCCAAAGGTAATCAAAAATGCAAGATGGCATTTTGCTCTGAAGAATGGCATCCTAACCAGATACTATATCAGATGTGACAGCACCACAGAGCAAACTGTGTTGCCAATTGAATACCGTAAGCAAGCCTTACATCTTGCCCACGATATACCTCTTGCAGGGCATATGGCATACTCTAAGACCAGATCAAGATTATTAACACAGTTTTATTGGCCAAGATTCTGCAATGACATTAAGAAATATTGTAGAAGTTGTGATATCTGCCAAAAACTAGTGAAAAAAGGTAAAAACCCACAGGCCAAATTGCAAATTACCGACTTAGCCAGTCGACCTTTTGAGAAAATATCTGTCGACATAGTGGGCCCTCTGAATCAAGTAACATCCAGAGGGAATAGGTTCATCATTACCATCATTGATTTATGTAGCCGCTGGCCGGAAGCGATTCCGTTAAAGAACATAACTGCCAATGATATTATGGAAGTTTTCTTCCATATATTTTCACGAATAGGATTTCCAGACACTATCCTATCAGATAGGGGAAGTCAATTTATTGCTGCATCTACTCAAGCTTTCACCAAAATGTTAGGGGTGAAACAATGTTTCAATTCTCCATACCATCCTCACTCAACGGGAATCATCGAAAAGTTTAACGGTGATCTGAAGCATATGCTTGCTAAAGTCACGCAAGAACATCCCAAAAACTGGGACATATATTTGCCCGCTATACTTTTTGCTTATCGCGAGGGCCCACATTCTAGTACTGAATTCTCTCCTTTTGAACTAATCTATGGTGCCAAACCACGTGGCCCATTGAGTATCTACCATGCAATGTTAACTGAAGCCACCCCTGTACTTAAACCCATATCATCATACGTGTATGTTACATCATTGCGCGAAAGAATCATCAAATCTTGTACTATTGCAAAAGAAGCACTAAAACTATCCGGTGCTACATATAGACAATACGCAGACAAAGGTAACAGGACAATAACGTTGACACCTGGACAGGACGTACGTCTTCTCTTACCTAGTGACCGACACTTATTGACTGACTCTTGGCAGGGACCATTTAAAGTTATAAGACATATTTCGAATGTGGACTATGAGATTCAAATAAAAGACAAACATAAAATATTCCACATCAATATGCTAAGACCATACTACAACAGAGACAACGAACAAGACGATACAACAGCTTGTACAGTGATAATAGACCATGAAGATGACGAAGATAGTGACGAAATTCCAACACCTGCATTAGACACGACAAACTGCTTGAAAGAAATCAAAATAAACCCAAACTTAACTCAAGCAGAAACAGACAGTTGCAAACATCTCATACAACAATACAACACCATCTTCTCCAACAACCCAGGACAAACAGAATTAGTACAACATCACATCATGCTCACTTCAAACACACCAATAAAATGCAGACCTTACACCATTCCATTACATTACAAAGAAAACTTACATCAAGAGATCATTAGCTTAGAGAAAAACAACATCATTAGACGATCCCAATCACATTTTTCATCTCCAATGGTCATGGTACGCAAAAAGGACAACACGATAAGACTCTGTGTCGACTATAGAAAATTAAATAAAATAACTCTTCTAGATCTGGAACCAATGACCAACTGCGAGGACCTACTGACAGAACTGACAGACTCTAGGTACTTCACGAAGTTAGATATGACAAAAGGTTACTGGCAGATAACGGTAGACGAACAGAGCAGACATCTGACAGCTTTTGCAACACCTTGGGGACTGTACGAATGGTGCAAATTACCATTTGGGCTAGTCAATGCCCCAGCGACATTCGTACGTATGACACGACTATTACTTGTGGACATAACAAACATTATTATACATGGACGACATTTGTGTTCACACAAAGACGATGACAGACCACATAAAGACATTACAGCAGACATTTGAACGGATTAGACAACACGGACTGACTGTGAAGCCGACAAAAGTAGACATAGCCTATCAGGAAATCTTCTTCTTGGGTTATAGAATATCTAATGGCTTTGTCACGACAGACGATAACATCGTGTCCAAAATACTAAAACTCTCATTTCCGACTACCAAGAAACAAGTCAGAAGTGTATTAGGACTATTAAATTATTATAGGCAGTCCATACCAGATTTTGCTGAACTGACAGAAAAATTTACTAACCTACTAACGAAAAACCAACCTGAAAAGATTGTAAACAACGAATGCCTAAAATTTGCATTCAAGAAAGTGTTATCTTATTTTTCTGAGAATAGTTTAAAGAATCCCATTCTCAAATTGCCAAATTTACATATTCCTTTCAGATTACGCACAGACGGGAGCTCCGTGGCGATTGGGGCTGTTCTATTACAGGAATATGACAACATTCTATATCCTGTATACTACGTCTCTAGAAAATTGAAACCAAGAGAACGCGCTTGGTCCACACCTCAGTTAGAAGCTCTTGCTCTAGTGGTGGGTATAACTAAATTGTCCAGATTCCTCCTAGGACGACATTTCATCGTAGAGTCGGACAATAGTCCATTAAAATTTATTACTTCAGGGGTCCCAACAAACCAGATGATAGCGCGCTGGTCTCTTTTGCTTCAAGATTACAGCTTTGAAGTTCGACATATCGCCGGCAGAACCAACACGATTGCTGATCTTTTGTCCCGTTGTCCGAACGACCCAGTAAGCACTAATGTCTGAGTGCAGTGTGTTAGAAAACACTCAGACCAACACAGCCATCAGTGAATTTGTTTTTTTTTTTTTTTTCAGAAAAGCTGTGTACATCGATGATGTGATGTGATAGGGTTCAGTCCCACTGTAAATATTGTTTCTTATTTTATTATTAATGTAGTAATCGTCGTGAATAACTGTGTAGTGTGTGGTAGAAAGCGAACAATATTAAGTGTATATATTATAAAACAAGAACAGTGCCACATGCTCTTTCAACTTACCTGAAGCGAACTAATCAAGTTATCATTGGTATCTGCGAGTGGATCATATCCAGTGACATTTTAATCCGTCAACGAAAGTGTGAACTGAACTTTGACATTTACACCACTGCAGTTAATCAGAATCCAGAAGTTTTCCAGCGAAACAACGAACACATGAACTATCAGAACATTTCGCATTGCTACACCAGAGCGGAACAAGTGTGTGATAGATTGTTAACAACACCAGCTGTTCGTGTGTACTTCCGGATGATTTGTAAATTTAGATCAAAAGTAGCAGACGATAAACAAAAATCTTAAAAATGTATGACGCTTCTAAAATAATTATGAAACACCAATTTCAAATACACGAATTGTGTATTAATATTTTCGACTAATGTAATCTTAGAATCATATCTTGATTAACTTATTCACACTACCGACATTTTTTCGCTAGTATGGAAAAGCATCAAGCTATGACGCTGAGAAATAGAATAATAGTTGTAATAATTTAGATTTGAAATCTTTTGAAATTATGTCCCTTTCATTTTTGTTGTTATTACTTTATTACACTAAGGGCGGTAAATGGAAATGTATTCAGAGATGTGTTGTATAAAAATAGCCATTGTGTTGCCAGATTGTCAACACTCCAAATGGTCATCAGCTAGGTATGGTATAGGGTTACCGGAGTTGTAGACCAACGGAAGATCTCCCGGCCAAATGAGGTCGGAACTCGAGCGTTGAATACGGCTTATAAAAAGTCGTATTACGGTCTTACCTGATGTTTTTTGTTGCAAAAAGCATATTATTCAGTTTTTTTAGAGGTTGCGAGGTAGTTGCATAGTTGCTGATGCTAGCAATCTGACTGGGTCAACATTGCAACTCAGGTGATCATCCATCGAGAGGATAAAACTTGGAAAGTGGTGAAGATTGAACACCGCACGACTTAACATACAACTTGCATTTCTTATGTATTTCTATGCCAATGTACATGACAACAGAAAGGTCGATTCTGACATGGTTAAAATATAAACCCTATGTCTAGGTAGATTATGCATGAAATATAAAATCTTTCATGAATAAGCCCCGGGGGAGCGTGTCAGAATCTCTATGTCTCCAACCGAGATGCAGGAACATCGTTACGCCCGCCAGGCGAATAGTCGCCAGCCGGGATGCAGTAACATCGTTACGGCCGCCAGGCGAGTACCAGTTACCTGCCCACAGGTTGCGGGCTGACGCGATCGTCAGCGGTCAGGCAAGGACAAAGCAGGACGCACGCAGTCCTCGTGAAGCCAGTCCACAGGGCAAGCACTGTGTGAGGAAACCGGCAGACTGCTTGGGGACTCGGACAAGACAAGACGTGTGGGTTGAGAAAGGCTTCGTATCGTTTCTGTGCCCGAAAGTCGAGTGCTTGTATATCTTGTGAGATAGACTGTGATGCTGTGGGTTTTGTCTGTAAGTGTACTGATGTATTGTATATGTATTGTAATGATCATTACATGCCAAACTAGATTGTCTTGCATGTGAATTGTGAATAAATCCATTGAACTTAGTGTCATTGTGTGTCAAGTCCAATCATTTTGTACTTGTACTTGTCTCACATATGTTAGGTACAACGAGCCAGGTTTAAGACCCTGACAATGCATATCCTTGTTTACTTCTATAGCACGTTCAATAACTGTTCGCAGCATATACACAGCATTTACTGTACCCTTTCCTTCTACAAATCCACATTGTTCTTCCCCTATTTCAGGTTGTAATTTCTTCCTCACTCTTTGCATGATAATTCGTAGCAAAATCTTTATGATGTGTATCAGCCAGGAATACTAATCGGAGGTTATAATATAAATAATACACGCTATGCAGATGACACAGTATTGGTGGCGGCTAATTCAACAGATCTACAACAATTGTTGGACATTGTAGTAACAGAGAGTGCAAAGAAAGGACTCTCCTTGAATATCAAGAAAACAGTAACAATGGTGATATCAAAGAAAATTGTGACATCAAAATGTGACATAGAAATAGAAGGGACAATTCTTAACTACGTTGATAATTTTAAATACCTAGGGGATTTATAACATCTGATGGAAGATGTACAACAAAAATTAAGAGAAGAATAAGTCAAGCAAAAGCCACATTTAAGAAAATTAAGAGTATCTTATGCAATAAGTCACTATCACTCAATGTAAGAAAGAGTATGCGGAAATGCTATATAGAACCAGTTTTGCTGTATGGCATTGAATCTTGGAATGTAAATGAACAAATTAAGAAGAAATTAGAAGCAACAGAGATGTGGTTCCTGAGATGAATGTTGCAAATTCCTTGGATTGCCAGAATAACTAACAACGATTGCCTGAAACAGGCTCAGGAAATTAGAACATTACATACAACAATAAGAAAGAGACAAGCAGCTTTCTTCGGTCATGTGATGAGAAGAGAGGCATTGGAGAACATCGTGAGAACTGGAAAGATCGAGGGGAAGAGAGGCAGAGGCAGACCAAGAGAAATGATGCTGGATGGATTGAGATGGTGACATGGAGGAATATCATCAGCAGAGTTGATCCAGAACACCAAAGAACGAGATCTGTGGAGAGCCATGAACGCCTACGCCAGTTGGTAGGGCACTTCATGATGATGATGAGATGATGATGATGATGATGATTATGATGATGATGATGATGATGATGATGATGATGATGATGATGATGATGATGATGAGGACATAATCACCAATGTTGAGCTTAGAGAACGAGCTACACAAATTCCAGCTAATCACGTGGTGCATGGTAGAGCCCATGTAACAACTGGCTGCTACACAAGGGGTTGAAGTAGCAATTGCAGTAGCGCGGGTCCATGTAACGACCCAGGTGATGAATAAGACACATTAAGAAAACCTTAAAATAGTATATCATGAATGTAACAACGAGAGGCAGGCGCAGGCATATAGAAACAATGCTGACTGGACTAATTCAGTGGCATGAAGCGCTATCATCAGCTGAGTTTATCCAAATCAGCAAGTGCCGAAATCAGTGGAGAGACATAATCGCCAATGCCAATAGGCAAGGCATATGATGATGATGATATAGACTGAGGGACTTTTAATCCCCTAGCTTGAAACATGGTGCTTGCATTCTTTGATTGTATTACTGCTCCAGAGCACATCAATGAGATGTGTATAACCGCTGCATTAGAATTTCACTGTTTCTCATCCTATTTGTCTTATAGTTCTGATAGTTATTCCCTGTATTGTCAGCGCGTTCAAACGTGGCGGAGAAGTTTTACAGAAAACACGGCACGAACACTTTAATGGGGCACTAACAGGCAGACAACTCCAGCGTGTGAATCTAACACAGGAATGCCTGTACATAACTGTCTGTCATCGCCCACATAATGGCTCCGCTCCTAATGGCTTCACACATACGTACTTATTCACGCGATCTCGTCAAGTGAGCATTCTCAGTTTTGTTTCTGAATACTACTAGATCTAAAGACACTATTAGATGGTCTAAGTTATAACAGTGATGATGATAGTGTTAACCAATGACCCATGTGTGTATGTTCATTTCTACTCTACGTTACTTCATCGTTATAATTAAGTGCTTTGCTGACTGGCGTAGACGATCATGCTTCTCCGCATCTTGTGATCTCCAAGGGCGTGTGCTGACTGCCTTCCTTGCCATGACACAAGATTGTCAAGTCAAGGCACTGTACGGAGGAAGATCACATGATTAGTTGAACATGTCTTGTTTCTTTCGCATACATAACACACATATAATCAATATACCGGTCTCCCTGGTCTAGGTGTTACACGACTTTCTCCGTAATCCCGTATACTAGCGTGAGTACCGTGATGTGCGCGAGAATCGGTAGCGGTTCTCTCCGCATCGGTAACTTACGGGGTATGTGAGCCGGTAACTCAGAAAGCAATGGCAAACTACTGAGCGTAATCTTTCCAGGAAATCAACAATCAGCTGAAAGATGCTGATGTTGACAGCGATGTCCTGTAAAGGATATGCGAACAAACAAACAAACAAATAGTCAATATTGGTGAGCCGCCATGCGCAATGGCTAGCAAGCGTGTCATGTCTACGAATACCCATATAAGCAGGGGTTATTTACAATTTACTTGTGCTCTCTACTTGATACTGAACACATGACCCGTGGAATCCATAATGTTTTATGAATATTGGGGCCGTCACATATACACAATGAGCCTAATGGAGTGTAAAAAGTGTCCTGTTTACTTTACTTTATTTTACTTATTATCAATGTGACAACCAGAAAAATTTTTGGAAAGAGAAATAGAGGGAGACAGTGCGAGAATAGTCTTGACAGTCTTGTGTCATGGCACGGAAGGGAGTCAACACACGAGCTGATCCATGACATCGTAGATCGCAATTTGTGGAGGGGCATGATCACCCACGCCAGCCGGCAAGGCACTGGATGATGATGACCCAATTATTAACCGACCGATCGATCGACCGACCGACCGACAGGCAGGCAGACAGACAGACAGACAGACAGACAGACAGACAGACAGACAGACAGACAAACAGATGGATAAATGGATGGGTAAATGGTTGATTGATTGGTTGGTAGGTTGGATAGACAGAAAACAAATATTTAAGATACTTTATGATAAGATAAACAGAAGCAGAATATTTTCTTAAATGTTAAAAGATAAAGAGAAAACACAATGTGTTCGTCATTATGACAATTGTTCTTAAGTAAGACACGCTATCAGAGGCAGATTAACACCGTCCACTTGCCACGTCAGTGGCAGTTGCAACCTTCCCAGGGCGGCAGTGTGTGACACAACCCAGTCCCGAACTGCTCCAGACAACACGGATCTACATCCGTGTTAGACATGCTGGCTCCAATTTCAAGAACATTTGTCTTGTGCCACTTCTGTCTCGTCAGAGACGAAGCACTTCTCATTTAGGCTAAGCACCTGTCATTCAATGACACCTCGTAGGCTGAGGGGGAGGTCACGATCTTCTGCCGAATTAGTCGTGTCCTCATTACAGACAACAAAATCGTTTCTTCAATGGTTGTATGGTTGTTGAGGTTTTGGTTTCATTAGCATCAAAAGAATCACAACACACAGGTGCGTGCGAGCACGAGCACACGCACACACATACTCACATGCACAAACATACACAGGCACACACACATACACACATATACCATATACACTCATCCATACACACGCACTCACACACAAATACACAGATACACAGACAGACAGACAGACAGACAGACAGACAGACATACAGACAGACAGACAGACAGACGAATATATAGATGGACAGACAGACGAATATATAGACAGACAGACAGATGAACAAACAGACAGACAGATGAACAGACAGACAGACAGACAGACAGACAGACAGACAGACAGACAGACAGACAGACAGACAGAAAATGCAATTCGCGTGAATTTCACTGCTTATAAAAAAGGGTAACATGCATTAGGAACTGCGCTAAAACGCTATAAAAACATACAGTCATATATTAAATTCATAATGTAAAATTTGTTACGGCACTAAGCTCTTTGTAACTGTAACTCTTTGTAACTCATTAAGACTGTTAAAATAGAAATGTTACAGCTAACCATCCTTATAATTAAATACCCTTACCGAGTATTGGGACATAACAAAGAAACATTAACCAGCAATGTAGGTTTTGTTTGTGACGATGTTACTTTTGTTCCAAAGAATAGCCATGAGGGCTGGATGATAGTATCACTTAATGCCATCTTGCACTTAGCATTCGGAGGACGTGGATTCCAGCTTTTCGCTCCAAGGGTGCTTGCTGTTTGCTCTAAGCACTTGTGCACGAAGAGCAATCTGTCACTCACTGGGCCACCAAGGTTGAAATGTGTACAACGTTTACGATACTGTCTCGAGTTTCTAAGGCTGGCATAGACTCCTGCCGATTATTTCTGTGTGTATTCTCATAGATTACGTTTGTGGCTCACTCTGCTGTTACATTGGCATCTGCTTGTGTTGTAGTTGCATGGTATGGTCTCACATTGTGAATGTTGCCCATTATCTAGACTGTCTACCTAATGCATGCTATGGTATGATTCCTCTGATGTGCTCTTAGACTGAGCTCTTAAGATGAGAGCTTTCATGGAAAATATGTCTGCTGAGTAGATTGGGATCCGCGGAATTCCTTTCAGCGTCAGTTAATGGTCAGCAGTGGCAGACTGGCTAGGGTGTCATCTTGCAGGTGGACCTTGTGAGCCCCTGATGGAGTGGGCCTCTAGAAATATTAGACAATATATTTTACATGTTAATGCCTTTATGGTAGCTTTGTCTGCTATCCCACAGTATTCTTAGACGCAGTCTGCCACTGATGGTCAGTAACACTTTATTCTATCCTGCATGTTTGCAGTTGCGTCACTAGTGGAGTAGTGGAAAGATCCTGGTGACAAAATCAGATCCCACTATAGATCTGTAATTTGATAGAGCCATCACATTTTCTAGGTCTGAACGCATGGAGGAAGATGTGGCAAGTTCTTCCCTTATTTTCGCAGGTGACGAGCCCCAAGTGTGGAATCCACGCCCGACTGTGCTCATGCGCGTTATCGAGGTTGAAAGCAACATCAGCTGCAGGGGATTTGGGAGCAGACTACTTTGTGTTGAATTCTATGGAATGAGACGTCGGCCTTTCAGAAAGCACTGGCAAACTACGAAAGTAACATTGCGTAGTATATTACAAACATTCGATAAATATTGGGTTAATTGGAACATCCTGTAAAAAACATGCGGCTGACTTTTACAATTATAGGGAGAAGTCCTGCTCAAAGATGATGATCGTTATATTAGATAATTGATTGCCTATATTGTCCATTTGTGGCTCACGTTCTCCATCTTCCTCGTGTGGGTGTTTAGTGTTATAGACTGTACATGTCAATCATATATATATATATATATATATATATATATATATATATATATATATATATATATATATATATATATATATATATATATATATATATGATTTCTCACTGATAAGAAACATCAGATGGATAGATGGGTAGAGCACTATATCTTCTTCTTCTTCTTCTTCTTCTTCTTCTTCTTCTTCCTTCTTCTTCTTCTTCTTCTTCTTCTTCTTCTTCTTCTTCTTCTTCTTCTTCTTCTTTCGTTCGCTTGAAATATGTCTATAACTGCAATGTTGTCTTTTTTAGTTCACTCAGCGGTCCATAGAGTTTATCTTCGATTGTTGTCTCTCTAGGCCAGAAGGTTCGCCTGGATATGTTGTAGTTTGGGAAGTCCTGGAGTATGTGCTCTGCTGTCTGCGACGCCAAACCACATGTGCACATGGCTGAGTCCTCAATCTTGAATTTTGTATACATTTGGTTGCGTAATCTATTGTGTCCTGTTCTGAGACGTAGAATAATGACTTGTTCTGATCTGTCCATAACGTGTTAGTCGTCTTGAGTAAGGTTTGGTGGCCTTCTGACTGATTTGATCATTCTTTTCTGTTGGTGGAATGTAATGGGCACATCAGGCTGTTCTTCTTTTGCTTCTTCCTTAGCCAATCGATCAGCTCTGACGGACTGGCACAATGTAATAATAACACTGGGTCATGAGTGCAGAGAATGGGCAGCGGGCCGCACTGAGTTTGAATTGCAACTGCTGATCCAGAACAACACACATCAAGGTGACATAGTCATCTATACCGATGGATCAGTGGTGAGAAACAGACTTAGTGGCTGGGGCTTTATTTCAAAGGCTAATGGGCGAGTCTTGAAAAAGGAGAGACTGGCATATGAGACTACGATCTCCAGCATGAGAATGGAGGTGGAGGCAGTAACAGCGGCATTCCGGTGGCTAGAGGAGACTACTGCAACACAAGCTGTATTCATTACGGATTCAAAGGATTACGGGTAGCAAGCATCACCTGGATCTTTTCTCCGGGGCATGCCGGTGTGCTGGGGAATGAACAGGCGGATAGATTGGCTGGCTCGGCAAAACTTGGTGGAATATTGATGCATGACAAAGCAGACGTGGTTGCGGCCTTGTGGAAGCACATGTACACATCGGAGGAGCAAATGGATCACCATAGTCTGGTAAGAATGAGGCAGCGAGGAGTGACGAGGGGATCTGGCCGACGCTCGACGCTCAGAGGAAAGGCAAGACGGACATATAATCAGATTGATACTGGAACTATTAGTGTTGGAACTCTTCGCTGGTTGCTGAGGATGGAGACGGAGCGCTTATGGGAATGCCCCGAATGCTGTGATGTCGGTTCCTAAATCAATCAATCAATCAATCAATCAATCAATCAAAGAGTATGCGTAGCAAGGTGGAGAAAGGAGTGTTTTTTGTGGATTGGCTCTAGCCGCTTCTGAGGTCACAGATCGTGAGAATTGTATGGATATTTTGCCCTGGCCATGCGGGTGTACGGGGGAATGAACAGGCTGATAGGCTAGCAGGGAAGGCACCTCTTGGTGGAATTTTGCCGATAGACAAGGGGGAGGTGGTCGTGCGCTTGTGGGACCAGGTAGAGAAGGCGGAGGAACAGAGAATGAGATTGCGGGGGATCGGCAGGGGTTCTGGAAGAATCTCAAAACTGAGAGGGAAGACCAGGAGAACTTTTAATCAGATAGCGGTGGGAACGATTAGTAGTATGACTCTTCGCTGGCTGTTGAACGAGGGGACGGAGCACGTATGGGAATGTCCTGAGTGCAGTGATGTCGGTTCTTAACTCAACTCAACTCAACTCAACTCAGCTCTGTCGTCTCTGGGTACTCCACAGTGGGATGGTATCCACTGTATGGTGACCTTATGCTGACTGCAAAGTTCAGAAAGTAGTGTCCTTAGAACTGGTAATTTCCCAGACAGGAGTGCCTCTATTACTGATTTTGCATCTGTCAATATCACCACAGGTTGTCTACCATGGCTGATAATTTGTAATTTCTCTATTGCTATCTTGATTGCCTCAATTTCAGCATCATGTTTATGGCAGTAATTTCCTGTTGGGACTCTGGCCGTGTCTCTAGTATTATTTGGGTATTCTATATACACACCCGCTCCTCCATTTCGAATAGAATTTTGCGCTGACCCATCTATGTAGACTCGGATCCAGAGATCCTGTGGGTAGTCGTCATCAAGGAAACTGAGAGTGGCTGTTCTGCGCTGTACAGTGTTCTGTTCTTCCTTGTCAAATATTCCTCTCACTTTTGTCTGGATTTGTAGCGATAGTCTATGTTCATCTTCTCGTGGAGTTCGCTCTGGAATAGTTGTCAGTGGGATACCAACTGTGGGAAGATCGGTGGTTTCTCTGCAGAGTCGTTTGGCCTGGTGGATAAAACTACTTCTTTTCAACCACCCCCATAGCTAAGTTTTCAAATCGGTTCTTCATAGGATGGCTTGGCAAGCTAGGAACTTGACTGCTTATATTAGTGTTTTTGTATCTCTACGTTCTCTCAGTGCTTGCGTCCTTGTCTTGACACATGCCGACGCATCTCAACTCCAAGACATAAAATTGCTCGTAATCAACAAAAAAATAATAAATAGCGCTCACCTTGATGAAACAGACGCAAACAAGCCGACGGCAATTTCAGGCATTTATTACATGCTCTCGCAGAACAACAAAGAACGCTACTCCATATGATAACCTGCCCCTGAAGACGGGGACGGGCGGTTATACAGTTATATAGACTCAGTTCCCGAATTCTGCCATTGCTTTAAGAATGTCGCTCTTTTCCCAAGGATTTACTAACCACTTTTAACTTCGTCTAAGGGTTATTCCTGTCCCGGTCCCACCACTGTATGAATGTAGGACAGACGATTTCCTCGCTCACTAAGAAGAGTGCGTTAACCAGATCATATCCTCTCCAACACGGAGCCCACAGAAAACACCGCTGTCCTGATGTCCTCTCCTCAAGCGTCCCCCTTGCCGTGTGATGACGTTGTCCACATCGGCTTTAGTTTCTCATGTGGTCATCTAGTTTCTGGGAAAATCCAGTTTCCCAATTGGCGGCGTGCCGCTATGTGGCAGTCCTCCCCATTTTCTCCATTGCTACTATAGGGGTTGATCTCAACCCTCCTGTGATGACTCTAAGAGCTTGATTTTGCACCTTGTCCAGCTCTTGTAGAGCACTATATGAAGCTTTACTAAAGTGAGACCAAAGTAGCGGATGATGCCCTCAACGCCATAGAGGCCCTGCCAAGTTTTGACCACCTGGACACGCCTCCCATTATAACAGAAGTTATGTGTGCTATAAATGAACTTACATCTGGCAAGGCTCCAGGTAAGGATGGGATTCCAATAGAGGTTATCAGGGGTGGACAAGACACACTTACTCTACAGATCCACCAGCTAATAATAGAGCTATGCTGGCGTGAAGGACAAGTCCCACAGGATTTCAAAGACTTAAGCATCATAGCTTTGTACAAGAACAAGAGCGATCGGAGCGACTGTAACCACTATAGGGGTACCTCACTTCTATGTATTGTTGGGAAAGTATTTTAGAGAATTTTTTTGCGCAGACTTCAAGTCCTAGTAGATCAAGTCTACCGCGAATCACAGTGTGAGTAGTATGTTAGGAGCTCTATCTACCGCAAATCGCAGGATATACTAAGAATAAAGAAGGAGGATCAGAGGAATATGGATAAAATAATAAGCGCAAAGAAGGAGGATCGGGATAGAACTCATGAATAAATAATCGAGTGTTATTATTTTTTATTTTTGGCGATATTATCTCCAGCTTTGAGAATCTTATTTATTTATTTATTTATTTTATGTAAAGATTACGGTTATTATTGAATGTAAAGGGTATGACTTAGTGACATTCGTTTTTTAAGGGGTGGTTGAGTGGTGGAGCAGCTAGGTAAGTGCTTCCTAACACTATCATCATACCGGTTACAGCTGTTCAAATGAAAGCCTTAAAAAGTAAAGATGGAAGCTAGTACTAGTTGTAGTGGGGATGGCTTAGTGATATTCGTTATTAGGGGGTGGGTGAGAGGAGTAGGTAGATAAACGCTTCCAAACACTATCATCATACGGTATCAGAGCATTAAATGTAAACCTTAAAGAAACAAGAAGTAAAGATGAGCGTCAGTGTCCCCGTGGGTGCCGGGTTCGAATCCCAGTGGGGAGGTCTAGTGTTAGAAGAAATATTGATTATGTTTATGTTAATTAGTTGTGATGGCGAGATATTGTATTATTAATCACGCATTGTTTATAAAAAGAGAGGTGGTGTGCTGGTGTGACGACTGTGTCTAGTTGGTACCTAAGACGCCTTGGAGGTGACAGGTTCGAATATCGGTGTCTTTTCGTTGTTAAGGTTACCTGTCGTCTTCGTATAGGTTTGTCTAGTTGGTCATAGGGGTTAGGGTTAGGGTCGCCTTGTCTCGTCGTGTCGCCGCGACAACAAGTTCCACAGCCAATGAAAAACACAGGCATCCGATGTCAACAGTGTACATACTCTTAAATATAACATAAAAACCCAGAACACATTATGTCCATAAACTACGCAACCTGTTACAAAAAAATCAATATTCATCCGAATAGCGGTTAATGCAGGGGCTTATCTTCACCGTTGTGAACGAGTCGGGTTATTAATATTACTGATATAATTAAACTCAGTGGACTAATCCCTTAATCCCGGAGGATTTTATCTCCACCACTGCAAATAGTTTGCGATATTAATAAATACTAATATAAATGTCGGTAGGGGATTAAGGGCTTAACACCTGTTATCGGGACATCGGCAAAAAAAATATCAAGAACACACCCTCGATTCTTCTCATAATTGCCGGTTGGGGAAACTGCTTCCGATCATTGTTAAGAGGTTGGCGCTGGCGGAGTGGCTAGATAATTACGTCCGTTCGTTGGTAAGAGCCAGAGTGATCGAGCGGAGGAGTGCGTAAATAAAAGCATGGAGGTCTACCACCGACAAATTCAATGTATAATGGCGGCGTCGGTCGTCATAAGACCTAGGATATTCGTTATATGTCAATTGTAAAGTGGTCGACTGTTTATTATCATGGTGGTTACTATTGTCTGTAGTGAATCTGACTTAAACACTATCATCTTACCATTGGTTCTGTGTTAGGGATTACAATCCTCGGCCTCGGATTGTGTGACGGTATACATACAGGACACATGGGTAATAGCTACAACCGGTCAAATGAATCACTACTTCCGGTTGCAATCATGAAGATATATCCGGGAAAAGTGGGTAATGGTTACATCTGGACAAAGATGGCGTTGCATCCTATCACCTGTGTAAGAGTACGGTGATCTGTTGGCTGTCGAACCAGAGGACCTAACTTGTGATGACCACCATGTACGAGAGTGATTCTGCTCCCTCGTAAACAGGGCGTCGGAAGTTTAAAATGGTCCCCACCTTCTCGCTTTTCTATATCCGCGTCGTCCCAGGGTCACCAAGTAACAGCAAAGAACACGAAACTACTACTACCAAAGCATCTATACACCACAAGGCAGTTTCGAATATAGTATACGCAACTATAACCAGTTCAGCCCAGTGTCCGACTAACCCTTTCTTATAGACATATAGGAGAGATGTTAGCTCCGATATCAGTCTGGGAAAGCGTATCTTTTACTTAATAGCTAGCGGGTCATACACCGACGAGTGTTTAACGCATTTTATCACATGTATAATATTACACACGAACACAACAAGCTGCCCCGACTCAACCTTAGGCGTCTCATGTAACATGAAATGATATGAACTGTCCTGACCAGCGAAGTTATCGCGTCTCAGATCAGGCATTTATACTTTCATTAATTCTTCTGTCTCTCCATAGGGGTCTTTGCATCTTTCCCCAGTAACACATCTCCAATGCCAATATATGTTTTTCAATGTGTCGGCTCATTGCCACATTTCACATCTAAACAAAACTACAGGTTCTATGTAACACTTCAACATTCAAATAAGAAAACATATTAGCCAAACTATTAAAAACTGGTAACTAAAAGTAAGAAAATATTTCAACCAAGCTTATAAATACCTCGACCAAACTTATAAAAAGTAGGGACATTTGTTAGCCAAAGTAATAAAAAGGTTGACCAAAGTAAGAAATAGCCAAGACAAACTCATAAATATGTCAACCGAAACAAGAAAATATGTTAGGCAAATTAATAAAGATGTTGGCCAAAATGAGAAACAGCTCGACAAAAGCCTATAAAAATTAAGAACAATATGTTAGTCAAATCAAGAAGTACATCGACAGGAGTAATAAAATATATGCAAAACAATGTACAAACTTTAAGATATGAATTACAAAGTAAGAAAACATGATTACCAAAATGAGAAAAATAATTGCCGAATTGAGAAACCTGATGATCAATCTAAGAAAACACGTACACCAAAGTAATAAATATGTTAGCCAAATGGGGGAAAAAGGTTGGCCAAACTAATGAAATGTTGGTCAGAATAAGAAATATCTCAAACAAACTTATAAATATGTCAGCCAAAATAAGAAAATATGTTAGCTAAATTAATAGAGATACTGGCCAAAATAAGAAAAACTCGACTAAACTTATAAACGGTAAGAAAATATGTCAGTCAAATCAAGAAATATGTCGACCGTAATAATAAAATATGCAAAACGATGGACAAACTAAGATACATAATTGACAAAGTAAGAAAAAATGATTACAAAAGGAGAAAAATAATTGCCGTTACGAAAAATGCTATATATATATATATAACCGAATTAAGAAAATATGTTAGAAAAGTATAAAAAATGTTGGCCAAATTTAGAAATATCTCGGCCAAACTTATAAACAGTAGGACAATGTGTTAGGCAAATGGGGGAAAAAAATTGGTCAAGTAAAGAAATATCTCGTCCAACCTTATAAAAATGTAGGAAAGTTTGTTACCCTAATGGAAAAAATATCGACCAAGTAGGAAATAATGTTAGCCAAATGGGAAACATATTGGTCAAGTAAAGAAATATCGCTTCCAAAATTTTAAAACATAGGAACACATGTCAACTAAAATAATAAAATGGTTGCCCACAGACAGAAATATGTTGACCAAACTTTTAAATATATCCGCCAATCTTATGAAAAGAAAGAAACTTTGTTAACTAAATGTGTAAAAAAATATATCAGCCAAAGATTAGAACAAAAACAAAGGTTATAAAAAGTAGGAAAATTTGTCAGCCAAAATGGGAAAAACGTCGGCCAAATGCAGAAAAATCACAATCAAACTTATAAAAAGTAGGAAAAAATATTGGCCAAGTAAAAAATAGCTCATTCAAACTTATAAAAAGTAGGGAAATGTGTTAGCTAAATGGGGAAGGTATTGGTCAAACTAAGAAACATGTCGACCGAAGTAGGAAAATGCGTGCCCTAAGTAATAAAAATTTTGGGTAAATACAGAAATATGTCGACCAAATTTATAAAAAAATTCTCCGCAAAACTTATTAATTGTAGGAAACTTGTTAACCAAATGTGATAAAATATCGACCAAACTTACAAACATCTCCGCCAAACTTATGAAAAGTAGGAAACTTTGTTAAACAAATGTGAAAATATATTGGCCAAATACACTAATATCTCAACCAAATTTATGAAAAGTAGGAAAAGGTGTTAATCAAATGGGAAAAATATTGACCAAGTAAAGAAATGTCTCATCCAAGTTTATAAAATGTGGGAAAATTTGTTAGCCAAATGTGAAAAATATTGGCCAAGGGAAGAAATATCTAACCCAAACTTATAAAATTTAGGAAAATGTGTTAACCTAATGATAAAGCTATTGACCAAGTAAAGAAACATTTACACCAAACTTATAAACATTTGGAACATTTGTTAACCTAATGAGAAAAAAAAATATTGGGCAAGTAAAGAAAAATGTACACCAAACTTATGAAAAGTAGGAAAACGTGTTAACCAAATGGGGAAAATATGGGCTAAACTAAGAAATATGTCGACCGAAGTAGGAACATATGTAAGCCAAATGGGGAAAATGTTGGCCAAACCAAGAAACATCTTAACCAAATTTATAAATATCTCGTCTAAACTTATAAAAGTAGGAAAAATTTTGCTTCTGCAGTTATGTCAAACGTGTCTTGAACTTGTATCTGAAAAGGCATGTCACAATACATAATCATCAACGTCAGCACTTTCCCTCTTTTACATTACCGAAAGCTTCAACTTACCAGTCCGGAGTATCTGCTAAAGAAGCAATTATACAGACTAATCACTCATCTCTCCACACTTTTGTTTATTTATTTTTTTGTTGTTGTTGCTTTCTGACACAAAGTGTCTCTGTCATTCATAGATAGCTTCACACCTTTTCCATGTCGCAGCACCAAGAACTCTAAACTTTCGTTGTACATGAGCTCTAATGAAACAGTCATAACAACATTTATGGCAATGCAGTCTCTGGCTCCACCTGGGATAGTTTCGATATCATCTGAGTATTCGTCAGCAAAGAGCCATTTTCCATGGCTGACATCTTCAACTTTCCATACAACAATGTCTGCTACTCTAACCTTCCATTGTTCCAGCTCTCAACAATACAAGTTTTTTTTTCTCGAAGTTTAGCTAAAATAACAGTTCTTACTTTGTCCACCTCTATCTCACTTTGTCATTTCACAGCCGCAATACCGGCAAGTCTACAACCTGCCAAATGTGTCTGTTATGAAGTCGGCTTTTCTTAAACCACGTCTGCCTTACTCATCCCTTGAATACCATCTACCACTTCTTCTAACCGACTTTCAACGTTTTATACCACTTAACACTAACATTCTCGTTGATTACGCCACACCCGATTTTCAGCTGATTGGGCAAATGTTCCAACCTAGGAACATTTACAGCGCAAATTGGCCTTATCAGTCACATTCGCTACCACCATGGGTAGTTATTATGCTTCTTTGAATCACAATGTAACAAACTATCTCAAGGTGCCAATGATGTTTATAACTTTACAGTCATTGGTGTCATCTAGCAGGTCCTTTGCAGAACGTCGCTTTCATCACAGCACATTGAACAGTGCCTTGATTTGTTGCCTTGTATCCTGCCCCAGGCATCCTCATTGCACCTTCATGCGAAGATACTTTTGACATAAGAACAGGAGTGTGACGGGCATGTTTTTTGTCACCTGTATTATTTTTACTGATTGGATTGTGAAGACAATATCTATAGCTTGAAATGATAGGAATAAATCAAAGAAACGATAGCCCGATCTTCCTTGATGAAAAAGACGGAATCATACACCTATCTAGGTAGCAGTGTAGACAAAGATGGGGGAACAGATCATCATCATCAAGTGTCATACCAGCTGACCTAGGCGTTCATGACTCTCCACAGATCTCGGTCTTTAGTATTCTGGATCAACTCTGCTGCTGATATTCCTCCATGCCACCCTCTCAATACACCCAGCATCATTTCTCTTGGTCGGCCTCTGCCTATCTTCCCCTCGACCTTTCCAGTTGTCACAATGTTCTTCAATGCCTCTCTTCTCATCACATGACCAAAGAAAACCGTTTGTCTCTTTCTTATAATTGTATATAATGTTCTAGTTTCATGAAATTCGCTACATGCGTCTCAGGAACCACATGCGAACAGATAGAAACATTAAAATAAGAGTTTAACAGGCAAGAGGAACTTCTTCCATAGCACTCGTGGAAGTCACAAACAAATTACAACCAGTACCAAACTTAGGATATGTGACTGTAGCGTTATATGCGGTATCGATCACTACTTGCATTCATTAACTGGGGCCTGTGCAGAATAAAATACAAATGTTGTTCTTTGCAGGACGTTCCGGTCAACCCCAATCCCGGGTTGATTTTAGCAGAATAGAAGGACTTGTTAAGACAGATTCACTCAAGTGAAGCTTAGGGGGAGAACTGGACAGATTCTAGGGGACCAACAGGTCATGGACAGTCGCCGACACTGTACAGAACACACACCAATATATATCAAGCGTAGAATATACGCACTATTTCTAGTAGCGCTGGACTGGTTTTTGTGTGTGGATTTGCTTTCCATATTACTAGTGTCCCTCGACATCAGGCAAACCCACTCCAACTGCAGAGGTACTTGTAATTTACATCCCAAGTCAAGGACGCGAAGTCAACATTTTAGTCCAAACAGTATAGGGGTTGAATCCCGTACATTAGCACACCGGATGTTTAAGAACAGCCACTCTTATCCATTCCGCAATGCTGACCACCATATAATAATAATAATAATAATAATAATAATAATAATAATAATAATAATAATAATAATAATAATAGTAATGGAGTGAGGAAATAGTTAAAAGACTTAACTGTACCATACTTAAACGCCAGATTTCCCTCTCTTGCATGACTGACCACGGCATATTTTCCAGTGACCACAACTCGACTAGCCGTCAAAGGTAATTATCTTCACAGCTTATCAGCCGTTGATCGCTGGCTATTGTCGTATCGCTCGCGGGCCATGGTGGGGTCAGCGCGTGACCTTTACCTGTGCGCTCAGGGGGAGATTATTACTTCTGGTTTATACAGGAGACACGAATTTTCTCACTTGGCATACTTTTATTCGGTTTATTAAGGGGATGTAACTATGGGGTTTTTATAATATTACATATTTGTATGATTATCTTAGCAAGTTACGCCTTAAATTAATTGAGAATAATAGTTTTATATTGACATTACTATTCTTCGCTATACATACAAGACATTTAGCCGTTTATTATGTTTTTAGGCTTAATTTTTAATAGTAATGTATGCCTGTCTAGTATATTTTTAAACGTGATTTTCACCAGTCGCTTAAAGTTGATACATGGGTACCCACTATGGACACCTGCCGAATTAGCTATCATGCTGAGCCGTGAAAAAGTTTATTTATGCGTCCAACTATGGATAATCGAGTTATCTCGAGTGATGGTCCAATACATTTGTTTCCACTCTGTCATATTGATTTCGGTCTCCTCATCGAAGGGTTCGATATCTGCATGACTGGGGCTCGAACACACCGCACCGCGCGCACACACACACACATACACACACACCCACACACACACTGGGACTCGAATTCAGATGCCCGGCGACTAGTTGGTCTACTTATCTATATAAGTATTCCACATGCCCGGGGCTTGCCTCGCTATCCGCTTCGCCCGCCGCCGCCAGCCCACCCCCGCACCAGAAGTGACAACAGGAAGTAGTCACCAGGACAACCGGAAGTGACCCAAGAAAATACCCGCCAAAATTTGAAAAATGAGGTCCGAGTTTATGACGAAACAAGATGGCGGGATAACCCCGTAAAGAAGGATTTATCGGGGGTTGCAAACCCCATTTTCGGTGTAAATACAACGTCACGTACTACTTTAGTTAAATAGGAGTCTCTGTGGCGAAGTGGTCAAGCCGTTTAACTCGTGCTCCGAAGGTTGTGGGTTCGATTCCGGGCCGCGTCCTTCGGTTTACGAGTTAAATGTTTCGGAGACTCCTGCGGGTCGTCGCTAAAAGTTACGGAGTTCGTGCTTTGTGCGACGCTTTCCGTGCTGCGGAAAGAGACCGAGCCATATGGGATAAAACCCGGTGCAAGGAAGTCGACCCTGTCGACTTTAAAAAAAAAATAATAGTAATAATAATAATAAAAATAATATAATAATAATAATAATAATAATAATAATAATAATAAGAAGAAGAAGAAGAAGAAGAAGAAGAAGAAGAAGAAGAAGAAGAAGAAGAAGAAGAAGAAGAAGAAGAAGAAGAAGAAGAAGAAGAGTGAACAATAATAATAATAATAAGAGTGAATAATAATAATAATAATCTTCTTCTTCAGCGTTCCGAGCCTTTGAGGTTCTTTGCTGCAGATACAATCCGTCTCCATTCGTCTCTCTGTTTGACCTTCTCTTGCCAGTCGTTGATTCCAAGTGCTTGTAGGTCTGTATACATATATTATCTCTCTACCGTCTTCTTGGTCTACCTCGGGGTAGATATAATAATAATAATAATAATAATAATAATAATAATATAATAATAATAATAAAATTAAAAGTGAACAATAATAAGAGTGAACAATAATAATAATAATAATAAAATGTTAATAATAAAGTCTACCATTTGTTTTCCCGTAAACAAAATAAACCTGCCCTGACTGTGATAAATATTTCAATAAGCAGAAACAGACGAATATAAGAATACCTCATAAAACACAATGCTTGGTTCACATTTGCCGCAACGGAAAGCCTGGCGCCGCACGTTTCCAATCGTCTCAAGTGGATCTTCGCACACAGCGGGCATCAATTTCTGTTGCCGAATTTAAATGAAGGGAAACCCGATGTTTACATGCATTTACGTCACATAATTTTCTGTTTACGAACATGCCATAACGGCACATAAGTTGTGTCTGTGCCAGCAAGGGTATTCCCGCGTCCTTGCAGACTTGAGACGAGCGAGGAAAAGAAATTAAATGCCGTGTGTTATAGTTTACTGAATTTATGGTGTTAAATAATTTTTCTTGAATCGTAATTTCTAACTTGCAACCGTGTTGACATGGAGGTTAGCGTCCATGCTTACAAACCTTGTGTTCGTTGCGTCCTCTATTCTCTCATTCTTACCCTTACTTCTATGAGCGCCAAACAATATGTGTGTATTTATGTATGAACTCAACAACCTTGTGTTCGTTGCGTCCTGTATTCTCTAATTGATTGATTGATTGATTGATTGATTGATCGATCGATTGATTGATTGATCTAGGAACCGACATCACAGCATTCGATGCATTCTCAAAGCGCTCCGTTCCCATCCTAGGCAGCCTTACTTCTATGAACGCCAGTATTTATGTATGAACTCAACAACCTTGTGTTCGTTGCGTCCTCTATTCTCTAATTCTTACCCTTACTTCTATCAGCGACAAACAATACAAGGGGCTTCTCATAAGTCTTTAGCCTGACCATGAAGGAGTAGGCGGAGAAAATTGAAATTTGGCACAGTGCTTATTCCTTCTCAGTGTAGCCACCACCTGAATTTATGCATTTTGCCACATCTGCGTGACCTTGAAAAGACCTTCAGAATAAAACAACCTATTTTTCGATCTAATCCAGTTATCACAAACCAGTATGATATCTTCGTCACTGTCAAAACGATTTCCTTTCAGCTGTTTTTTTAAGATTTGGGAAAAGAAAAAAAACTCTGATGGAGCCAAATCTGGAGAATATGGTGGGTGTGGAAGAATTTCAATATTCAAATCGTTGGCAGTTTGCAGCACAAGCCGTGCTTCATGGAATGGCGCGTTGTCTTGAAGCAAAGGCAGAATTTGCGTACGCGCTATCCCTCGTTTTCTGGTAACAGCCTTTCTTAGTTTGATAAGGAGATCTGCATAGTACTGCCCATTAACCGTGTTGCCAATAAGCATGTAATATTTCAATATGACACCTTTGACGTCCCAAAAATCAGTCAGCATCACTTTTCTTGCATATTTTTGTGCTCTTAGCTTGACATATGTTGGCGAGCCCGGGGTTTTCCACTGCATGCTGGCAATTTTGGATTCTGGGTCATAATGGTGAATCCAAGTCTCATCTACTGTCACTATGGTTGTCAATATGTTTTTCGACCGCCACATGTTGAGCAACTGGACACAGAAATCAACCCGTGTTTGTTTCTATTCACATGTCAGCAGGCGCGGGACCCAGCGGGCACGCACTTTTCTCATGTTCAGTCTGTTGTGTACTATTCTAAAACTGTACTCTTACTCAGTGTGCTGAACCCGATATCTCTGCAATTGTCATTTTCCTATCCTGGTCTTTGATTTTCTTCACTTTTGCAGCATGTGCAGCATTGCACTGTGATGACGGTAGTCCTGATCTTGGCAGATCAGCAACTTGGGAACGGCCACATTTAAACTGCAAACACCAATTTTCACAGAAGCATACGAAGAAGTGTTTGGCTTCCTCAAACACTGGCTCCATCCCCCTGTGTATTTCTGTAGATGTTTTTCCCTGTAACATCAAGAATTTTAACACAGTCCTGGCGTCTGATTTCTCCATTGTTCTGACAAAACCGTTTTATGTGCAGATCTGGTCAATAGGGTCATTCACCATATCGGGAAAACCAGTTGAGGAGGGAAATTCATAATGCATATGTCCATTACAAATTGAATGAGCTATACATATACCACATTTCAATTTTCTCCGCCTACTCCTTCATGGTCAGACTAAAGACTTATGAGAAGCCCCTTGTATGTGGGTATTTATTTATGAACTCACCAACATTGTGTTTGTTGCGTCCTCTAGTCTCTAATTCTTACCCTTACTTCTGTCAGCGACAAACAATACGTGTGTATTTATTTATGAACTTGCCAACCCAGGGGCCCGGATTATACAAACAATATTCCCCGTTACAATGCAATATAATTTTTTAAAGAACAATTAGTACAGCAGTGGCCCGGTATGTCTACCATAGCTAATTATATTTGCCATGTCAAAAATTGTTGCGAGTCTCTTGCAGGAAGTTTCATTTAATCCCAACCCGAGGTCGATTGTCTAGGCAATTATACGTTCAATAGCGGGCGCGTTAGCGAAGTTGCTAGCGAACTGCAGTGATTATGTCGTAAGCACAGTCGGGCGAGGGTTCGACGCCTGGGTTAGTCGCCTGCGAAAGTGAGAGGGAGAGAAAAAAGAGAGAGAGAGAGAGAAGAGAGAGAGAGAGAGAGAGAGAGAGAGAGAGAGAGAGAGAGAGAGAGAGAGAGAGAGAGAGAGAATCGCCACCTATTCTCAGACGCGACGCCTGGGATAGTCGCCAGTGGAAGTGAGAGAGAGAGAATCGACACCTATTCCCCCATGCGACGCCTGGGTTAGTCGCCTGTGAAAATGAGAGAGAGAATCGCCACCTATTCCCCCATTCGACGCCTGGGTTAGTCGCCTGTGGAAGAGAGAGAGAGAGAGAGAGAGAGAGAGAGAGAGAGAGAGAGAGAGAGAGAGAGAGACAGAGACAGAGAGACACAGAGACAGAGAGACACAGAGACACAGAGAGAATCATCACCTATTCGACGCCTGGGTTAGTCGCATGTGGAAGTAAAAGAGAGAATCGGCACATCTTCCCCCACGCGACGCCTGGGTTAGTCGCCTGTGAAAGTGAGAGAGAGAATCGCCACCCATTCCCCAATGCGACGCCTGGGTTAGTCGCCTGTGGAAGTGAGAGAGAGAGAGAGTCGCCACCCATTCCCCAACGCGACGCCTAGGTTAGTCGCCTGTGAAAATGAGAGAGAGAATCGCCACCTATTCCCCCACGCGACGCCTGGGATAGCCGCCTGTGGAAGAGAGAGAGAGAGAGAGAGAGAGAGAGAGAGAGAGAGAGAGAGAGAGAGAATCGCCACCTATTCCCCCACGCGACGCCTGGGTTAGTCGCCTGTAGAAGTGAGAGAGAGAATCGCCACCTATTCCTCAACGAGACGCCTGAGTTAGTCGCCTGTGGAAGTGAGAGCGAGAATCGCCACCTATTCCCCCATACGACGCTTGGGTTAGTCGCCTGTGGAAGTGAGAGAGAGAATCGCCACCTATTCCCCCACGCGAAGCCTGGGTTAATCGCATGTGAAAGTGAGAGAGATAATCGCCACCTATTCCCCCACGCGACGCCTGGGTTAGTCGCCTGTGGAAGTGAGAGAGAGAGAGAGAGAGTCGCTACCAATTCCCCCACTCGATGCCTGGATTAGTCGCCTGTGGAAGAGAGAGAGAGAGAGAGAGAGAGAGAGAGAGAGAGAGAGAGAGAGAGAGAAAATCGCCACCTATTCCCCCTCGCGACGCCTGGGTTCGTCGCCTCTGGAAGTGAGAGAGAGAATCGCCACCTAATCCCCTCACGCAACGCTTTGGTTAGTCGCCTCTGGAAGTGAGAGAAAGAATCGCCACATATTCTCCCACGCGGCCTGTCTTAGTCGCCTGTGGAAGTGAGAGAGACATTCGCCACCTATTCTCCCCACGCGACGCCTGGGTTAGTCGCCTGTGGAAGTGAGGGAGAGAATCGCCACCTAATCCCCTCACGCAACGCTTTGGTTAGTCGCCTGTGGAAGTGAGATTGAGAATCGCCACCTATTCCCCCAAGCGACGCCTGGGTTAGTCTCCTGTGGAAGTGAGAGTGAGAATCGCCACCTATTCACCCACGCGACGCCTGGGTTAGTCACCTGTGGGAGAGAGAGAGAGAGAGAGAGAGAGAGAGAGAGAGAGAGAGAGAGAGAGAATCGCCACCTATTCCCCTCACTCGACGCCTGGGTTAGTCGCCTGTGGAAGTGAGAGAGAGAATCGCCACCTATTCCCCCACTCGACGCCTGGGTTAGTCGCCTGAGGAAGTAAGAGAGAGAATCGCCACCTATTCCCCCACGCGACGCCTGGGTTAGTCGCCTGTGAAAGTGAGAAAAAGAATCGCCAAATATTCCCCAACGTGACGCCTGGGTTAGTCGCCTGTGGAAGTGAGAAAGAGAGAATCGACACCTATTCCCCCACTCGACGCCTGAGTTAGTCGCCTGTGGATGTTAGAGAGATAATCGCCACCTATTTCCCCACGCGACGCCTGGGTTATTCGCCTGTAAAAGTGAGAGAGAGAGAGAATCGCCACTATTCCCCACGCGACGCCTGGGTTAGTCGCCTGTGGAAGTGAGAGAGAGAATCGCCACCTATTCCCCCACGCTACGCCTGGGTTAGTCGCCTGTGGAAGTGAGAGAGAGAATCGCCACATATTCCCCCACGCGACGCCTGGGTTAGTCGCGTGTGGAAGTGAGAGAGAGAATCGCCACCTATTCCCCAACGCTACGCCTGATTTAGTCGCCTGTGGAAGTGAGAGAGAGAATCGCCACCTATTCCCCCTACGCGACGCCTGGATTAGTCGCCTGCGGAAGTGAGAGAGAGAGAATCGCCACCTATTCCCCCACGCGACGCCTGGGTTAGTCGCCTGTGAAAGTGAGAGAGAGTATCGCCACCTATTTCCCACGCGACGCCTGGGTTAGTCGCCTGTGGAAGTGGGAGAGAGAGAGAGAGAGAGAGAGAGAGAGAGAGAGAGAGAGAGAGAGAGAGAGAGAATCAATCGCCACCTATTCCCCCACTCGACGCCCGGGTTAGTCGCCTGTTAAAGTGAGAGAGAGAGAGAGAGAGAGAGAGAGAGAGAGAGAGAGAGAGAGAGAGAGAGAGAGAGAGAATAGCGACCTATTCTCCCACGCATGTTGGTCTACAAAATGTGATTGTCCTATTACATCACAGTCCCACAGCAGGGAACTGATCCAGGACACAATTTAACACACACACACACAAACAGAATTCCAAGCGTTTATCAAGCATAGATTGTTGCAGAACAATATATCCCCTTAGTGAATGTAAACACAGAAGCAACAAACAATATGTTGCACGATTTATTGCCTGGCATATTTCATGCATCTCGTCAGGTGCATATTGCAGTTATATATCATATGAAGTGGATAAACGAATAATACTTTAGCTGAAACAATTAAAACACATAGTGACACGTATTTTTCCATTGGGGAACATCTTTTATCACCACGGTAATTTCAAGTTCATCACAAACTCTTTGTTCACTCTATGGTCGTATTTTATAATGTGTCATAAAAAAAGTCGCTTAAAAGTCGACAGGGTCGACTTCATTGCACCGGGTTTTATCCCATTTGGCTCGGTCTCTTTACAGGAGTCTCCGAAACATTTAACTCGTAAACCGAAGGACGCGACCCGGAATCGAACCCACAACCTTCGGAGCACGAGTCAAACGGCTTGACCACTTCGTCACAGCGACTCCCAATATGTGTGATAAATCCACGTTAACGGCGTTTTATAGCCATCGGCTGCAACGGGATTCCTCAAGACTGAATAACTTTCTTTTCCGTCCATACTGCATATGTTCGGCTGCTCGATTTCCTAGTTGTCTTTCCGTCCTACCTATGAAAGTTGCTTGGCACTCACTGGAATTGACAAATGCACCTTCATTTGGTGTAGGGAGACAATTATTCACCCTGCTACCCACTCCATTTGTTTTTGTTTTTATTTTTTATTTTGTTGTTGTTGTTAACTCTCTAACTATTTTGCTTGCCCTCTGGGTGGATTTCAGTCACAAAACTTTCTAGTTATACTATTCTCATTCTTTCGCAACGTGTGACATATTCAATGCCAGCATCTTTTTTCACCTCTTGATTCAATGCTATTTTAGTTATCTCCATAAGTTCAACATTGGTGATTCTGTCATAAGTTTTTATTCTTTCTATTCCGCACACGCACTAATTAATGAATGTTTGTAGTTTACTTCTTGATTATTATTTATTTATTTATTTATTTTTGCATATCCTATTTACAGGACATCGCTGTTAACACCAGCATTTTACTGCTCCCATACCAACACGTTAAAACCCCAGTGTGACATGGTCTGCTGCCAAATCGGTCGCCGCCGCGTTTCGAATGCGTAGAAAGCGGCTCACGAATCGCGTTCGCAAGCCTTTAGGCCACGGAGATGGCTGTAGTTTATTAGTACTTGTTTTAATCGTTCTCTGTGTTTCTGATCAATACTACACTGTTGATTTAACGTTAGATTCAAATATTCTAAGTTTGGTGTTAACGTTCATTCCATTTGCGATGTAAGCGCCTCTAGTCTTTTGTATTCTTTAGTAACTATCACTACACATTCTCCATATTTATCAGCATTGCTACCTAAACAGGTGTGTGGTTCCGCCCTTTGAAATGAGGTTTCGCCAAGGGAATCATTCTACACTTACACGTTATGGCAGAAAACATAGCAGCCAGGCTGATTGTCAGGTCTTTTTGTTCTGCGATTAATTAATTCATTCATTCAGTAGCATGTCCTTTGCAGGACCTCGCTCCCATAACAACCTTCCGAAAAACTTTTCGATCACAAGCAAGATGTCCTGCGTCCGATACGCCCATATATACCCCTCCGTTACTGTCCTCTCTAAACTTTCATGACGTTTAAAGTGACTAACATATTTCAATTTTCTTTGTTTTATCGTCTTTAATAGCCAGCTTTCTTCAATATTCAGCTCTTGAAATATGGATGCATTTGTTCTTTTCTTTATCCAAGATATGTGTATATGTACATCCATAACTCTGCGATTATGACCATCATTTCACTCTGGAATTATGCTCCATAATAAACACATCGTCTGCCATTGACTTCCGTGTCAGTTCAATGTTCATGGACGATCTTACTCCTCAATTTAAATGCTGCTTTTGTCTGGCCACTCTGATCTTCAATACGGGATTTTACATCTTAACTATTGGTGTGTATTCTTATAGTAGAAGGTTCTCATTTCGGTCTTACTCTCTTAATGATTGAGGTGCCGTCTGCACAGGAAAGTTCAGCTAAAATAAATCTCCAACACTCTATGTCTTTCATCATGGCGTTTTACTCAGGTTGACTGCTGTTCATACATCTCTGATGTTGTTATTCCAAGAAAAATAATGAGGAGCAACAGCAAGAAGAAGAAGAAGAAGAAGAAGAAGAAGAAGAAGAAGAAGAAGAAGAAGAAGAAGAAGAAGAAGAAGAAGAAAGAAGAAGAAGAAGGAGAAGGAGGAGGAGGAGGAGGAGGAGGAGGAGGAGGAGGAGGAGGAGGAGAGGGAGACAGTAGGATTTCTTTCTCAGCCATTTGAAGTGGTGTGCATAGGTAAACCCACAAGAACAAACTATATATGTGATACTTCAAAACTAACATTTCGCCATCAATCAACAAAACCTGCATGTCTGCCTATAATAATTACTATTGGACTATTCCAACCAACCTTCTATTGACTACTTTATGCATGCGAGGAAGAAACACTAGCATGACCTTTTGACTCGCCAGCAGTAGACAGTTCTACCGTGTCTGACGGCTCACGGGACAGCTAAGACAATTCTGGGGGTTTCTTCAGCTAAGTGATAGCCTTGAGTTTACGATCTCTTGTTGGAGTCTTCACGGAAACGTGCGGAGATAGACATCTCCAACCAGAAAAGTGTTGCCGTATCTTCTCACGTTTTCAACACCGCAGATTTTCTGTGGTGGTATATAATACTAGCTCAAAGATCAACTAAATTAATTTTGTTTTGAGAACATGTATCCCAGTTCTTCTTCGGTTGTTTGTGTTTTGAAACTACGATTAGTATCTCTCATTCGCTCTCACGGCCCTCACCCTGCTTTCAGTTCAGTGTATCATTGTATCCTACTTCGCTGAGCGAGTGGTTGAGTGGTTAGAATCACATAGCATATGGGAATACTAATTCAAATCACGTTAGAGGGGAATGTTTATTAAACGGAAGAGCGAGGGCCGTTTCTTGAATGACTAAAGTACTACAGACGAGAGGGTCATTGCAGCGGGTTCTACCCCATCTGGCTAGGTCTCTCTCCGCAAAGCGGCAAGCCACTTACAGAGAGCTTTACACACAACATGAACTCCGTATCTCCAGCGATGACCCCCAGGAACCTTCGGGGAAATTGCCCTGTTGGTTTGAACTACACAGTCCGAGGAACGAACCCATGATCTTCAGAGCGCGAGGCAGACTGTATATCCACTTCGCCACTAAGAAACTCCCCCCCCCCTCCCCGTCGCTCTCATTATATAACTAGTCTGTTCACCAGGTGACAAGCTCCAAAGGAAACTTCCGCTTTGCCTAACCTTTAAGTATACTCTCCATGTAAATACCAGTTGTCCACTGCCGGGTGACCTTTGCGATCATCGAAATAAGTTAGTTGCATATCATTCACAGGACGTCGCAACCAACCCCAGAATTTTGAGCTGTTTGTGATTTCTTGCCCAGTTTACGTTCAGTAGTTTGCAATTTCTTTATTAACAACCGGCACTCGTACTAATGTATGAAAACCAACACAAGACGGTCTGCTTCCAAATCTCCCGAGCTGTGTTTCGAACGCCATGAGCGGGATTACGAATTGCATTTGCAACCCCTTCGCCACAGTGTCTGCATTGAAAAAAAAAGCGACAAATAAATTAATAAGTATTGACATGCACTCATATAAGAAATAATTAGAAATATAGATAACAGTATACGTTAGACAATATAAACATTGACAGCTATAGGTATACAGAGCTTCGAACCAAATTGCTCCATATCATGATAGCGTCTTGGTTTATATAAACGTTTTCCTTCACCTAGATGCAGTGATCATTTGGAGATCACATGTGTTAGAATACGGATGCATCTAAAGCGTTCAAAGTTTATATTGTCTAGTGTGCAATCTCTATTTCTTTTTTTTTTCTTTGCTTCTGTGCACACCGATAATCTGTGCGCAGTTGTTTGTAGCGTGAACTGCTTGTTAAAAAAAATGGCGGCCAGTTGGTCGCTGAACTAACTGGGTTGCCTTGTGCAGTAATGTGTGGCTGCTGGATATCTAGTGACTTCCGCTTCAGTGAAGAGAATTTTGTGTGATATTCACTGGCACGGGAACGGAACATAATGAGGCGACTCTTTGCCGTGAAGTTGGAACCGCGACTGACTTGACACCGATCAATGGTTGTGAATTTATTATTCACTGTAAAGGAAAAACGTAAAGAACTCTTTCACACGCTTTAAGGTTTCACACGCTTTAAGACGCATTGGGCACTCTTTGGGTTATGTGGTCAGTCAGTAGCCTGCAGGTCGCCTATTCCTTTCAAACATTTCTTGCTGCCCATTTAAGTCTCCCTGGAAACGAGGAAATAGTAGTAGTAGATTTCCAAACAGACAGCAACCAAGAATGGACGGGTGCCAGGGGACAAAGTTACTTTATAGCAAAAACGAGATACCTAACCGTCGACGTTGGGTCAATGAAACAAACTGAACCCGCCTGATGCAGATCGAACCAACTACCATCGCGCTGGTAAGCCAGTGTCCAGCCACCACGTTACGGCCACTCAATCTCACCGCAATGACCAGCAATATTACATTTTACCTATTGAGAACAAGCGCTGTGGCGAACAAGTTACAAACGCAATTTGTAATCCCGCAAACCACGTTCGAAACACAGATGCAGACGATTTGGCAGCAGGCCGTCTCGCGTCGGATTTATAAAATGGTATGAGTGCCCGTCACTCAGGAAGCAATGGTAAACTACTGAACATAAACTTGCCAAGAAATCACAAAAAATGCTGGGGTTGACTGCGACGTCCTGTAAAGGAAATGTAACAAACTTTAACATATTGCAATTTCGGTAGTTTTTGTGTTAGTATTCGACTTCATTTTGTCTCTGCCAAATGTAGCAGCGCAATGTTAACATGTTTCCGTCAATGTCTATCTCGTTCTGATTCTACATGTATGTCTCAGCTTTCTCTCTGTATGTCTCAGTTTTCCCTCTGTGTCTCAGCTTTCTCTCTGTATGTCTCAGTTTTCTGTCTTTATGTCTCAGCTTTCTCTCTGTATGTTTCAGCTTTCTCTCTGTATGTCTCAGATTTCTCTCTGTATGTCTCAATTTTCTGTCTTTGTGTCTCAGCTTTCTCTCTGTATGTCTTAGCTTTCTCTCTATATGTCTCAGCTTGTTCGTTGTATGTCTCAGCTTTCTCTCTGTATGTCTCAGCTTTCTCTCTGTATATCTCAGCTTTCTATCTCTGTGTCTCAGCTTTCTCTCTGTGTGTCTCAGATTTATTTCTGTATGTCTCAGCCTTCTTTCTTTATGTCTCAGCATTCTCTCTAAGGGTGTCAGCATTCTCTCTACGCGTGTCAGCTTTCTCTCTGTATGTCTCAGCTTTCTCTCTGTATGTCTCAGCTTTCTCTCTGTGGGTCTCAGCATTATCTCTGTACGTCTCTGCTTCCTTTCTTTATGTCTCAGCATTCTCTCTGCGTGTCTCAGCTTTCTCTGTGTATATCTCAGCTTTCTCTCTGTATGTCTCAGTTTTCTCTCTGTATGTCTCAGCGTTCTCTCTCCCTGTGTCTCAGCTTTTCCTCTGCGTATCCCAACTTTCTTTCTTTATTTCTCAGCTTTGTATGCTTCAGCTTTCCCTCTGTATATCTCAGCTTTCTCTCTGTATGTTTCAGCTTTCTCTCTCTGTGTCTCAGCTTTTCCTCTGTGTGTCACAGCTGTCGTTCTTTATGTCTTAGCTTTTTATCTTTATGTCTCAGTTTTATGTATGCTTCAGCTTTCTCTCTGTAGGCATCAGCTTTCGCTCTGTATGCTTCAGCTTTCTCTCTGTATGTCTCAGCATTCTCTCTACATGTCTCAGCTTTCTGGTACTTCATTATTATTCTGAATACCATACTGTTCTTCTCTTGTATCTTCATAAAGGTCTTTCACAGAATCTGACCCCGCATGTAAAATCTGATCTTTTTCTATTATGATTTTGCAATCTTTGTGTTTGGGGCAAACCGTTGATGTGTGTGTGTGTGTGTGTGTGTGTGTGTGTGTGTGTGTGTGTGTGTGCATGCGTGCATGTGCGTGTGCGTGTGTGTGTGTGTGTCCCCTTTTGTTAGTGATGTCATTATTTCGTTTATGCATTAATTTGGTATTCCGGATGTTGTATTGGTTTTCAATATCCCTGCAATTTTCCTCAAGCCATGCCTTTTTTTGACTCTTTGCATAGTTTCCTAATTTTTCTGTGAATCGCTTCATATATTTCATTGTTATTTTGTTTTTATTTCTTCTCATTTCAGTGAGTGTTAAGATGTCTTCCGTTATCCATTTCTTGCTTCCATCATCTTTTTTTTTTGGGGGGGGGGGGGGTGAGGAGATGGTCGTTTCTGCAGCTTGGTTGACTGATTTCTTTAACATTTCTCATTGGTCATTGACATCTTGATATAATATTTGATGATATCATGCGTTACATGGTGGATAAGGAGCAGCATGGCAATGATAGAAGTTTGGGCATTCATTCAGTGCTTGTATGAAGGAACGGAAAAGACGACGTTGAGCTTAACTAGCCATAAAAGCCCATTTATGATATAGAAAGGAAACTGCGTGTTAGGGCTAGAGTTCACCCGATCCATTGGATAGATCAGAGCGATAGAAAAACGCCATTATTCATTGAGCAGCCAGTACATTTGGTAGTGTAATTTCAAAGTGGATACATTTAACGACGATTTGGCGGGTGAAACGTTAAGCCAAATATTCTCACACCCAAAGTATTATTTCTAGACTACAATGGCTGGGGCATATAGAAAGAATGGACGATAATAGGGAAACAAAACTCGCTTACACTCAGGAAATATATGACCGTAGACCCCGGGGTAGACCAAGAAGACGGTGGAGAGATAATATATATGCAGACCTACAAGCACTTGGAATCAACGACTGGCAAGAGAAGGTCAACCAAAGAGACGAATGGAGACGGATTGTATCTGCAGCAAAGAACTTCAATGGCTCGGAACGCTGAAGAAGAAGAAGAAGAAGAAGAAGAAGAAGAAGAAGAAGAAGAAGAAGAAGAAGAAGAAGAAGAAGAAGAAGAAGAAGAAGAAGAAGAAGAAGAAGAAGAAGAAGAAGAAGAAGAAGAAGAAGAAGAAGAAGAAGAAGAAGAAGAAAGTATTATTTCTGAATATTTCTCATATATTTACAACACTGAACAGATCTTATGAAACATTATGTTGCTCTACATTTGCTGAAGGTTCTTCGTGGAACAGAGCTTATGAAACATATGTTGACTGTGGGAATAAAAACCTTAGGAGTAACCAATTACAGTTAACCAGTGGCTACAGCTGAATAGTTGTATTTCTCTGAAGAGACTCAGCAGAGCTAAGTGGGGTCAAGATGGGTTCTAACAGCAGTTCCAGTAAAAGAATCTAACTAATGTAGGCATATACTAGAGCAGTAAAGATGCTTTTAAGAATGTTTGCACGTGCAAGCTGAAAAGATGACATAGATAATCAACGATTGCTGTGTTATGAATAGCCTCCGGAACTTGCTGAATATGTTATGTTAGGTCTATAACATTTTATAGGCCTGAGTGTGCGGAGGAATAGATGGGCAGTTGTTCTTTCCCGTAGTAAGCGACGAGCCCACAAATCGAACCCTCGTCCGAAAGCGCCCATGCCATTTCAGAGCAGCATCCTAACCGTCCCGCCAACGTGCCCTCTTCTCCCTACACTGCTGACTGTTTAATAATTATAATTAGACATAGCTAATAAAAGTGTGTGTGTGTGTGTGTGTGTGTGTGTGTGTGTGTGTGTGTGTGAAGGAGACATACAGAGAACCAGACAGATAGATATATAAAACGGATATATAGACAGACGGACAAACATACAGATAGACGGATGAATGGATAGATGGATGGAGGGATGGATGGATCTATGGATGGACTAATAAATGCAGTGAGTGAGAGAGAGAAGATAGAGAATGAGAGAGAACGAACGAACGAACGAACGAACGAACGAACAAACTTTATTTTAAAAGGGTAACAAATTGGGCACGCAGGCCCGTCTTACATTCGGCCCTTTCAATCACTCATCTTTCATTCATCAAATGTGCATGTTACATTAACATAGGGAAAAAAACATTGTCAAATGGATTTTGTAAGCATAAACAATGCATATTACTCATGATACATTCACATGAGAAAACAAAAACAAAAAACATTGTCAAATGAAAGTTAAACATAAACAGTGCATATTGCAATGTTGCGAGACACACCCCCATCCACCCTCATATCCCGCAGCCACCAACACATCCCCCACCCACCAAACCTCCCCCACCCACCCACACATACCTCCACGCACTCACACAGTACCAGGCAATCATACATGCCGCCACCCACCCACTGATCCCCCACCCACACACATTTCCCCACCCACACAGACATCCTCACACACCAAGAAGAAGAAGAAGAAGAAGAAGAAGAAGAAGAAGAAGAAGAAGAAGAAGAAGAAGAAGAAGAAGAAGAAGAAGAAGAAGAAGAAGAAGAAGAAGAAGAAGAAGAAGAAGAAGAAGAAGAAGAAGAAGAAGAAGAAGAAGAAGAAGAAGAAGAAGAAGATGAAGAAGCAGCAGCAGCAGAAGAAGAAGAAGAAGAAGAAGAAGAAGAAGAAGAAGAAGAAGAAGAAGAAGAAGAAGAAGAAGAAGAAGAAGAAGAAGAAGAAGAAGAAGAAGAAGAAGAAGAAGAAGAAGAAGAAGAAGAAGAAGAAGAAGATGAAGAAAAATCCACACACACATACCCCCGCCAACCCACACATCCCGCACCTATCCACACACATATCCCGCACTCTCACAATTTTCCCCACCCACCCACACACACATCAGCCAACCTAAACCAACTCACCCACCCAATATTCGCCACCTCTTAACTACACATCCCCACCTATACACACATCCCCACCCATAAACACATCTCCCCACCTGCCCACACATATCCCCCACCCATAAACACCCAAAAACACACACCTCCCACCCACACACACCCCGCCACCCACATATACCCCACCCACACACATCCGCCGCTCACACACATCTTCTCACAACTACACACCTCCCCACCCATACACTCATCTCTCACACACATCCACCCACTCATGTACTCATCCATCAACCACTCATACCCACACATCACCCACGCGCCCATTAACACATGCATCTCTTATCTACCCTCTCACCCACACACACTCCAACCACCCAGCCAAACACACATCCCCCATCCTCGCATACATCCTTCAATCACCTACACATCCCACACCTTCCCCCACCTCTCACACAAAACTCCACCCATAAACACATCCCCCCACACACACATCCCCCACATACATTCCCCATACACATCCCCGCCCACACATCTCCCCACCCACTCACACATCCTCCACCTACAAACATCCTCACCACCCACACATACATCCTCCACCCACTCACATTTACCCCATCCACACTCACACACTCCCACCCACACAGACATATCCCATTCACAGACATCCCCCACACTCATCCCCCACATCCATTACACACCCATCCCCCAACCCACACAATCTCCTACACACCCATTCACCCACCCAAACACACATTCCCTACCCACACCCCCTCCCAACCCACCAACACCCACATACTTCCAACTATCCTCTCAAATACCCCCCCTCCCCCAGACACACACATATCCCTCACACACACATACATCCACCACCGACTAAACATCCCTTCACACATCCACACATCACCCATTAACCCATACACACCCCCACACACAACCCCTCCACACATACATTCCCCCCCCCCACACACACACACACACACACATATCCCTCACATACACACCCATACACACATCCTCACATCTAGACACTTACATGATGCCCCACATTATCACTGTAACTAATAAGAACAAACTTCCACACTTTACACACAATTGAGACATTGACGATTGTCGTGAGAATTCTCGCGATTGCAAGAAGTGGAGAAAAAATTGTACATATACACCATATAGCGTAAAAATTAGTGATGCAATTCAACTCTCTATTTTTCTCTCTCTCTCTCTCTCTCTCCTCTCTCTCTCTCTCTCTCTCTCTCTCTCTCTCTCTCTCTCTCTCTCTCTCCCACTTACTAACTCTCTCACTCACATCACAGTAATGTTTTATTATACATGATAAAATCAAGTGGCATACAAAATAATAAGATGAGAATAAACAAAACAAAACAAAAATAATAGAGAGAGAGAGAGAGAGAGAGAGAGAGGAGAGAGAGAGAGAGAGAGTGAGAGAGAGAGAGAGAGAGAGAGAGAGAGAGTATACTATAGTATAAATACTGCTCTAAATACAATCCCCACAAACGCTACCAATGTCCCGACCGCCTATCCCATCACCTGTGGTAGTGTTTACATTATTTCGACACCACTCAAAATCTTGCACCTGCACGACCCATAGACAATTGGTACCAGGGAAGGCTGCTTCTATGTCATGCTGCCATTCTCAGAAATGAGTTAATTAATGTTCAAACAGTTTTAGTTGATGTTTCGCATCATGAAACCTCAAATCTCTATTACGTCTGTTTGTTAATTTTTTGGAATCAAATTTACAGGGTTGTCACGAGATGGTTTAGTTTGTTCTTTCATCTAGCTAGCTAATACTTCACATGCTACATCAGTTTAGGAATGTGAGCATTGTCGAATTCGTTTCCTTCCTCTCCTTTGATTTGAAGGCAATAAAAGGTAAGCTAATTGTTGTTGTTAGATTGGTTTTGTGTTCTCATAATTTCATTTCATTTTTAAAGCTTGTTTGTCATATTTTCTAGTTCATTGGGTGTTATTTTCCCCTATTCCCGGGACAATGAGTACAACCGACCGTTGAGACTGCCCGAGCAATCAGTATTTCGCGAGGAAGTTGGTGAGCAACCAGTATTTGATGACGTTATCAGCTCTGTACACGGTACCACGGTGCTTGCTTGTTTCAACATCGATACACAAGTTTCATGTGAGCGGTTTAGTTTCTTGGAATTTCTGAATATAGAAAGTCAGGTTTCTTACATCTGAAAATAAAAAGTCAGGATTTTACAACATCTGAATATAAAAAGTTAGGTTTCATGCAATACTGATACAGAAGTGTGATGTGGAAAATCGTGCTTCTTACAATATGTTATATATGTAGTGTGTGTATGTGTATCTGTGAGAAATAGAGAGAGAGAGAGAGAGAGAGAGAGAGAGAGAGAGAGAGAGAGAGAGAGAGAGAGAGAGGAGGGAGGGAGAGAGAGGGGGAGGGAGGGAGAGGGGGGAGAGAGAGAAAGAGAGAAAGAGAGGGGGAGGGAGGGAGAGAGAGGGAGAGAGAGAAGGAGATAGAGAGAGGAGGAGGAGGAGGGTAGGAGCAGAACAGAACACAATTAATAATATACAATGTACATATTTCCTGTGATGCATGAATATTATTTCACAACTGAACGTATTTTGTGAAGTGTTTCTTCAATATAATATATATTCTAACTATTCTCTTGCACACTGTCAAAAAGACTATTTACTGCTAAATGGTCTACCACGTGTTCAGTAATTAATATATCACCGTGTTTAAGTTACCTACCTCGTGCGACAAATGTCATGGGTTCGTTCAGTTCATGGGGCGATCATTTTCCGAGACCCCTGGGAGTCACCACGGAACTACAGAGTGTGCTCTGTGCAGACAGATGACCGACCCATATTGGATTGAACCCAATGATAGATTGCCTAAGCTACGGAGTTCGTGCCCTCTGCGATGCTTTCTACAGGCAGTTAGCTGATCTTCGGACAGAGATCGAGCTAGATGGGATAAAACACCATGCAATGAAGCCGCTCCTCTGTCAAGGTAAACCCTATTTTATACGTCGACCTCAGACGTGTACTGGCTCGCCCTGAGCGGTAGGTTAGGCTCTGTTGACAGTGAGACACCTAAAGCCCTTGGAAGCAAGATTACCACTCAAGAGCTCTTCCAGTCAGTCTGTATGTGCTGTCCTTAATTATGACGTGGTTACAATGCCTCTCGGCAGATGTCAAGTTTCAGTTCTAGGTGTGCACACCCCGCTGGTTTTCGAGCTTGGAGAGGGAGTAGAGGTATCTGCAATACAGTACCTTTGAATTGAAGACGGTAGTTTAATACTATGTCGGGAGAAATATCTCTACATAAACTTCATTCCGTTAGACTGCAAGCCCCCCCCCCCCCACCCCCCGGTCCCCCCTCCCCATTTAAGACTCAGGCCATGGAAATGCCAATGCTTCGGAATTAAGAGCTAAAATTGAGTTCTTTCCGAGGAATCACCAATCAACTAACCAACCACCGAAACAACAAGGCATCCAACCATTGACAGATTACGTAAATCACTTGAAGTTTAGCAAGCTATGAGCCATGCGTCAAAGGGTAGACATAATCATTTGTTGGAAGGGTCAAATTGAAGGCAGCGATATTTTTTTTTCAATAACTTTTTTTTTTAAAGCCAAATCTGCAAAAGAGATTATTCATTTACGGGCGCCAGATTTCCCCCCACTTGGCATATTGTGTTGGTCGACACCACGCTCCTGGAAACACATACATAAACACACAAAAATAGAACCGTCCCAATCGGCGCCTGGCCAGTCAACGGTGAGATGGTATGATGGATAGCTCTCCATGTCTGAGACAGCGTATAGGAAAATTCTCTACAGATAAAGTTTCTTTAGCCGGAAAATGAGTTTTTGACACTACAAACCCTGGACTCTAAGGAACACAAGCCATTAGTGAAAGCAGGAAGATGAACTTATTATTTCTTAGTTAACTCATGTAACTAGAAAAGCCTTTATTTGGAATCCACAGGGCACAAGAAACAGGGGAAGACCTAACAAGACTCGGAGATGGGTTGAAGAAACGGAAGTGAATAATATGGAGAGAACATCAACAGATCTGCATGAGATAGCGAAGGATAAATGGGCATTGAGCAAGTTGGTTGAGGGCTATCGTTATGCCCTATTGGGGGATAACAGTTAAAAGAAAACAACAGTAAGAAAAAGAACTACCTAATGTGATCCTCTTTTTGAAACTCCTAATTTGATTGTTTAATTGTCGTGGTTGACCATTCAATAATCTCCCATTGATTGGTAATTTATCGTAGTGACCAAACACAATCCTATCCGTCTCGTAGTCCTGGGTAGAAATATGCATCAGGGTAGATTTTGAAAATAGACCTGAACTCCCAGATCGACTCAGTCTAAAATGGGTACAAGGACATATCTTGGAAGGTAAAGACGGCCTGCCTGATACTGACCACATCATCCGCCCAGTGTCCATTAGTCTAAACTATGGAAATGGCACCTTTTGCCAAATGTGCCTTATAGTTAGCTAAAAGGGTCCTTTACTTGTGTACCCTTATATGTAAACCAAAGAGTCAAAGGGCAAGGATCATTTTCCTCTTGACCAGGGGTGGCCAACACGAGGCCCGCTGGCCGCTTGCGGCCCGCCGGGAGTCATGTTGAGGCCCGCGGAGTGGGAAGCGACGATATGGTCGAAGCTGTAGCACGCTTGCTTGATTACTTTAATTAACAAACAAAAAATTAGGTGCGTGGCCCGGCAGGAAATATTATTTCTGAAATTTGGCCCGCCTGCTGAAAAGGTTGGCCACCCCTGCTCTAGACCCTCGTGGCAATTAGGTATATGGTGCTTTCTAGACCAGACTTCACTGGATACGCATTTGGTCGTTATCACGCTTCGAAATTATGATCTGGTGTCCATTTAATTAGTCTGATTGACACTGGAGCCGTATAGCATGGAGAAATTTTGACTCGAAGGAGATTTAAACTCATGACCCAGAAGGGCCCTCTAACCACAACTCTGCTGTTCGCCTCCCCCTCCCCTTAATTCTCACATTGTCAAATAGTCTGCTTTCTTTGTGATGCAAAGTGTATCTGTGGTTTGTTTTAACATACTGATATGATCATTCTGCTCTGATGCCATACATTTTTAAATAAAGGCCCTTGCGTTTCAGTTAGTTTGCATATCCTTTACAGGACGTAGCAGTCAACCCCAGCATTTTTTGGCTGTACGTTATTCCTGGGCAAGTTTACGTCTAGTAGTTTGCCATTGCTTTCTAAACTACCGGCACCCATGCCATGTCATGAAAAACAAACGTAAGGCGGTCTGCTGCCAAATCGCCCACAGCTGTGTTCCGAACGCGGTATGCAGGATTAAGAACTGGTCCGTAACCTCTTCACCTCGGAGCCGGCTTCAAAACAGTTGTATTATGTTGTTTACTTCTACTTCTTCGGTGTCTATTTTCACTTCATGAGTCTCCATCAACACTTAAACGTATATTTATTTTAACCTATTTCCACCATGGCTTCACGGGTTTCGGAGTACTATTTGTACTCACTTGTCACAAGCGACATTCGGACTAGTGCGGACAAACCCAGCTATTGCTTGAAAAAAAGTGCAAAATAACAAACCTTACAAAGTGGAAATCAACTTTTGTTCAACGGAAAGAATGAAGAAATAGAAGGAAGCGTACTATTCTCATCTTTCAGATTGATGGATTAGGTATTTCACGGTTTGCATACGACAAGGCGATAACAGTGAGTGCGCATAGCGAGCAATCACATGCTATTTTCCAACCTGTCTCTGGGACAAGCGGAGACCAGGGTAGGTGAGTACATGTGTCGACTCGCTTCAGTCTCCGGGCCAGCTTCACCCAGTGTCGGCCTAGCTCCGCAATACTGATTTGATCAATATCCTGACTTCTGCTTCCAGTTGCATTAATTCACACTGTCCACCGTAGTTGGAAAAGCCTGGATGTTAGCTAGCAAAAACATTTCTGACACTACAGGTTCTGGCCTGGCGTCTTTTTTTAAAACATGTTGCATATCCCTTACAGGACGTTGCAGTCAACACCAGCATTTTTCAGCTGCTGTTGATGAACTAGGCAAGTCTTACGTTCAGTAGTTTGCCATTGCTTTCTGAACGACCGGCTCACATACCCCCGTAAGTTACCAGCGCGGCGCGAACCGCTGACGATTCTCGCAGCTGCTGTTTTCCCCACGTGAATATACGGGATTACGAACAATGTCGTTACCGCCTTGGCCAGGGAGCCCGGCTGATATAGATGGTAGAGACATAATATAGCCCAATTATAACCCAGTGCGGGGAGGGTACGGACTGATGCAAGAGAATGTGAGTCAAAACAGGAAGGCGAATGGAGACAGCTTATTTAGGGAAGGCTGATGGTGATGGGGCTATAAGATGACAGAGGTACGATAGGACAGCGCGGGTGGGGTAACAGAGAATACAGGTTAGAGGAAGAATCCGCGATAGGGTGAAAGAAGAGAGAGAGATAGGATGAGAGGAAGAGAGAGAGAGAGAGAGAGAGAGAGAGAGAGAGAGAGAGAGAGAGAGAGAGAGCGAGAGGGGCATTGAGACAAACAGGCAGGGATGCAGACAGACCTAAGAAGCAAACGAAGTGAGAGGAAGGGGCAGGTAGGGTGAGAGGAAGAGACAGACAGAGTGAGGGGAAAAGAGAAAAAAAAAGAGCAGAGAAAAAAACACACACACGCACACGCTCACGCACACGCACACACGCGCACAGAGAGAGACAGAGAGAGAGAGAGAGAGAGAGAGAGAGAGAATCACATATGAAACAAACGAAACATGTGGAAATTTTGCCTATAGACATTATAAAGGGCGTTTGTTCTATTGGCTAGTGTTGATGGGACGCGTGGTACACAAATTATCCTATTTGAACGAGTCTGCCCTTTTGAATATTATACTCTCCCTGCACCAGCAGCCACTCGTCCATCGTAGAACAATATCTACAAAACAAACGAGCTAATTGTCTAGACTAACTCTATAACGCCCAATTCATCTATCATTGCTGTATACAACATATACTTCTCTGAAGATAACTAAACGTGATTTTGTTATCCAAGAAATAAATTATCAACATTCTGAGTATTTATGGGACTAAATAGAAAACATTGACTATTTTTATAAATCTTAGTACCACTGATGGTACCACTTAGTACCAGGTATGTGTGATGTCTCCAGATATTTTTCCCTACACAGTGAAAATATTTTCAGAAATGTAGAGGATATAAATGGAATCAGCATTGGAGGACGAAACATCAATAACATTAGATATGCAGATGATACAGTATTAATTGCAGACAATGCGCAGGACCTGCAACAATTAGTAGATGCGGTTGTTGTACACAGTGAACAACTAGGGTTAGAATTAAATTGTAAAAAGACTCAGGTTATGGTCGTCACTAGGAAGAAAGAAGTGCCACAATGTAATATACAAGTAAATGGAAATATTCTTCAACAAGTGAATCGGTACAATTATCTTGGAACAGTCATAACATCTGATGGGAGATGCCTTGAAGAGATTAGAACAAGAATCGCCATGGCGAAAGTAGCCTTTCGCAAGATGAAAAACATTCTGACCAATAAAAAGATGTCAATTGAAACGAGAAAAAGAGTGTTGAGGGGATACATAGAGCCTGTTCTTTTGTATGGATGTGAAACTTGGACAATGAGCAGTCAAGCTGAAAAACATCTGATGGCTGCAGAAATGTGGTTTCTGAGGAAAATGCAAAGAATACCATGGACAGACAGAAAAACCAATGACCAAGTACTACAGGAGACAAATGAACGTCGTAAACTGATTAGAGAAATTAGACGTAGACAGTCAAATTTTTTGGACATGTTATGAGAAGAAATGGATTGGAGAACTTGGTGACAACTGGCAAGATCGAAGGGAACAGACCAAGAGGAAGACCGAGAGGAAAATACCTGGATGGCTTGGCCACATGGCATGGACGAGACAGGAACACTGAGCTGATCCACGACACTGGTGATCGAGTGAAATGGCGAGTCATGACCGCCCACGCTTTCCGGCATGGCACATGATTGATTGACCACTGATGGTGTGTGCCGACAGATTGTATAACCACTGAGAACTTACAAGCCACTTGCCCCAGCAGTCGCCACGCAGTGTTCAGGTGGAGAATGTATAGGTTATTTATATATGGGTATTCCCATCAGGGATGAAGTAGAAGTCCGGTGCCTCCTTCCCTTCAATAACCTACGGGACACTCTTCTGCAGGTTGGAGTACACATTTATCTCCCATTTAAATACCCCCACCCCCTGCCCCCGAATCAGGGAAACGTGAAAACAAGGCAACAAATGGCAGATGGAACTTAGGAGCATCTGACAGATAGTTGTTGGTTATGGTCTCTCATTTCACGGCGGTAGGCGGTAGATCTCTTTATGGGGACAATGGCTACCGTCAACGACCTGAATCGTCACTGCCAAGAAGGAAAACAATGGCCATATACTTTCTTTTCAGGTGCATCGCACATCACGTCTTTTCACAACTTGCTTTGTTGGGAATTTGAACAGGTATTGTTATCGCTCTAGCTACATCTGCTCTTTAGAGACTGCCTCCTAAACACAATTTAGTTTTCGAAAATATTTACTGCTTGGATAACATGAAGTAGCGCGACAAATGGGAAGATAACTAGTAGCGGTACAAGTGGGAAGATACCATCTAGTAGTGATTCAAATGGAAAGACAAAATCAAGAAGCGATACAAGTGGGCAGATAATATCTAGTAGCGATACAAGTGGGAAGATAACATCTAGTAGCGATACAAGTGGGCAGATAACATCTAATAGCAATACAAGTGGGAAGATAACATCTAGTAGCGAAACAAGTGGGCAGATAACATCTAGTAGCGATACAAGTTGGAAGATAATACCAGTTAGCGATAAAAGTGGGAAGATAATACCAGTTAGCGATACAAGTGGCAAGACAAAATCAAGCAGTGATGCAAGTTGGAAGACAAAATCAAGTAGCGATACAAGTGGGGAAACGAAATCAAGCAGCGATATAGGTTACAAGTGGGACGATATATTGAAACAGCAATACAAGTAGAAGACAACATCAAGAGATGGACGTACAATATGCCGCACTGCACGACTCGAGTGAGAAGCAGACAGAGTTCTGGCAACGAGCACAGCTAAGCTTCATTGTGGAGGACTCACTTGTGTGATTACATCTCATTCTGGCTGCTGTTTATACACTAATTACACGGCATGTCAAATGCCTCACAGCATCAAAAGGTTTGGGGGCAGTCAGTAAGGCTTAGCGGCGCTGATATAACATTAAGTCGCAGCCTGAACATAACAGGACGTGGGACCTGCATTCAATGGTACTGATGGCCTTTTATACAAGAGACACGACAGAATTATAAACTGGAGGACACACTAAAAGGCACGATAATTGAAACATGTGCCTACATTGGGATTCTAACCTATACGAGAGAGAGAGAGAGAGAGAGAGAGAGAGAGAGAGATAGAGAGAGAGAGAGAGCGACACAGAGAGAGAGAGCAGGATAGAGAGAGAGCAACAGACAGACAGACAGACAGACAGACAGACAGACAGGCAGGCAGGCAGGCAGGCAGGCAGGCAGGCAGATGCAGAGATTGATTACATGAAATCAATAATTTCATTAAAACAAAGAACAGCCATCCTTTACTGTTACACAGAAATCAAAGTTGACATTTAGCTTTGATTCATAGGTCATAAGTTCGTCTTGCATCAGGACGGTTTCGAATGTTTCAAAAATGACCTGGACTCTCGGGTCGACCCTGCCTAAAATAGGAACCAGTAAATGTCGTGGGAAGTAAAGAAGGCCGGCATGATACTGAGTGCCCTTTGTTCTGTAAGAATATACGACTAGTCCCTTATGCGTCTTAGACGCGTGAAAGGGAACGTTTCTTGACCTACATAGGTAGTAGGTGAAGGGTTAGCAAGCAAATCTATGCAGCCACAAACATTTGGTTCACTAAAGATATTATGGATAGCAAGAATGGGAATATGGGGGGGGGGGGGGGGTGTGTAGGGGGGCGGCTGAGTGGTCTCGGGGTATGGTGTCCGCCTCGAGTGCTGGAGGTCCCGGGTATGGGAATTTTTTCATGTGGACTTCTAGTAACAAAATTTCCCCTGGTCTCTGGGTAATGAGATCGGACGTCTGTGTTTATTGTTCCGCACGTAAAAAATCTTTTGGAATTTGGAAATCGAACATTTCGAGTTAAAAATCTATCCATAGTATTTCATGATTCTCGCCAGTGCTACGGAGTTCATGCACTGAGCTGAGATTCTCCGGACTCCGGCTTGAGATAGGAGAAGAAAGAAGCACTTATGGGTTACATCCGTGTGCCGTGATGTTGATCCGTCGACTAAACTAAACTGCAAGAATGGGAACTGAAGATGTTCTAGGAGACGTCGACGCATGAAGGACGCTCGTCAGAGGCATCGCATGAAAACAATTCACATTCTATGTCGATGTCACGTGACGAGGGAATCTTGAGTTGGTCTCGTTTATTCGTTCGTTCGTACACAAATTAAAAATTCAATCACGTTCAACCTGCCTCATGCGGCGTTGGTTATAATTGAGGTACGGGTTTTGCGGTCCTATATTCTTTCATTTTTGCGTTGTTTAAATTCTGTTTTCTCGGTGAAAACAAGAGGGCGGCAGAGAAAACAAGGTACTAGCTGATCTTTATCACGACATGAACAAATGACATTACCCGAACTAATAACACATACTGTTTGATAGAGTTAAACATAGTCAATAGGGTCTTACTGCAACAATCCGTACCTCAACATTACAGTTACTTACATGTCTTTTACAGGACGTCACAATCAACCCCAACTATTTGTGAATTACCAGGCAAATTATGCGTTCAGTAGTTTGCCATTGTTCTGTAGATGACCCACGCCCATACCATCGACATCAACGCAAGGCGATGCGGCTGATTTAGAACCCTCTAATCCAGTGGTTCTCAACCTTTTTTTGCCCATTCCCCCCTTCACCATATTTTCAGAACGCCATTCCCCCCCCCCCCTTCTTATCAAAAATTTGGCCCGTTCCCCCCTTCACCGTATTTTCAGAACGTCATTCCCCCCCTTTCATATTTCCTATCTAAAAATCCCCTCACCCCTACACAGTATACGTAAAAGTGGAAGGCAAATGTAATAGAATATACTAAAACAAGTCTAGACATCCACATAAAACATGATTTGTGGGTCTACTTACTTTATAAAATGAATTTTAGAAGGACGAGACATACATAACTGTAAAGTATGAAGGGAAAAACTATGTCAAGTAATCGGTTCTTGTATTAACACGATCTTGAAATGGTCTTCATTCCCCCCCCCCCCCCTGGAAACCCTGAAATTCCCCCCTGGGGGGAATTCCCCACCGGTTGAGAACCACTGCTCTAATCGGTATGTTGGGGATTGTGAAAACACGTTCACTTCCTCTAGGTAACAGGGTCGGCATCTACACATTACACATTTCCACAACCTTGTCTGGCGCACTTCTTTATACACTGAAATGTTTCCGAATGGTTGTTGATTCTTATGGCTGCTGTTTGTCGCCAAAATATGTTCTTTATTATTCGCAGATCTTTGTCGTCAATGTTTAGTTACTCTAGTATTTTGATTATTTTCTCACGTTTCACATTGTCAAACGCTTTTGTGTATTGTGAAGTCTACGAAGTATAAGTACAGATCTGTTTTTACTTCTATGACTATTTCCAATCGTGTCCTGAGAATATATATAGCGTTGTTTCTGCCCATTCCCTCTACAAATCCACTGTGTTCATCGCTATTTTGTGGTTTAATCTTGTTTCTTATTCTTCTCATAATTATTCTCAGTAAAAGCTTCGTCGCGTGATTCATAAGTCTTATTGGTAATGAGCTTTGCATTCTATCGCGCCTGATTTTGTTGTTTTGTTTTCTTTGTTTTTCTTTTTCTTGCAGAGCTGTAAAGATGGATTTTAATAGACCACTAGGAATGATATCATTTAGAAATTTTGTCAATATTTCGATTCCAAAACCACCTAGAGCCTTAATTTCCTCCAATGTAATGTTGTCTGGACCGGATGTCTTTCCTTTCTTTATGCCATGTAGAGCATCTTCAACTTCCTCTGCAAGCATTGGTGGACCCTCACCATTGTTTTGAATATTTTCATCACGTCTCCTATCAGCATGCAGCTCGTCCAGATATTCCAGATCTATTGACTAAATCATCGTTTCCCAGTAATATTGCATCATTCCTCGATTTTAAACATGCAGTGATTTCTTTTTTTCTTCGTGTTTTTCTACCCTTTTATTGTATTTATTTGTTGATACATGGAATGTAAGTCTTTTTTATAGTTTGTCTCATCTCCATGCATTGTTGATTCAGCCATAATTCTTTAGCCTCTTTGCGTGTGTTTACTATTTATAAATGCATTCTAGTATATTCTTCTTTATCTTGTCTTTTCTTTCTTCCTTCATCCATCGTCTGCAAAATGTCATCTGTTATCAATGTCTGTTTTGCAATTCTATGTTTGACGTTCTCCGTGGCGAAGAGCTTACGGCCGTGGTTCATAATCCCGTATACCCGCGTTCGAAACACAGCTGCGCGCGATTTGGCAGCAGACCGTTTGAGTTGGTTTTGCTATGGCATCGGTGCCGGTCGTTCAGAAAGCAATGGCAAATTACTGAACGTTAACTTGCCAAGCGATCACAGCGGCAGAAATGCTGGTGTTGACTACGATGCGCTGTAAAAAGGATATCCATATATCATGTGTCATGCCGATAAGCGTGGGCTGTCATGTTTGCCATCTCACTCGATCACCAAAGTCGTGGATCAGCTCCGTGTTTCTGTCTCGACCATGACACGTGGCCAAGTCATCCAGGTATTTACTTCTCGGTCTTCCCTTTGGTCTCCTCCCTTCGATCTTGCCAGTTGTAACCAAGTTCACCAATTTATTTCTTCTCATAACATGCTCAAACAATTTTTACTGTCTACGTCTAATGTCTCTAATCAGTTTACGATCTTCATTTGTTTCTTGTAGGACTTGTTCATAGGTTTTTTTTGTCTGTCCATAGTATATTCTTTGCATTTCCCTCAGAAACCACATTTCCACAGCTATCAGATGTTTTTCAGCTTGTCTGCTCACTGTCCACATCCATATAAAAGTACAGGAAAGTAAAGGATATATATATATATATTAGGGCTGCGGAAGTTAACGATTAATTAATCGATTAATCGTTAGTTATTTTAACGATTAATTTTTTTTAACGATTAATCCAGATTAATTTTTTTTAACGATTAATCCAAAACTTTTCTTCCATCACTTATACAAATGAACGGGATGTCGAACAATTTTCGGACATTTTAAACATAGTCATTTTGACATTCTTAGCCAAGACCAATACCGGCTACCTCAGTTCCATGTGAACGATTGTTCAGCTCTGCTGGTTATGTTGTTAATAAAACGCGCTTGTCACTTGAACCAAATACTGTCAACATACTCGTCTGTTTGCCGGTCTCCCTGGTCGAGGCGTTAGCAGCTTTCTCCGTAACCCCGAATACTTTCGTGGTTGACGTGACCGCACGAGAATTGGAAGCGGTTCGAGTCGCGCCAGTGACTTATGAGAGTATGGAGCCGGTCGCTCAGAAAGTCGTGGCGTGCTGATGAGCGTAATCTAGCCTAGGAATAAACATGCAGCTGAGGATTCGATAGGATTGTATGGGTATGACTACTATTATTACTACTACGTTTCTGTTTGTTATGCCGGCTCCATGGCCGAGGGGTTAGCAGCTTTCTCCGCTAACCCCGAATACTCTCGTCACGTGACGCGACGAGAATTAGCAGTGGTTCGAATCGCAAAAGTGACTTATGAGAGTATGGAGCCGGTCGCTCAGAAAGTCGTGGCGTGCTGATGAGCGTAATCTAGCCTAGGAATCAACATACAGCTGAAAGATGCTGGTGTTGACCGCAATATCCTGAAACAGGATGGAAACGCGGAAAAAAAAAAAAAAAACGTTTCTGTTTGTTAATGCGATTAAGCTCTTAACTCTATTATCTAACTCTTACCGCTCCCTAAAATCCCATTACACTTGAGTATTGGCTAATTCTCCAATACTGCTAATACTTATTTCTTTTAAATATACAATTGAAGATTTGGAATTCTATTTAGCGCCGATTTAACGAAAAATAATAATCATAATCATAATAACGTGAATAATTACTGAACGTTAACTGAAAATACACTTCGGCTCTATTACGTCCCTTACATTTTCGCCCCATGTCCCGAATCCCAGAGCCTGGATGGTTTGTTTTTTCGCTAACGAATTAAGATGTTGTATTGAGCTAATTGTCGAGGTCGGGGGAGCCTAAGGCATTATGATTTGTTGTTTTTAGAAGTCTTGTCGATTCATATTGCAAGAGAAAGTGAGCGCGAGACCTACCAGCACGTGCGCCAGGGGTGAGTCTAAAACATGTGTTTAATTAGTGTAAAATATATCATAAAAACTCGGAGAACTGTAAACAGACAATCGTGCTCGTGTGGTGGGCCTCACTTTTGCGGATTTGAAGAAACTGGGTTGGCAAAGCTCATTACTGCTTTCGAGATGTATTTTGAGGTTTTGTACTTAAAAGTCGCAGGTGACAAGTTGATCGCGGTATTAACATTGATTAACTGGTATTAGCAGCTAGAGAGATAGCCGTTCTAGCCCTTTGTGCTTTATTAACTCACGTTCGTGATCAGAGATTGAGGTAGTAGTAGTCAAATGAGATGTAGATGTGGCAGTAGTAACAGTACTAGTGGTAGTATTAGTTGTATTAGTGCTATCCTGACTGTTGGCTGGTCATTATTGCTGGTGATCACAATGTGGGGGTCGCGGGTGACTTATTGGTAACATTTGTGTCTGTTTTTTTGTTTATCATTGGGTTTGTTTTTTCATGGTAACTTTCAGTGGTTCTCACGTGATGGAGCTCATTGTACAGGCTGGGAACGAGGTGATGGAGCTCATTGTACAGGCAGGGAACGAGGTGATGGAGCTCATTGTACAGGCAGGGAACGAGGTGATGGAGCTCATTGTACAGACAGGGAACGAGGTGATGGAGCTCATTGTACAGACAGGGAACGAGGTGATGGAGCTCATTGTACAGGCAGAGAACGAGATGAAGGAGCTCAAAATACAGACAAGGAACGAGGTGATGGAGCTCACTGTACAAACAGGGAGCGAGGTGATGGATTTCATTGTACAGACAGGGAACGAGATGATGGAGATCATTGTTCTGACAGGGAACGAGGGAGCTCAATGTTCAGACAGGGAACGAGCTGATGGAGCTCATTGTACAGACAGGTAACGAGGTGGTGGAGCTCATTGAACAGACAGGGAACGAGGTGGTGGAGCTCATTGTACAGACAGGGAACGAGGTGATGGAGCTCATTGTACAGACAGGGAACGAGGTGATGGAGCTCATTGTACAGACAGGGAACGAGGTGATGGAGCTCATTGTACAGACAGGGAACGAGGTGATGGAGCTCATTGTACAGACAGGGAACGAGATGATGGAGCTCATTGTACAGACAGGGAACGAGATGATGGAGCTCATTGTACAGACAGGGAACAGGGTGATAGTAGGTTGGGCTGGACTCTTATCTGATTCAGTGGTGAAGGATACTATATCGCCAAATGTGACCTCTCATTGGAACAGAGGGACGATATATCGCCATACTAAAATCATCGTGGTATTTATTTGTTTTGTTTCATGGTATCTTCCACAATCTCAATAATCAATGAATGGACATTTACAATATAATACTTGTCCATGTGATTGTGTCCATGTTTGGTCCAAACCTACGTTTTGTTTGACACTCAATCAGTTAATGAACGGGAGGGAATTATTTTATTTGGTGTCTAACTTTTTTTTTTAAAGTGGTTATGACGAGATAACTTCTACTGGACTTTGTTTTGATTTGCTTGTGTATTGTCCCCTTTATAATCACTTATGACGTCCGTTTTTGAAAACCGTGGCATAAACTCTTACATGACATTCTTGTTTGGTGCATGATATTTCTCTATTAGTTTTAATGTACTAATACAGATTAATGATTTCCTCAATTTTTTTTTTTCACAATATATTAACGCTAGAAGTGCTGTTTTCTCGGGGTCCTATTTGCTCCAGACCCGGTTTCTTAAGGTCATGATGTCCCAATGTTTGTCCGATAGTAGTAGTAATAATAGTAGTAATAATAGTAGTAATAGTAGTAATAGTAGTAGTAGTAGCAGTAGTAGTAGTAGTAGTAGTAGTAGTAGTAGTAGTAGTAGTAGTAGTAGTAGTAATAGTAGTAGTAGTAGTAGTAATAGTAGTAGTAATAGTAGTAGTAGTGGTAATAGTAGTAGTAATAGTAGTAGAAGTAATAGTAGTAATAGTAGTGTTAGTAGTTGTAGTGGTAGGTAGTAGTAGTAGTAGTAGTAGTAGTAGTAGTAGTAGTAGTAGTAGTAGTAGTAGTAGTAGTAGTAGTAGTAGTAGTAGTAGTAGTAGTAGTAGTAGTAGTAGTAGTAGTAGTAGTAGTAGTAGAAGTTTTAGTAGTAGTAGTAGTTAGTAGTAGTAGTAGTAGTAGTAGTAGTAGTAGTAGTAGTAGTAGTAGTAGTAGTAGTAGTAGTAGTAGTAGTAGTAGTAGTAATGGTTGTGGTAATGGTTGTCGCGATGGTTTTAGTGATACATTGTCCGATGGTAATAGTGAGGGATGTGGTGATGATTGTGATTATGGCTGTATTGACATTTGTGGTGATAGACTGTCGGATGGTGTTAGTGATACTTGTGGTGATGGATGTGGTAATGGACTGTCGGATGGTGTTAGTGATATTTGTGGTGATGGACTGTCGGATGGTGTTAGTGATATTTGTGGTGATAGACTGTCGGATGGTGTTAGTGATACTTGTGGTGATGGATGTGGTAATGGACTGTCGGATGGTGTTAGTGATATTTGTGGTGATGGTTGTGACAATAGACTGTCGGATGGTGTTAGTGATACTTGTGGTGATGGACTGTCGGATGGTGTTAGTGATATTTGTGGTAATGGATGTGACAATAGACTGTCGGATGGTGTTAGTGATATTTGTGGTGATGGTTGTGACAATAGACTGTCGGATGGTGTTAGTGATACTAGTGGTGATAGATGTGGTAATGGGCTGTCGGATGGTGTTAGTGATACTTGTGGTGATGGATGTGGTAATGGATTGTCTGATGGTGTTAGTGATATTTGTGGTGATGGTTGTGACAATAGACTGTCGGATGGTGTTAGTGATACTTGTGATGGATGTGGTAATAGACTGTCGGATGGTGTTAGTGATACTTGTGGTGATGGATGTGGTAATAGACTGTCGGATGGTGTTAGTGATATTTGTGGTGATGGATGTGGTCATAGACTGTCGGATGGTGTTAGTGATACTTGTGGTGATGGATGTGGTAATAGACTGTCGGATGGTGTTAGTGATATTTGTGGTGATGGTTGTGACAATAGACTGTCGGATGGTGGTAGTGATACTTGTGGTGATGGATGTGGTAATAGACTGTCGGATGGTGTTAGTGATATTTGTGGTGATGGATGTGTTAATAGACTGTCGGATGGTGTTAGTGATACTTGTGGTGATGGATGTGGTAATAGACTGTCGGATGGTGTTAGTGATATTTGTGGTGATGGTTGTGACAATAGACTGTCGGATGGTGTTAGTGATACTTGTGGTGATGGATGTGGTAATAGACTGTCGGATGGTGTTAGTGATATTTGTGGTGATGGATGTGTTAATAGACTGTCGGATGGTGTTAGTGATACTTGTGGTGATGGATGTGGTAATAGACTGTCGGATGGTGTTAGTGATATTTGTGGTGATGGTTGTGACAATAGACTGTCGGATGGTGTTAGTGATATGTGTGATGGATGTGGTCATAGACTGTCGGATGGTGTTAGTGATATTTGTGGTGATGGTTGTGACAATAGACTGTCGGATGGTGTTAGTGATATTTGTGATGGATGTGGTCATAGACTGTCGGATGGTGTTAGTGATATTTGTGGTGACGGTTGTGCCGCCTTTACTTCCTAGGACAGTTTTAGTACCCATATTAAACTGCGAAGAAACCTAGAAGCCAAGGTCAATTAAAAGGAATCCGTCTCGATGAGGATTCGAACACATGACAAGCAGGTCGGCAGGCAGGTGTACTAGCAATCGGATCTGAACTCACGATCACTAGACAGACAAGCGCACAAGCCTCTAGCTAGTCTACTCTGGGTCTGATGTCAGTATGTCTAGCAATAATCTCGCATAAAGCCTCGGTGGTGTAGTGGTTAGCGTGTTTGCTTTTCAATGCAATGTTTTATTTCCCCAGTAACTTGAATATTCCCGACCCGTATGGGCATAGCAACAACCCCTGCCTCCTGAAATATTTATCAGATACTTTCACAATGTTCTCGGCATTCTCTAGGAAGGAAACTCAAAATGGGAGCTGATCACTCCACCTATAATGAGATCACCTAGTATATTTAAAGTTGTCAATAATACATGACCAAACATAGTATCCTCCACAAAGTTCACTTTACCTCCTAATTTAGCATCATTATAGGTAACAGTAGTCAGTAAACACAATCACAAAGAAGTTCACATACATTATCTCTTTTTCATGTCAGCTGCCAACAACGTTATTCCCAAAATCCACATAATACCAGCGTTCCAGATTCCCCCAACTCACCGCGGCCTCTCTCTTGGCGTGTGCTGTAAGTTTTCATCAGCGAAGAATTGACTTTGGTGACTGACTTAGAGGCAATCTTTCAAACTGACAACGCTTCCACCCATTTTACAACAGGTCAATGCGGGGAAGGATATAAGACCTGAACATAAAGTCTCGCGAGAAATGAGTGATATACTTTAGCAATATTTGCAAGCCACGCCCGGACGGAAAATGTGGCTGAAGCATGTCTTCACTGACAGAGAAGAGAAGCAAGTGCCTTCAGCGATGACAACATTACGACCCATCTGTTTCTCTAACAGCGGCAGGATAGACGGGCGTTATTTTCTGTAGATGGTTTTATTGGTTGACTGCAGATTGGGTAAATGTAAACCCGTGGCTAGAAAACACAAGCCTGATGGTTGGAGTATTGTAGGCTTTGCATGTACTGCTTTATAATTTGAACTCTAAATTACAAATGAGAAAACGTAATCCGAAATCAATATTTATAGCACGTGTGATTCCATCATAAAAATATTAGCATTATTACCGGTGCTACGGAGTTCGTGTACTTTTCTTAAATTATCTGTGTGTTATCTACTAGCAGGAAAAAAGAAGTAATTCATATTTGTGTATGAGTGTGTGTGTGTGTGTGGGGGGGGGGGGGTTTAGTGTGTGGGGGAACATATACACACACACACACATATTAGATGACGTTTTCAAGACAACTAATGGGGAATAAGCCAGGGTTACATTCTTTCTCCCTACCTGTTCAAGATCTACGCAGAAAGTGTAATGGGAAACGTCAAAAATGATGATACCTGTGACAGATTTGATGCACTCATAATTGGCGGTAATACAGATCTAGAATTCAGATAGGTTAAGGTCACAATCCTTATCTCAGACAGTGAAAAGTAATTATATAACAGTTATTCGTGTCTGTCATAAGACACCGTTAAATCAAAATCTTTTCCTGGATTAATTTTTTTTAAAGAAAAGAAAAGAAAATGCCAAAAGACAACTCCAGATACCAACCACAAAATCAAAATCAACAATGAAGGAATTAAAAGTGCCTCAGACTTGGTATAACTAGGATCCATGTTTAACAACAATGCAAATAGCTTAAAGAAAGTCAGACAGAGACTGGTTAAATTAATGCAGGGGTCAAACAGTGTTAACAACCAGATTAAAGTAATTATTTTTAGAAGAAATATCTTTCCTGTGGTAGCATACAGATGTCAATCATGGACCATTTCGTAGTCACAAAAGAAGACAATCTAGGCTTTTGAACACATTGCTACTGAAGGGTTTTTAATGCATTGCGAATCAAGAAGATACTTGCTGTCATTCAACGAGATCTGAACATCAAATAAAACACACATAAACAGGACCATGTCTAGGAAACTTAAATATTTTAAGTACACGACACATCGCAGTGGATTTAAAAAAAAAAAAAACAATAATGGAAGGCGTAGTTACTGGAAACAAAAGCAGGAGTCGATCAGCACGAGGTGGACAACGGATAGTAAAGACACCTTGGACATGAACATATCTGAAACAGGGGAATAGACAAGTAGCCGAGAGTCTTTCCGGTGGAAGGGAACGGAAGGCTCTGCAACGAATCTGCAGTATGATGATGATGGTGATGATGATGATGATGATGATGATGATGATGATGATGATGAGGAGGAGGAGGAGGAGGAGGAGGAGGAGGAGGAGGAGGAGGAGGAGGAGGAGGAGGTGGAGGAGGATGACTGAAGGATTTTTAAAGGATTATTACGTATCGCCATGTTTTGAAATAACCATGAGGTTAGATTCCTCTAGAACTCTAGATATTCAACCTCACGCCTATGAGATCACAGGGACATGTCACATTAGGAAGCAATAGTTTCTGTAAAAATCTCTATCCCTAGATGGGGAATTGAGAGGGTAACAGAAATTGTTCTGGGAATTAAAGGCGGCAGACTTGATACTGAACACATCATTAATGGAGTGCCGTTTGGTCGATACAAATATGGGGTCTGCACCATATACATAATATATGTCACAATGTGTAGACAGGGGTCCTTTAACTTTACAATGCTAGAGGAGAATGTTTATCACTTCTGTGGCTAAATATTAATTATTGTTATTTAATGTGTCTTCGTGCAGAATGTTTAATTAGTATGTGCTGTAATGCATAGAAGCTACCCATGGGGTCAGGTAGGTTGCGAAGTGAAGTATCCTCTAATTGAATTGCTTGTGCAAGCCTGGGGAAACTTTAATTACAAGGACTTGTGAAGTCCTGAGAACATCACCGACAAAGTGAAGGACTGGTCTACATAAATATGGGGCTATCGAATGACACACGGACATTCACTCAGTGGCTACATTTGAGTGTATGTGTGTAGATAAGTGTGTGGATGGATGTATGTGCGTGCGTGCGTGGAGTTTGTATCACATCACACCTCCTCCTCCACCCCTCACCCTCATTCCTGGCTGTATGTGTTACGGTACTATCTTGGCCTTTCTAAACTATAAACATAGGTCAGTGCCGAAACTCGATGAACCGTCAAAGAATGATTACAACAGCTGCCCGCAGACCAAGCGCGGGGGCTAATTTCGCTCATCAAATACTGGCCGGCAGTCAGAGATAGGGAGCTGACAATCGTCAGAGTGGTCAAGGGGTGAGAGATAAGCCACGATGGATCGCTGGGGACCGGGACAGATTGTTGATTGTTTCAATGTGGCAGTGTTATTTATAGCTGGACGTGTTGCCAACAGCCGCAGTAATCTCATCATTTACCATTGGATCTGCTAGTCTCATCGTCTGGGCGTAGATTTGATGAGACTGTTTCTTGACTAAATCAACTTAATATGTCACGCCGTGTTACAATATTTGACATTTGACCCCTGCACCCCCAGGCACGTATGCACGACAGAAACTAAACTATTGGAGATCAGCATGGCTGAGTGGATTACAGCCTTCGTTCTTAAACATCCGGTGTACCGATGCTGAAGTAGCGGGTTCAACCCCTATAATGGTTAGTTGGACTAAAATGTTGAATTCTCGTTCTTGACTTGGAGACGCACATTACAAGTACCTCGGAAGTACTAGTGTGTTGGCCTGATGGTGAGGGACACTGGTAAAACGGAAAGCTAATCCATTCGCAAAAATAAATCCAGTGCTGCTAGAAGTTGTAGCATGTTCATGAACTATGTATGATTTCAAAAGTGAGCGAATTAACAAAAATTGAAAACTTCTCCAGCAGGAACTAAAACTGACTACAAACATAAATTAAAAGTTTCCCCTAGACATCGGATTTGAGTACAATGGCAATGAAATACGTAAAACCTGCTTGAAAACATTATCAGATTAGGTCTAATCAGTAATAGTATGGCTTACCTCACTGATTTCTGGGCGCGGAGAGTGGAAGGAGAGCTTTGCACCACAATCTGTGTAGTGAAGGAATGGTCGGGAGGAGACTAAACCAGCCAAACTCCTATAGTTGCAAACCCTTTACAGAACTTGAAGACCTGATCACTCGGATCTAAGAGTTACAACTCAAGTTCGTGTTTAGTATTTACAACCAACTGGTATATAAAGTAACGGACTCTTCACGCGTTGTAAGGCGCATTGAGCTTACCGTGCTGGCACATATTTGTATAGAACACTGGGTGGGTCACGTGGTCAGTATCATGGTGGCCACCTTTACTTCTGAAGACATTTCTTGGTACCTGTTGTAGGCTGGGTCCATCTAGGAGCACTGGTCAGCTTTAACTATCCGAATTCGCCCAATGCGAATCGAACCGATGACCACCGGGCCGACGGCTCTCTACAACCAACTCATAATGTTATAAATGAAATCACGTAGAGACATAAGGACAGGTTGTTGTTGTTGTTGTTGTTGTTGTTGTTGCTGTTGTTGTTGTTGTTGCTGCTGCTGTTGCTGTTGCTGCTGCTGTCGATCCCTGTGCTGATGAGTTGTCTACTCATGACTTACGGATCAATGCCTTTATGACAGAGCGGCAGATTCCCATCGGCTGTGTCAATAACCTATGGAGTCAGTTTCTAACTCAGTAACTGTTAAACCCGCCTATATATAGCAGCCCTTGCCTCGCCTCTGAAAGTGTTAAAAAGATGTTCCATATTCTTTACAGGACGTTGCGATCAATCCCAGATTGATTTTATAGGCAAGTTTACGTTCAGTAGTTTGCCATTGCTTTTTCTGAACGAGACGTCAACCTTAAAATTCAAGTAACAGCACGAAGCTTGAAAAGACAAGTTTTCATTTGTTTGATACGAGGGAACCATGTCAGCGCAAAAGGGGTGGGGGGGGGGGATGTCTAGGATTGATATGGTTTAGAGTAGATGGTAATTGACTCAAGCATGCTCCGTGCGAGACTAGAAAATCAGACTACTTTAAGCTATAAAACAAAAGCATGCACATAAACAAAAACAAAGCACGGTGGCAAATTAACATAGGGAACAACACAGCATCAAATTAAATCAATAGCGACCATATGAAAACATGAGATAATGAATTTATCATAACGACAGAAGTGAACTAAATAAAATGATTTATTGGCATCGTGCCGCCTTGATAGACAATAGTTTGTAAAATGGAGTTATACCTCTAGATAGTACACAGCCTGGAGTGAACGCAGAGACAATGTGTTGCTCAAGCAACATGATCCCTCTCTCGGCCTGTACGTCTGGAACAAGACAAGCTACAGAAACTGCCGGATCAGCAAAGCAATAATCTAACTATCCGCCTGTCGGAGCTTCCATCCTCGACCAGCTGCCAACCAAGGCTTAGGGCTTGGTCTATCCTGCCATGCCATTTAGTCTTTAGGTTGCATTTCCTCGCACTAGGGTAAGGCTTGTACCTCCCAATTGCAATCCTCCACCCGAAGCCATTGGCACAATGTGGGTTGTCAGGTTTGGTAAGCGCCGTTCAACATTCGGCGCTAACAGAAAGCAGGTAGTACCATCTACACTAAATAAAACAACACGCAACATTATAGCACCAGTGTAAACTCTACCATGGAGCACGTACGGCAGAAGGCTTCTTATCATCAGAAGTTATAGTCCTTTCTACCACTGTGTCTGACTGTTTATCATCTTTACATACTTGGGGGGGGGGGGGGGGCGTGGAGGGAGGGGGAAAGATAATGGGGAGAGGGGTCCCATCTGGGTCATGACTTCCCTAGTGTCAAACCATATACCCCGGCTTCTAGACATGTGATCACGCTGATTACAATCGTCCCACACCTTCGCTGTTATGTGTTCCATTACATCTACTAATACATATCATAATAACACTACAGGGAAAAAGAGTCAGCGGTTAGAACTTTTCCACCTTGAATATATGCTTGCTGCTCGATTCACGATTCGACTAGGGCAGTCAGATTAATCAACGTTCCCTGACGAACCTTGAAGGGCAATGTCTTGACTTTTCTGAGACTTTAGGATTGTGTCAGGATATATACTGTGGCCTTTCAGGTCTACCGCCAGCTCCTAATCCTTAGTGCTATCGAGGATGGTTTGCAGGATAGTTTACTTTGTCTTCTGCTCTCTGTCCATCTTTGAGGAAGTACACCTTCTCTGCCCTAGCTTTGTTTTTTTTATGGTACGCATGTAGTTTCGCTATATCCACAATGGCTGCCATCTCATGGAGGATTTTGTTATGCTCCGCGTGACTAGCCCACGCTCGAAGGCTGCCTTACACGTGGACAATATATAAGTTCCAGACTGCTTCTCTGAACAGATGGGACACGTTGCTTCTTCGGACTTTCCGCACTTGACCAAGTTAGCAGCTGATGGCATTTCATTGTACAGGGGTCTGACAATGAAACTTTGTCGCACGGATACCATGACATGGAATTTTGCAAGACCCTTTCCCACGACACCCACTGGCCATGTTTGGACTGTTAGACGACCGTTTGCACTCTCTTGACGAAGTGGGTCTGTTTTATCTTACTCTCCACGTTCAGGAGAAGTATCAACATGAACTAGGTACTAATGGATATGTTTTGCTCCCAAGGGATATAAATTTCTTTGGCTATCTTCCATTCCACTTACTTCTAGGAGAATTTCAGCCTCAGGTGAAGTCCTTTCATGACGTCTGGACGCACTTTATACACTGTGTATGGGATACCACTGAGGCATGGCGGTGACTTGTAGTAGGCCTACTTACCACTGCTACAATCTTCCTTCACGGCGGCTTGGCGTGCTAAAGATGCCAGATCATGGCTGCTCGAACAATTCTAATGCAAATGGAAGTGGAGTTACACAATCTCTCTGAACAACTCTAATTTATTTAGTAGTGGCGTGAAGTGTAGAATTTCTAGCTCTTGGGACCACGTGATATCAAATTCATTCCATGCCGCCTTTTCGCTGGTGTGCGAGAACTTTCACTCTTAGGTCATAGAAGAGGTGCCTAAGGTCAGCTCCGAGACCATCAACTTGTATATTCTCAACCTTCTGTGCTTGTCCCTGGCAGTTATCAGTTATCAGTTATCAGTTGGGGTATCTTCGTTGCACTCCGGACATGTCCATATGTGCTCAGATCCTCCCCCCCCCCCCAGCATATTCATCAGCGTCCGGTGGCTAATAGTGCCAGTTCTGTGTTGGTTGACGAGGCGCTTTGTTTTCCCGATGTACCTCTCTCGTCTGGCTGTGCCGATTCTTACTCCCAGGTCTTTCATCCTGGACAGCGATGTGGAATCACTGACGTCAAAGTCCTCTGTTCTCGCCATATCTTTAAGGACGTTAATAACATCGGCACGATCCATGGGCTGGCCATCTACAGGAGAGTCAGCCAGTTTGTCAGCTCGTTCATTTCCCTCGACTCCCGCATGTCCCGGGACGAAGATGAAGGTGACTTTACGGACAACAGACTTCCGCAGCGATTCAGTCCACTGTCTACGTATAGATCCAGCTTCGACCTTCTGAATCATGCTCCTTGAATCACTTAGTACACACACGTTGGTATAATGCTGTGATTCCAGCCATATGAAAGCCTGTGTAACTGCCATCACCTCCATCGTCATGCTGCTCGTGGTCATAGAGTGGGTACCACTGGATTCTTGAACGGTTCGGCCCGCCGAACGGGCTGTAAATGCCCACGCACTTCTCTGCTGCTTTACAACAGATCCATCTGTATAGATGAGCACTTCGGGGCTATCTGAGTGTTCATAGATGAGCGCGTTAACCTCTGCATTGACAGCGGCAGGGTTCTGCTCTCTGCACCGTCTGTCGAGTGTGATAATGCAGGAGAAAGTGCACTTAAAAACTGGAGGCACCGGCATCCATTCCTTGCCGGGGTTGATAATGGTAAGACTGCAGACCTGTCTGACGACATCTTCCGCCCGACCCATCCATGATTTGCCCCTCTTTAGCCTGTCACCCTTTTCTCTGAATATAGCGTCATGCAGAGGGTGCTGCTCATCTGCACTTATTTTTAAGTATGCACGAGCTCTCCAGATCTTGATCCTGTGTTCCATTGTCGGGAAGTCAAGGAGGTATCTCATTGCTACACAGCTGGTGTCTCTCGTGCAGCCCAAAATGATGCGCATGGCTTCGTTTTGTACCTTTTCAAGTCTTCCAATCTGTGTAGGGCTGACAGTGAGGATGGCCAGGGCATACTCGATGCGTGAAAGCACAAGTCCTTGGAACAGAAGTATTAGCAGTCTTTGCTCGATATTGGCAGTCGCCATGACTCTCATTGCTGAGAAACCTTTTCGAGCCTTCGTTATGACATAATCGACATGATCTCTGAAGGACAGGCTACGATCAAGCCTCACGCCAAGATATGTCATTGACTGGGTTCTATTCAAGCTGCTCCCATCCATTCTTACTGCCGGCAGGTCTGTTTTCACAATATGGTTGTTTAGTGAGAACCATGTAACCGTTGCCTTTGCAGGGTTGACAAGGGCATCGGCATCAGCACACCATGAGGAAATTCGATCTAGTTCGCCCTGCATATCATTGGCAACCGCCTGTCTATCTCGACCCTGTCGATACACGAGGATGTCGTCAACGAATGACAGAGTCCTACCCCTCCCGTCCAACTGTTGTTCAGTGATCGGCACCGTATACACGTTGAATAGTACTGGTGACAGTGATGAACCCTGCGGTAATCCTGGACATATCGTTATCGGCTCAGAAGACCAGCTCCCGCATCTTAGCACCACCTTCCTTTGGAGCAGAACTGCAGCTATCCATCGTACGAGGCGAGGGTGCACTTTCAGCCTGAGGAGGGTTTGCATCAAGTGCTCGAAGGATACTCTATTGTATGCGTCTTTTAAGTCTATGGCGCCCGCACATGTCTCTTCTTTGACCTGAAATCCTTCGTAAACATCTTGAGCAAAGACCGCCACATTCAGCCATGACTCTTTGTTGCGTCTGTATCCTCCAAGTGTGGGCGGGAAGCAGCCGAGCTGTTCCAAGTCACAAGCAAGTCTGTGTGCTACAATTTTCTCCAGTAGCTTGCCAACAGTATTCTGCATCGTAATGATTCTGTAGCCGCTTATCTTGGAATGGTCTTTGTTCGGTTTTGGCAGCGGCAGCAAGTAGCTGTGTAGCTATTCTTCTTTGACCTGACCCCTCTGGATACTGGTGTTGAATTCTCTGGCGAGTTCTTCCATGTCATCATCTGATATCACCAGTAGGTCACCATATCGGATGCCGTCTGGGCCTGGGGCGGTGTTAGGTGATTTCTTGAGCATCGCACGCACTATCTCAGCTGTGATTGTCCATTCTTCGTCTGTCCCGACCCCCTCGCACAACTGAGAGAGTGTCGTTGTGGTCCTCTGTCTGGCGGGCTCGTCTTTCTGGTCAGTCTGTTCTATGTAGCGTGCAAGAAGGGCCTTACCTTTATCCGCATCCGACTTTTTCCATGCCAGGTCTGTGCCTTGAAAGTCTGGAGTACCCCTACGTTGTGCAGCACCGTTCATGCTCTTGTGGAGGCGCCAGAATGTCGTGAGAGATCGCTCGGAGCACACCTTCCTGCAGAACTCGTCCCATTTCTCGGCCTTGGCATGTTTGGCGCAGGATTTGAATAAAGTCGTCGTCCTATCGACCTCAGTCTTCAGGTTCGCCAACTCAACCTGTGGCATGTTAGCCTTTCTGGCCTTTTGCCAGTCTTTGACAGCCTGCCTCTTTCCCAGCCATGCCTTCTCGACCTCTCCATTCTACCATGGTGGCTGCAACCATCTTTCTTGTCTCCTGCGGGAGGAAGTTAGTTTTCTTCTTCTGATCTTGCTTATGGCGTCTTGACCAGTGTTGTCGTACGGGAAGGCATTTGTCTTGTTTCTTTGACTCATGGCCCCGTCTTTCTTGATCAGGATGACACAGGGGTAGTGGTCACTATCGTGGTATCCCAGTGTGCCCCACCGGCACCTTGGTGCGATGGTGGGCGACACCAGAGCCAAGTCAATGACGCTGTCAGAGTCACCTGGTCGAGTGGCTATTCTAGTGACCTTCCCTGGCAATCTCTACTGAGACAGGACATTGTTGATCTTCCAGTCATGCACTGTTATACCTCTTATTTTACTGCGTGAATTCTCATTCCACTCTCATTATTTTTCTACCACAAACACACGAGCTGTAGGGCTGATGTCCAAGTCTTTGTATTGTTCCATACTGTAAACGAGGGGACGCCTATGTATTGTTTTAAACAGTCTAAAAAGTCGAGAGGATTGTCTTCATTGCCCGGGGGGTTTATCCCATATGGCTCAGTCTCTTTCAGCAGGGCGTTCTGCCGAAAGCGTAGCACAAAACACGAACTCCGTAGCTCCAGCGACGACCCACAGGAGTCTCCGAGAAAAATGCACTCGTGAACCGAATGACGAAGCCCAGAATGGAACCCACAACCTTCGGAGCGCGAGGCAGACGGCTTGTCCACTTCGCCACAGAGACTTCCGCCTCTCTCTCTCTCTCTCTCTCTCTCTCTCTCTCTCTCTCTCTCTCTCTCTCTCTCTCTCTCTCTCTCTCTCTCTCTCTCTCTCAGCCTATGTATTTATCATTCTTCTCTCTTTTCAGTGGATCCTGGAAACATTTGTCTCTCCCACTTCGGGCTTGCGGCATGACGTTTTACACATGAATAGGCGTAGTCAGTCCAGTCTGCTGTCGATATTCTCTGTCTCGAAACGGGTCAGATTATCACAATGTAAAATCATATCAAAACCAAACAGTCGTGGAATCTAAATTAAACAAAACTAACCGTTCTCCAATATCACGCCATCCGCCTTTATTTCCCAGAACATTTCCTGGTGACAATTTAAGGTTGTGTCCTCCTTATCTGGGAACACAGGTCAATTTTAAATAATCTACCTCGACACAGATTCGAACTTTATGACCCAAGGCCGGTATGCGATCGTACTAGCCACTACTCTACAGCGACTCACAATAATACCAGAATTTATTACATTGTTGTTAAAAATTGGTCAGAGAGAATGCAGCTTCACAGGGTGCTCAGAGAATCTGGTCGACAGTGGTCACGCAGAGGTAAAGCAAGATGGACTTATAATCAGATTGCATCGGGCACCATTAGTATTGGAACTCTTACTTGGCTGTTGAAGATGATGACCGAGCGCTTATGGGAATGCCCTGAGTGTAGTGATGTCGGTTCTTGACTCAACTCAATTCAACTCAACTTAAAAATTGTTTGTCCTTTGCAATCACCCCCCTCCCGAGGGCCTCCCACCGCCCATATTGGCTGTTTGTAATTTATATTCCATAACGATATTTATTTATTACGGGTTATTTCTGCATCTAACTATAATGCCCTTCTAATTTTATACTGATTCAAACAAGATGTTCCTCCCAGTTTCTTCCCCTCTCAGAATCTACCTTCAATTTTCAGTCTGTCTGCTGAAATAATAGCAGTCATATGTGCCTTCTCTCATATCCTGAAATTTGTTTTTGTTTTCTGCGATGAAGCCACTGATAGTGATATCCGTAGCTCGTGTTAACACGAAGACGTGTACCAGAAGCTCTTAATTTCACGAAGATTCTGTCAGAGGAGGGGCAACCTTGAAATCTGACACTAGTAAAAGCATACTCACCCGTCTTGTCTAGCAAGCTATAGTGTGGGAAACGCAGTCGTGAGCAGCAATAGTATCTCATAATGTATCTGAGAAATCTCATTCCGTCTTATCTGAACATGCTTATTTGTGTAGCGCTCTGTTTATCCATTTGAGGATTCATCACTCGGCATATGCATGGGTATTTATCGATCCACAACAATTGTTCGTGTAGAACACATAAATAGTGGGAAGGACATACTTGGGTGCGCTTTTCGGGTCCTGCCTTTCATGACTAGAGAGAGTTGACTCGCTAGCTTTCTCTCTCTCTCTCTCTCTCTCTCTCTCTCTCTCTCTCTCTCTCTCTCTCTCTCTCTCTCTCTCTCTCTCTCTCTCTCTCCCTCTCTCTCTCTCTCTTCTTATTCCTATCTGTGTTTTGCTTTCCTCTCCTCTTTCTATCTCTTCTTATCGCTATATGTGTCTCATCTTCTTTACGCGTGCGCATTATTTCTGATTGTATTCTATTCACTCTCTATCTGTGTCTCCGCATATAACTTTCTATATTTGCGTATTTATATAGACGTACATCTCCCTCTGTGTGTGTGTGTGTGTGAGAGAGAGAGAGAGAGAGAGAGAGAGAGAGAGAGAGAGAGAGACAGACAGACAGACAGACAGACAGACAGACAGACAGACAGAGAGACAGACAGAGTAATGATTAAACCAGGACAGCTTATTACCCCCTTCCTTGCCTATTTGCAATAATTGTTCTTTTATGCATACATGTACATATGTTACACACGTACTTCATCTTTTTTTTTTTCATGCGAGTCTGGATTACTGGTTTACCCTTTCTCTTTTTCTCTTTCAACCTCACTCACTCACTCTCACTCACTCTCTCTACCTCTGTCTCTTCCCGATCTGTGCTTGTGTGTGTGTGTGTCTGTTTGCCTACACGGTACGCATGTCTACACTCCCTCTCTCTCTCTCTCTCTCTCTCTCTCTCTCTCTCTCTCTCATTCTCTCTCTCAATCTATCTCTCAGTACAAACTGTGCTGTGTGGTTTGCGTATCCGTCTGTCTTCACATCCGTCTCTCACACCTCTATGCGCTGTGTGTGTACACTCTCCCCCCCCCCTCTCTCTCTCTCTCTCTCTCTCTCTCTCTCTCCCTCTAGAGGTCCAAGCAGGGTGTAGGGTCTACAGCCCGACGTCTCGCCTACATAAATGATGTTGACACATAAGCAAATTGCCGCTCACATCCAACCTGCAGTGATAGCCACAGAAGCCAGGGCTGTGCCGTGCTACAATACAGAGAGGCGGCCGCATCAAGCGGCACTGTAAGGGGGCTTCATACGGTGGCGTCAGCTTAAAATAAAAACCAAACATGTAAGGTTGGCGTTTCGAAGACTTGCATCATACTGTGAACATTTACCGCACGGTCCTAGCAAGAAGCTACTATTGTGCTCCTGATAGTAAGCTTCTAATATATGGCTTATTGTGCATAAATGTGTCCATTTCAAAACCCATTGGCAGCGGCCCATCTCTCACAGAGTGCTATTCCGTGTGTCCAAGTGGTATGCAGTACATCCAGATTGCCGGCAATACACCCCGTGGTATGAAAGAGGTTGTTTGTCTACATTTTAATACACACTAATAATAAATTGATTTGATTGTTAGAATGGACAAAGTATAAACAACAAACAAAGGCCAAATGACAAAGCAAGTTAAACCAAACAGAAAGCTACTGAAACAGTTGAACAATATATAAGTAGTCAATAAATGTCCAATGTATAAAATGAAATCATATGCACTTATTACAGCTGACAATACAGTAATGATGTTCATATTGGTTAACTGTGCTTGAAATTTCTGAGCAACTTTTATGTTCTTTTTTTTTTGTAAATCTTTACCAACATGTCTTCATATGTTAGTTAATTAGTCGACAGATCATCCTCGTTGCACATCGAACCTTTCAGTCTATAAGTGCTCGGATCCCTTCCTCAGTAAATCCAGCAGCGTGTAGAGGCTTACGACGCCAGTTCTATGTTGATTACTATTTATTAATCTTCTTTGGCTTCCTGCGTAGTGTTCTTGTTTGGCCACATCTCTTTTAATTTGACGTTCTCGCAACATGTCCATGGTTGTAGATTCACAGTCATCACTAGGTGTTTTTTTAACGCCTATTTGCTTCTAGTAAAGCATTCAGAATGTCAGCCTGGTCCATGGCGCGTCCACCTTCCACAGTAGCCTTACCTGGGAGCTTGTCAAACCGCTCATTTCCTTATACACCCGCATGCACTAGCACGAAAATGAAACTAATCTTTGCCAGCCGAGACCGCTCTTCATATTATTTTTCATAGTCACTGGACATCTCTTTCTTGGGAAGGGAAAGGTGAGAGGTGGTATGGAAGCAAATGAGCAGTCTATAATTAGCCCAAGGCACAACAGTTAAGAAACTGTATGTACCTAGTAACATGTTGCGGAGTTAAAGGTCATTGAGTGTCTCTCTTAGTCTCGTCCCTATCCCAAGAGCTGTCCAATATGTAGTTTATATCAATTGGCACAGCGCTTTGAGTCAGTGGGACACTCAAGCTCCCCCGCCTCGGCAAGGTGGAGACACACAGGGGGGGGGGGGGGAGTTAGTGATTTAAGAACTAACTGGCCTGTGTCCTTACTCTACCACCTAAAACGCAATTATTCAGAGAAAGTCATAAGTCTTATTTATTCTTAATGTCAGCAACATATCTGTCGAATTTAAACACAAAAGATTCAAACAATATGGTGAAATACTTAAAACACATAATCACAGGTATTGTTTGAATATGGAGCACTTGTTATCTTCACGGTTATTTCAAAGTTAAAACAAACTCATTCTGTTTGCACACAACTAGCTGGAACGGCCTAATTGCTAAGGTCTCATTGTATCTGAGCAATTGTTTACTGGTCGTTGAATAATAATTACAAGATATGATGATTCTTAGTAATCACAATCAACACTGCAAGCACACTGAATAGAATAGCAAAGAGTTATAAAACAACACTCACGACAAATACATTCTACTTTTATTTACCTAGTGGGTCTTTCGCAGAATGTCAGTTTCATCACCGCAGACAGAAATACTCAACCTTTATCCAGTTCTTCTGCCTCCTGCATGTTCATGCGCAGTGTGTCTTTAATTTCTTGTATCCATCTTCAGACTGGTCGATCCGTGCCTCTTCTTCCAGGAACCATGCCTTCAATTATTGTTCCTTCTGAACCATTGTGGCATTTAATATGTGCAAAATACTTCAGTTTCCGAGACACGATACTGTTTTCTTCCACGCTCAGACCTTGTAGAGTATTACTATTTTATTCGTATTCTTGATCTATAGTATTCTAAGCATTTTACTGCAACATGTTACTGATTATGTAAATTGTGACGAATTAGTGCAGTGTGTTAAAAATTAAATTAAATTCCACTCTAGAAGTTCCAACATAATTTATTTATAAACTTCTCCAGAGTTCAAAATCATGGCAGCTTTCTTTTAACCTGGTAGCTGACTTCTCTAGTGTTTTACTGAATTATTTCTGCTATGCTGTTTCCCTCTAATATTATGCTCATCGTCTAGTAAAACAACATTGCGGATTAACGGGAGCCAGAAATATTAACGAAATGAGTTCATCAACGCTAGCGTTCCTCGTCAAATATATCTTTATTGGTGGCAATCGTCCGTACAATATAACAACGTCACCATTCCCATGTTAATGGGAAGGCCGGTGAAAGATAATTAATAATCATTTGTAAATATTTAATGTTAACTGTAGAGTCCGATTCCATCCTTCTACTTTCATCAATGACGAGTAAATTTCATACGGTCCATCGTTCTGCAAACTACATTACGCCCATGATTCTAACAGTGTTACTTACGCCGAGCTATGTGTGTGTTGACGCCATTACCTCTATTTGACAAACGACCGACAAGTTCTGATACAGTATGCTTTCCTTACTTCCTCTGTGTTAAATCTTCATCTTCCGATCGTTCTCCGTAATGCAGACTATGCCCCTTTTCCTTATCTTCCTAGAGTACTAGATGGCATGTTCGCTATGTCTTTCTGCTGGATATTTGCGTTCATATTTCAGTGTTGTTATTTATTCGACCGGCTCCATGATCATCCCAAAACCTAACTCACTTTAGTGACGTAGTACACCGTGACATCATCTAGAAACTTGCGTATGATGCCGCCTCTTGGTTAACTCTTCTTGTTCTGTTTGCCACAATTTCCGTGTCTTATTCTAAATCACTGTCCCTTGCCTCCGACGCTACGTGGCAATTTCCTTCATGATTCATTGTTGCATCTCAGGATTTTACCTCGGTCATATACTCCCACTTCTTTACCACTCAATTGCTAAGTGCTCACTCACTGCTTAAGATGTTGGCTTGTGTTGAGAATCGATGCAGCGTCAGCATTATAGATCCCCCAATAGTCACTCTGCTAAACACACCACCGCACACAGCTTGATCCCACCTGTATAACTGATTACACAGCTTATAATGTGTACCCATACTTTCAATGTCAACAACATAAAACTTGTGGTAGTGTATTGGGACAAAAGCAAATGCACAAGTTAACAGACTGGGTCAAAGTATTCTTTTTCTTTTGTTAGTTGTATATCCTTTACGGACGTATAATTCAACCCCAGCATTTGTTAGCTATTCGTGACTCCCGAGCAAGTTTATGTTCAGTAGTTTGCCATTGTTTTCTGAATGACCGGCACCCATACTGTGTTTCGAATGCGGTATGCGGGATTACGAACTCCGTCCGTAACGCCTTCGCCACGGAGCCGTCAAAGTATTACGGCACCTCAAGAGAACATTTTTCAGCGCCACAAAAGTTCAGTGGAATGAGTTGAGTTGAGCCGAGTTAAGAACCGACATCACAGCACATGGGACATTCCAATCTGTCCTCATCTTCAACAACTAGCGCAGATTCTCAATACTAATGGAACCAGCTGCATAATGATTATGTATGTGTCTGTCTGGCCTGCCCTCGGAGAACTGAAGGAACGAACGAGCAAAGGAACAATCTTTATTTTCAAAGAGTTAAGAATTGGGAACGCAGGCCCATCTGACATTCTGCCCTTCTTCTCTATTTCCTCTCATACATTATTTCATTCATCATCACTTATGAAGCTAATCTTAAACAACAAAAGGGCAATAAGCTTTAATACGCATGAAAAATAACCAGTAATACATGACTCACTTAGGCAATGTTTAACATGGGCATTATAAATACCCAAGGAAGTTGTAACGTGCCATACATATGGGGATGTTTACTGGCTAGTTGTCGTTTGAGATAATTTACCATTATTATTTTTAGGGGGGATGAGGGAATGAAGTCTGCACTGAGGTAGTGTTCAAACAGGTTGCGACTGTATGTATAATGATTGGTGGTGTCTTTGATTTCTTGTGGAAGATTGTTCCACAACGGAGTGGCAGAGTATGTTAAGCTTGTTTTATATAAGTCTACCCTAGGTTTGGGGACATGAAGTATATTTAGTCGTTCGCTATGTCTTGCGTTATATTTGAACAATGGCCAAAGGTAACTTGGAGCATTTTGAAATATGATTTTGTGAATTAGTTTTTCTTTATTAAAAAGTAGACGTTTGTGGACTGGCAGTTACTGAAGACGTTTATGTAGGTTAAAATTGTCGGTAAGCTTTTCATTAATTAAACGCACTGCCCTTTTCTGGAGTGAATAAACATGTTTTGTTATTGATTTAGAGCATCCATCCCAGATTGTGGAGCAATAATGAATATGTGTTTGTACGTGGGAAGTATAGAATATCTTTCTTGTGTTTTCATCAAGGAATTTATTTTTATTTTGGCAAGTTGGTATACTGGTTTGGCTATTTGTTTAACTATAACATGAACATGGGAATTAACGATGAGATTTTGATCAATGATAAGACCCAGTGCCCTGTGCTCGGTTACACTTTCTACAGGCGTGCTATCAATGTGCAGCTGAAGAGTTCTCTGACAGATTAGAGTGTGGTGTCTTTGCCTGGTTGCTCTTAACATAGATTTTGTTTTTTAAATGTTAATTTGAATGCGGTTTGCATGACTCCTGTTAACTCAATCAATCAATCAATCATGTGCCATGCCGAAAAGCGTGGGCGGTCATGACTCGCCATTTCACTCGATCACAAGAGTCGTGGATCAGCTCAGTGTTCCTGTATTGACCATGCCATGTGACCAAGCCATCCAGGTATTTACTTCTCGGTCTTCCCCTTGGTCTGTTCCATTCGATCTTGCCAGTTGTCACTGACATATACCTGGGTCATTGACATTGAGTTGAGTGACCTGTGTAGCGGGACTACGAGAAAAACAACCAGCCATGAGAAATAATGGTGAGGGTGAATGGAGACCCCAGGGTGGATGGGGAGAGAGACAGTTTTAGGCTGGGGTGTAATGTTGTGGGGAGCCCAGGGAGGGGCTACACAGCAGGGTTAAAAAGACAATGGAAAACTTTGACTTGGCGGTGGAAGCTGGGACCGACTGAGGAGTCGGGTCGCTGGAGGACAGTTGATGTTTTAGCGCCGAGCGGATCGGTGGGCTAATACGTGGGAGCTTAGACTGACTGTGGGTCAGTTCTTTGGTAGTGTTGTTCTCCCAGTTGTGAATGCAGGCCTAAAACCCAGTGGGGGTTGGATAGTTAATAGAGGCCTGAACCCAGAGTGGGTTGGATAGTTAGTGGAGACTAGACCCATTGTGTGGGTGTATTGTGTGAGGTCCAGCTGTGGATATGAGCTGTATTACCTGTCTTGTGGATTTGAGATTAAGCAGGCCGTGAGAAGACCGTGATGTGTGCGTGTTAAGTTGTGAGGAGGATATGGATATTCTATGGATTATAGTGTTTCTGGATATATAAATATGTTCCGTTTGTCCGTGTTCTTTCTGCAATAAAGGATTATGTGCGTCAAAGCAATCTTGTTTAATGACTGGTGAATGTGCACTGCGGGGGTGAGTTATATTGTAAGACAGTTAGATAGCTCAATTGACACACCAGGAGTATCGTTACCTAGACAACGACCATATCACGCACTTATCATCAAGAACTTCGTGATATTATCTGAGGGCTCTACGGTCAAGGACGACGGGGATATATTGTATTAACTGGGAGCTCGTCGCTTAGTAAAGATTTTCTGACAGCTACATTCGGTCAAGGAACACCGTGCAATATTGAGATATCTGTGGGCTCTTTGCTGAGAGAGGAGTTATTATCTGGTGACTTAGTTCCATCAAACTAACAAACCCGTGACAATTTGGATATTGTTGCTTCAAGAAATTAATGTGAACACTTTGGTGAGTGCGCCAGATAATTTACACACAGACGAGAGGCAATGCTCAAGCTAGCAGACGGGGCACGGAAAAACCAGGATTAATCCAGAAGGTGGTGAGAATATCGTGCGTGTGTGTGTAAGACAGCACATCAAAAACAGCGCGTGTGAAGACGCGGCACAGAAAAGTCGGCGCGGCGATACGGGCTGGACGATACCCTGACAGGTGTGTGTGGGTGTGACGAAGACAGGATTGAAAATCAAAGATAACAGACAGTGAGCAATTTCGTTGCGGAGTCCTGTGTGTGGTGAGACATTTTGTGTGTGTACGTGTGTGCTGAGGCGACACACGGTGTGGTCGCAGGTCGACAGGTGAAGAATTTCACCACAGGTAACACGACGGGGGAGGACGGTGGAAATTGTGAGTCTCCACGGAAAAATCGGGTTGACAGAGGGTCAAGGCCAGTGGACAGTACAGGTAGAGTACTGAGAACAGAGAAAACTGAATTGCTGATTCACCGGGAGGGGTGACCGAAGGGGGTAGTAACAGTACCCCACCGCAGCCAGAGTTGGGGCGGGTTAATGGTGTAAAGTGTGATTTTCCACGAAGTTAGGAGAGCAGCCGTGTTGGGGCTGAGAAGGCTGTGTGGAAAGTGTTTACTAAGGATTTTTTCCACTCAAGGTGACAAAGAGTACTGAGGTACTGACTTGAGGTGTCCGGCAATGTCAAGTCCGATGCGGTGGAAATTTACTAAAATTTTCTAGAGGAGAACTGGATAAACAAGGTGTTTGTGAACGAAAACCAGACTTTATGTTCGTCTTTGTGAATCCCTTTGTGATCATTACTCTGTTATGAGCAAACATTTTACAACGAAGTGTCATCACCGCAAACAAGGGTGCATACAGTTGCCAAAAAGAACTGACGGTACAATGTTAAAGAGCTGGACATTTGCTGCTATTTTTTGTGTTGAACTTTGTCTTTAAACGTGATTCTATCACATAATTGATACAACTACGGACCATCTCCACAACCAAGGTAGAATAGCGTTACGGACTGGGTTGAGACAAGACGTTTGGATTATTAATTTGTTGTCACCACGTCCAGGGAAAGTACAATAACGTTACGGACTGTGTCCAGACAGAACATTTTGGATAATCACTATCATCTTCAACTTTTGTCGACAGTTGGAATTTATGATCACCACGTGAAATTCAGTAACCACTCAACAAATCAATCAGTCGTTTTGGGAATCTAGCGTCGTAGACATTTCGGAACATTTACCAATATACATTCCCAGCATATTGTGAAAAATTATTAAAAACGATCTTGTGGCGACGGATTAATAGGCACATATTTGTCGGCCAACCAGTTGGACATTTTGTTTGCTGCTCATCGTCTTATAAATATTGTTTTCGGTTGTTACGCATTTATTTGTATGTGGTCCAGTGTTTGTCAGGAGTAGGAGATTTTTGCGTTGGTTCACGAAGGTCGTGAGACAGAGCAAAAAGGAATTGTCTTAGGTGCACCATATATTTTCTGGGAATTAAATCGAAAGGTCGGTTTGTTTGCTTCTGCGGTGGCGCAGTGTCGGTCCTGGATAATTTACCGTGCCTTTTTGTGTCTAACGTCAGATCTGTGTATATGTTGAGGATATTATTTTTTTTACTTTCTTTCTTTTCGTTATATTTACATATGATATTTGTTGTGTTCGGATATATGTTATTATTGTGATCTTTCGTCATATATACTGTCTAGTGGTCTGTGTCAGTTATATATAGATTATTACGCGCACTGTCGTCGTTTCACACAAGCTTGTGAATGTTACTGTGGATTATTTCTGTGTGATCACCGTCTCCGTGTACTTGGCTTGTGCGTCTAGTGTTTTATAGCAACACTTAGTGTGGATCATCCATTCGTTTGTATACGTATTTATATGTATGTTTAATAATAGTGTCGCGAAATAAACTTGTTAGTTCGATCGATGACAAACAAGACCCGACATTTGTCTGCAAAAACACCAGCAACCCTTTGATGTTGTACAGACTGAGAAAAATGCGTCGCGTCAAAATGTCTACACAGTCGGCGATTTTGTTATGATGTGGGTTGTTCGAGAAAACGAATAACCACGCCAAACGTCTGCCACGGCGGTAGTAGACTTTGAAGTGGAGACGAAATGTCTGAATGCAAGTCGGGATGGATTCTGTGTTGTGGGGAATTCTCAGGTTGAACTATTGATGTACGGGACAAAGAATTTCCCCAAATGAAAGCAAATTTGACCGCAGATTGACTCCAGTTAGTCTAGAATAGGAGGAAAAAACCAGACTCTGGACTGATTGGCGTCTAGACTTTTTGGTGACGTCACTCAAGCACCGATATAAAACCCAGTTGCGGTAAACAAGTGGAGTGAGTCGACCAAAAATTCTGAAGTGCATTATTCCGAGTTGTGTTTACATGAGAGAGACTATAATGTCTAAGTGGTGATAGTTATCCGCGGACATAGATCCAGTCTGTGATTGCATAGTTTCGATTAGCAACTGGAATAGGCATATGGTAGGCTATTAATCATATCTAACTTAGAGTATGATTAGGAATAGAGTACAGTACTGTGCGGTGATATAATGTATTATAGGTGTGGTGATATAATGTTTGATGATTAGTGATAGAATGTTCTATAAGTGCGGTGCTAGAAAGTATCATAGGAGCGTCGGCACTAGTATTCTATTGTGTGGCTTCAACTAGCTTGTGTGATATATCATTTTACTCAGGGAGTTGAGGACAATGTAGTGGAATAATAATTAGAGAGATTAAGGATGGTTGAGAGGGAGGAGAGGAATGTGAAATGGTGGGATCTTCCAGTAGGGCATCTGCTGGGTTTCCACCCGTTCCTTTATTCTTTCCTGGTGTTGCCATGTCTCAGATCATATGATGAGTTATTTGGCCGTATGACAGAGATCGGATCTCTGTTATAGATCTGAGTGCTGCTATTGGCCTACACTCACCTAATTCCGGCCAGGATTGAGTTGCCCTCACCATAGTATTCTCTATTCTACAGGTTCCATTTACAGGTCCATGTATGTGTGCTATGATTTTCACCAGTGAAGCTGACACATTTTAGAAGATGATGGCTCAGAATTTGAAGACAGAAGTTGCTGAGAGGCCGCTATATTGGGCTTATACCCAAGTTGGTTTGCAGGAACCTGGCTTCTGCTGAGCAGGACATGCTGATGAGATTTATGTTTTAGCAAGTGATAAGTGTATCACTGAACAGTCAGAACATTGTAGATATACACTACTGATACCAGGAACAGTCATACAACTTTATACTGATACCTAGAACAGCCAGAGTGTGGTGTTATTATGGGGAATCTTTAAAACCAGTGACACTAGATACATTAAGATTTCCCCAGTAACAGTGACAATAGTCTTAGAATTCTCTGATTAACAATCATTTAAATAACAGAGGAAATGCATAGTGTTAAGCAGATTGAAGACTCTCATTAGACAGTATTTGTCATGGGTGTCCAAGCATCCTAGTGGTTCAAGAGACAACGGAGGAAGTCTTCAAGTGACCGGAGGAGCATCACCTTGGTGATGTTGCTTGTCTGGAATACATGGTGCTAGTGTGTTCTCAGCACAGTGATGAGAATGACTATACTCCTGAACACTGATCTGAGTCTATAGACACTTTAGAGTACACGTCACACATTCTACACCTTATATATATACACACACACACACACACACTTCTCCTACATATACTCTTTACTTTAATAAATTTCTTGTTTTATTTGTTGAAGCTAGATGCCACATAGCAGTCACTGACACACAGCAGACTGAGAAAGGCTGAAGGGAGCTTCCCTAAAAGATGCACCGAATGGTACAATTATAGAGTGCGCAGGAAAACTAAGGAGATGCGTCAGACGTCAACAAACAATATTACGCTGTGATACCGTTTTGGGATTCGGACGTGTGTGATATTCTGAGGAGTCAAAGTCGTGGACCAGATTGGATATTCTTATGCAGGTGTAGCTCATATTCAAGTGGACGACGGGAGGAGTCACTTGCTGGGATCGAAAGACCATGGACCCAGGAGCGAGATAAATATAGCTGGAAGATAACGACACGGAATGAACGAACACAGGAATGAAAACCAGAATGAGCGCTGAGGTAGAGGTTAAGGACATATGAGCATGGCAATTCGAGCTGCTTGTAATAGGTGCCGATCCTGTCTTAAGGACACCCTATAGAGTAGAAGAATTGTGTATTGCAACACTGTTGATACACCCAAAATAAACAGGTGTATTTTAATGCATTATCGTCAGAGCCGCATCTGTGAATTTTCGTTGTCAACTTCAATTTGACGTTGAGTGTTTTGTTTACTCCGGAGGCGAGCCAAATTTCAATAGTACCTCGGGTGGATTCTTATAATTGAGAGGGATCGCACTTCGAGGCATATGGGGACTCTTACCGGTCAAGTAAATTGCAGCAGTGACCTTACGAGATCCACAAATGAATAATGAATGCATTACACGGCAAGAATATGTCAAGAAACTGTGCACAGAAAGAAAGCTTGCACACCAAACGTCAGTGTGACGCACCACGCGAAACTCGGCAGAAATAATAACACCAAATTAAACGCTGGTATATACACAGCTGAAAACACAGAGCAAATATTACAAATTACAATAATATAAGTATTGCTGAAAGATCTACAACATGTCAGGGGCTTATATGTAAGTAATAGTGTAAGTGCCGGTATGTAAGCGAGAGTCAGTGTAAGCATAGCTGAGGTCAAGGGCAGTAGGAAACATCACGGCTTGGCTAACGGAGGGTCAAGCAAGAAGCCCGTGAACAGACCCACGTGATGTGGGAAGGTCAAGGAGGACGGAGGGAGTCTGTGTGAGACAGCGAATAGAGACGGACGTGTGGAGATCTAGCGAGTGATAGAACGATCGAACGATAGTGTGGTGACGGATAGATGGAGATGAACGTTGTGTATTGATATTCGAGGAATGTACCAACTGTGATATGTGCGAGATGATGTGAGACTGTGATTGAGAATGGTCATACGGGCGACAGTGTAAATATCGCCCATGTGAGCGAGCGTTTGGCTGCTTGTGTCGAATGATTGCTTGAGCGCGAAGTGTGACCATATTGTCATCCTGTAGTATAAAGCAATAAAGGTTGTTCAGGAGATAGCTCCTGCGAGTTTCCGATTGCAGTCATGTGTTATTAGTATATGTGTCGTAGATGTTGTAATTTGCCTGTCCAAGTCCAGTGAGCTAGAAGGAGCAAATAGTTAGGAATCTGACAGGTATAATGGTGTCAGAAGTACACACGAACCACATTCCCAATTAAAATGCATAAAAGAACGCTACTTATGTAAAGAGGAAGATCAATTGCATAATCCTGTAAAAATTTATAAATCGGAGAGTTTTTAACAAAATCAGAACGAAAATAACATCATTTCTTTACACAGCAGATTTCAATTCTACAAAGCGACCGACGTAACCAGAACAAGTCAACGGTAACCAGCACGAGAATCACGTTCCTGTACATCAAGCGTTCGAGTAAACAGCAGATAAAGATAAGTTGATTAATATTGATTGCTAATTACCCAAATCTGCAGTCTTCGAGTTGCTTGTATAAAAATCATCATTGGGGTAGTTAAATATTAATTAACAGAAAATGATGTCGGATGATGAAGATCAATCACATTTATGGGGCACAAATCAGTACAGAGAGTTGCTAGATTTTTTTGATGGTACACGGGCACAAGACAAAGCAAATTGTAATATAAAACATGACCGAATACGTGATTGGACACAGAAATTTGAAAAATAAATGCAAGACTACAAAATCCCAAAAGATTATTGGGGTTTATGGTACACGGGACACTTACCAATAAAAAGTAAAAAACTGAGTGAGATCATACCAGATTTGTCAAGGGCAGACTATGAATATTATAAAACAAAGATATTAAAACACTATGTAAACTATTTCGAGACTCTAAAATTAGAGGTACAAAATTTGAAACCAGCCAAAGACAAGTCATTCACCCAGTATATAAGGGAAATAGAAGAATTTTTCAGAAAGCTAACATTTGAAATTAAACAGACAGACAACAATCAAGAAGCAATAAATTTCTTAGTAGTGGAAAAACTAAAAGCAACACTCCCAGCCGAATGCGGAAAATATTTAGAAGAACACAACACAGAGCCTATCAAAAATTTACAAGAAAAATGCCGCGAATATTACAACCAAAGTATGAACCTGGTTAAGAACACTCAACAGAAGAGTACTGGAAGGGCAAATGCATCCGCAGCCACAGACTGTCAAAACAAATCACAGAAAACAAAACCAATACTGTGCAAACATTGTAACACCCCACATACAGAAAATGGAATATGCGATAAGAATCCCACTTATCAAGAATACCTGAATACTATTATAACACAAAAACTGGGGAAGGTAAATCAAAGGAAATATAGAACAAAATGTCATTTTTGCCTGGCCTACGGCCACAGACGTTTCGAATGTGAAGGAGTAAAAAGAATACAGAAAGCAAAAGCAAATGCAGCCACAAACATTACAACAAACAGTTCAGCAAAGAACTTAGAAAAAGTAAATATCACAGAAACGAAAACAAGACCAAACACTGCACATTTAGAACAGACTGAGTTTTACCCAACAGACTTCGTACCATATTTCAATAATGTTGTTAACATCACTCAGCCTCATTCCTTATTAAAAGATGGTAATACTCAACAAGAAAGTCAGGAAATGAACAAAACCTCCAGACTGTCGGTAGGAAAACTAACATTCCATGAGGGTTACATTAATGACACAGTATGCACATGTGTACGCGACACAGGGTCCTGTCTTATCGGTCTTCGGAAGACCCTAGCTGATCCTAAAGACTACCTAGATGAGTACATCTATTGCAGAACTGTTGCAAGGACAGTAGAGAAATATCCTATGGCATGGGCCAATATAAAATCACCCTTCCTATCAGGCAGAGTAACTTGCGCATTATTAGACAATCCATGCTGCGATTTATTGATTGGAAATGTATTAAATGTAATAGACCACACAGAATCAAAAACCCCGACATGGCAGGAAGTTAACACCACAACAAACACTGCCTTAACCACACCATGCATCATACAACAACATGATGAACAGACCAAAGTACCACACCAGACCACCGTGACTACCATCTCACAACAAGAAAAAACAGAAACTGGTGTGTATCAACAAAGGAAAAAAGGTACAGATAACAAGCATTTCACAAGGGCTAGAAAAGATCACAAAACATCAGGTTACATGTTATACCTCCTGTTAACTACACACATGCCCAAGTGCACACAATGGATGGTTCTAATCGCACTACTCATGGTAAATGCAAAACAAATGCCTTCACAAACAATTTTATTCACACATCATCATGACGCAACACAGATGATATTACTCATGACAAACCAGCTAACTTTGTTACTTACATCATTACTGGTGAACCAAAGTTTGTTGTTACCACTGATAAACACTATGTCAAATCAACTCAGACACATACTTATGCTGAACAATGTAAATCATCAGTCGGTGGAATTACTGACAAAAATCAGCAATAAAGTACCCTACATATTTTGGAAAATATACACAAATTGCAGAAAAGTGTACAAACATGCACGATTACAGTTCAAAACTATACATGGTGTATTATTATTATTTGAACTATTGGATGTATACACACATGTACGAGTGCAGGTTTGGAGATAGCACTCAAAATGATCTCAACATGAAATTTGAAAATCCCCACCCGTAGGAAAATTAATTTTAACCGTAACCCACTTTATATCCTTAGATCGAGTAACTCCAGAGTTGCCTTGTCTGCTGTACGACTCCAGCGCTATGATACTAGCACACTTCATTGTATAGACCAACATAAAAGTTCCTTCAACGGGAAAAGTTTCATCGGCAGAACAGTAAGACTCAACATGTGATTTCAGGTATCTAACAGTAAGCTATACCCATATTGACTTCGTTTCAAACGAGTATCTACAGAGTCCACATTTTGAAATCGACTAACAACGACAAGAACTTCACAAGTACAGACATTCATTTCCAGTGATCAGTTTAAGAAACCAGATGCCAACCTACGAACTATGGCAAAGACAGTAACAGACAGACGCACCATGGCCACACTCATAAGTAAGGCCACCTAACTTAAAACATTAATTCATATTTTACATGTGTGAACTCCAGTAATTTTACAGAACGGATGTATAAATTGTCCAAATGTGGTGCAAAGTCTTAAATACTATACAGAATCAAAGACAATATCATGATATACAGAATACGTCAATAATCGGTTCAGAAAGAAGACATGCCAAATGTTCCAGCACCGCAATGAACAGTGAACACTGGTAATTTAAGTACGTGTGCATAACTTTCACAGGACAACAACAGTATCCTATAAATGCATAAAGGCAGCGACGATGAACATTTTATTGTAAATTTATTAAGTGCATGACATCCAATGTCTAATTTTATTATTATAGTACTTTGTGTTGTTAGAATGTGATATGTACATATAAGCGTAAGTACAGCGGCGAAAAGTATACGGTGTAATGCTGAGAATCAACGCCTGGCAATCCCAATACGCGAGTGTTACCAAACTTGCCTTGGTAAGTCATTGGTAGTCATCCGCGTGTGGTGGATGGCCCGACAAATGACGCTTAGCAATAGTGGTACAAAAGTAACATCATAATATCATAACAAGAAATAACATACCAACAGGGTTATACCAACCAAAGAGATTAATAATAACTCTCCAGAACAGTAAACGAGGTGTACCCAAAAAGGGAAACAAGTCAAGGTCTGACATAAAAAGAGGTAAGGGGGACTATTATATACATGAAGTATATTCGAACCATGACCACAACAGTGACATAGCGTGCTCATAAAGAATCGATTAGAGTGCATTAAATAGAGACGAGGGGGACCACGTCTGAATAGAGAGAAAATCTAAGAATTCTGTAAGAGGCAGTTGTAGCCTTATTCCAGGCGTGAATCAACGGAGAATCCTTAAAGCAGCATAGCCACAATAACTATGAGATGATAGTACACAGCGAATCGATTGGGAAACATGAACAGAATGTAATGTCACGGAGTGGGGATTGAAGAATATAACGAGTGTAATGTCACGGAGTGGGGATTGAAGAATATAACGAGGTAAGGCAAGTAAACCCAACCAGAACAGTTGCCAGACCACGACAAAACCTTGAGAGAAACCTCAGTACTGAAAAAGAGAGAACAATATTTAAAGTTAATCTCGGAAAAGATCAGAATAAAAAGGGACGCAAGCGTATACTGATGATCATACAATCCCCTGACAAGTTTTAAAAAATGTACCAAGAGTAACAACAGCAGAATGTGTCACATTTCCAAGAGAAAGTGCCACATTGTTTGTGCGGGGGGAGAGTGTCAGGGCTTATATGTAAGTAATAGTGTAAGTGCCGGTATGTAAGCGAGAGTCAGTGTAAGCATAGCTGAGGTCAAGGGCAGTAGGAGACATCACGGCTTGGCTAACGGAGGGTCAAGCAAGAAGCCCGTGAACAGACCCACGTGATGTGGGAAGGTCAAGGAGGACGGAGGGAGTCTGTGTGAGACAGCGAATAGAGACGGACGTGTGGAGATCTAGCGAGTGATAGAACGATCGAACGATAGTGTGGTGACGGATAGATGGAGATGAACGTTGTGTATTGATATTCGAGGAATGTACCAACTGTGATATGTGCGAGATGATGTGAGACTGTGATTGCGAATGGTCATACGGGCGACAGTGTAAATATCGCCCATGTGAGCGAGCGTTTGGCTGCTTGTGTCGAATGATTGCTTGAGCGCGAAGTGTGACCATATTGTCATCCTGTAGTATAAAGCAATAAAGGTTGTTCAGGAGATAGCTCCTGCGAGTTTCCGATTGCAGTCATGTGTTATTAGTATATGTGTCGTAGATGTTGTAATTTGCCTGTCCAAGTCCAGTGAACTAGAAGGAGCAAATAGTTAGGACTCTGACAAACATAAGGTAAGATGAACTTTAATATACCTCTTAGATTTCGCAAATACATCGATGAAACAGTCGCCAACGCACATATATTTATCATCAACAAGATCAAATAGAAATTACATACAATTAACAGTTTGCACAGTTACGTGCGCATCAGATATGAATAAGTTTTTGCGCACTATTGCACGGATGTAAATATAACAGAATTGACAGCACGTATTTACAGAATATTTATGTGAATTATTATGAAATTGAAATTGAAAAGTGCAATACTAGTTTAAGATCTTTAGAACTTATAAACAAAACGATGTCTGAGGAAAGTATTTAATTATATTTGAAAACAAAGATATAAACAGGAAGCAAGGACCACTTACTTCTGCTACGGTGATGTGAGGAGAAGAGCGCAAACCCTGACTGCGTAGGGCCAAAGAAGAAAATGAATAAAGAGAAAGAACCTCTCACCGTCCTCGGTTAACAAGAATAGAAAAGAATTAAGGTTTAAGAAGATCCCAGGGTGGGCCGACAGGGGATTAGAACAATATTCTCCAATCCCAGACAAAGAATTACTCCAAAGGCTGCTCTAACACCAATGACTATAACACTAGAGTCTATCAACTAAACAACAAAGTAAGGGTAACACAAGCATCATTTGTTTATTACACTTCTAAACTTCACAATAATATACAGACATGTAGCATCAACAAAGAAATTAGGATACAGCAAAAATCAAACAGCAAAGACACTAACCTAACAAACCAAATTCCTAAGTGTAGCAAAAACTTCTGATCCAGTAAAAGCTACAAATCTACCAAACACTAATCCACCAGAACTAATTTACCAAAAACTTCTAGTCCACCAAAAAACCTCTAGTCTACTAAAAACCCAGGAAAATCTAAAATCTAAAGCTAGAATTCTGGCTTTTCCTGTAGATAAAATAAAAACCAACAAAAATATTAGGCAAAGACAAGTCAAACATCTCAACATGATGGCCCAACAAGACAACAACAACACCCAGTCTCTCTACGTAAGACAGACAACACTCTTGTACTTGTGACGAATAGACACAAGACGCAACATCCTGACACATTCATTAGATTCACTTACATCACGAGCAAACACAACATCTCAACACTGACCTGGCCAACATACATCAGACATTGTAGGCAAACACAACATCTAATTATTAATCATCAAAGACTCATTATTTGCATCAACACATGGACTTCATAGGACAACCACTACAACACTAGTGTATGTAAACAATGTCTTTGTGGCACAAACATAGACATGGACTGTGTAAATTCACACCAACCACACGATGCTTCAACTGGACAACAATGATATGAATAGGTTATAGGATATGCTCCACATAAAATATAAATGACAGGGAGCACCTATTCAACAGCCTCCAATGTTTTCTACACATTCACCTGACACCCTCAATCCCACACCATAACCCTGATTGTGGTTAAGATTACAATAGTCTACATACACCCGCCTCGATTACTACCAGCCACTTCAATCCCTGGCGGATATAATAATCATCATCCTCATCATTGCTATCATCATCATCCCATGACCACCAGAAGCATAGTCGTCATCATGTGATACTTATAACACAATGTCCATCCAAGTAGCACTCAATCCGGTACCTACATCACTACACCCAGTCATTGATAATAATTACCATAACCTCATTTATAACAGTAATTGCTCTGTCCATGCATGTCATACCTGATGGGTTTCCACTCTCCAGGTGGCCCCTGCTCTCCCATCAACACCGGTTTCAAAAACTCCAAATACTATATCCATTGATGTTCCCCCAATTAAACCGGAATTGAATTCCACCAGTCTATCATCATGCCCTCTCAGTTGCCGATTCCACCGATAACTTGATACACCTACACAAATATTAATGCCTCCTGTTAACAGCTGTGATGCCAGACTTCACTTACTGCTGAACAACAAATTCCTATACTATATTGAAAACTTAATTATATTGTAATGTGCCTTGTCTTTCATTGACTGCAGTCCAAGTGTGTTTACTTTAATCACTCATAGCCACTCCACTAATATTCTGCATATTATTTTCTTCAATAATTCATACAACCAATATTTGCCCAGTTCTTACCACAACAAGCTTCTTGAACTCAATAATTTACACCGCTGTAAAATAAACCATTAGTTCTGAATAATTATAAAGTATTACTAAGCCCCTGTGTGCCCAATTATCTCCTAACCTGTTAAACATTGTCTGCTCCTTTATCACTAGCCAATATTCCAAATTTACCTTTTAAGTTGCCTCGAGAACAAAGGCTAGATGTTATTTGCTGAGCTGGCCTCCCACGTGTCAATTCTCCAAGTGCTGTTCCTCAATCTCCCACTTTTCAGTCTCATAAAACTTAACACAAGTAGCTTCTAAATTGTTCCTTAATCTATTTCTTGTAAATAACTCGTCGAAGTCCAGATCGATCTGCGCCATTTTCTCCAAGAACCGGTAACTCTCATTTGCCATTACCTGGGCATTGTTCCGAACTCAGTTATCTGTAACCGGGCTTACAGATTTCTTTTGTTAATTTTAGTTACTGCTAGAGAAATTATTAACTTAAAGATTAAAGCTAGGAATCAGTATAAGATTAGCTATATTTTAAATCTAATTAGTTTGATAATCACTTCATTATTATTATACTGTCATTGCTTTACTGAACTATACATTTAAATAACCAAAATACTATATGTCATACGTGGCCTTATAAAATTAAAAATAATACATATAAAAGAAATATAATATAAAACAAATTAATTATGGTTACATACCACTGCAAAAGTTCAGGGTCTAACTACTAAACACACAATAGAAATAGGCATTGGCGCTTGGTCACTCAGTGCGGTGGACTACGGGAAAAAAAGGGCCAGTTCTACCTGTGCGGGGCCTTTTATACTGGGGTCCCAGAGTTCCAGACCAATCAGACGCCCTCTTGCAGAATTCCACCATCATCGCGAGCCGAGTACATTATTCCCCATCTTTAACTGTTGTCGTCCCAGACAACTGAACATTACACCCCTAGTGCCTTGGGTAAAGGGAGGGATAATTTCTGACCCCTACCTTATAGTCCTCCACTATTGATGGAGCTCTAAAAAAAAATTTCCTATCCCCAGACATCACTCATCAAGGAAAACACCCCAAAAATGTACATCAGGTACCAACAAGAATAATGGTCACATGCCAATACAAGGTACATTTACATTAATACCAGTCATTATTCATGACTAAACTGATATCAGCAGTAAAAAAAAATAATGCGATCAACAGGGAGACAGTCTCCTGCCACCTTAGTGTTCACAATATTATACAAACAATTACAAAAACAATGAATAATTCCCCCTCTTTAACTGTTGTCGTTTCGACAACCGGACCATACGTCCCTGGTACACTTATCAAACAGGTAGTTATCTTCATACCTCTATGCTCTAACACCCGAACTGCTGGTTACATCCCTAAACAGTACCTTTATAAAACAGTTTACTCATTCTATCCAGATTTATAATGGGAAATAGTATACATGTACATCACCAGTCATCAATAAGTCCAAAATAACATCAATAATATATAAGCATAAGCCATCCTTATACTAGTACAAGTTAATACTCAGTGATCAAATTAACATCAGTGAGGAGAAATAGCCCCTCTGCTACATGAGCAATCGTAACAAAATGAATACAACCCTCACTTTTTACATAAAAATAATTAAACAATCATAAAAGTTACACAAACAATAAATCAGCAACCTTTATACAGTTTACCACTTGCCTCAACACTGAACATTTGAAACAAAATGCATTCAAAAATAACATCATCTATCTCTTCTAAGACGGATTCTCTCTGATCGCCTCACATTCAAGTCTCCTGGCTCAAACATGTACCAGTCACTTCTTGGCGGTCTATCCCGTGGTTCCTCAACCTCTGCCACGACAGGCAATTCGGGTAGTCTTATCGTCGCCTCCGGTACCTCAATTACCGCATCTTTCTCACACCGCTTTAACTCGTGTCCTGCTGCTCTAATGTCAGGTCCATTCTCTCCCACTCTTCTAATAACATATGGGCCTCCTGAGGCTTTTGGGACCTGTACCACTGTATAATTATCTACAGACCACTGGTCTTTAATCTTGCACCTCTCTGTATAGTGGACTCTCTTCCTAACTACTTCTCCTATGGTTAGCAATTTAGGGGATGATGTCTTGTCACATCTCTCTTTCCTTACAGCAGCTAACTTTCTTAACTGTTCGCCTGCCCTAACATGCGCGTTACGCAGACGGGAAAGATGTCCAGTCACCCAGTTCTCAACATTTGGTTCCCCCTCATTACAATCACTATCATCACTAGCATCTAGCATGAAATCTACTGGCAATCTGGGTTCTATCCCAAACACCAAGTAGTACGGGGAGTAACCTGTGGAAGAGTGGGGCGTAGAGTTATAAACTAACAAAACCTCAGCTATATGTTCAGACCATCTCCTTTTCTGGCTGGCCTCTAGTGGCCTCAGAAGATCATGTAGGGTCCTATTAAACCTCTCGCACTGACCGTTCCCTTTTGGATTGTAACTCGTGGTACGGCTCTTTTGAATCCCGTACACTCTACAGAGTTCTGCAATCACAGCCGATTCAAAGTTCCTGCCTTGATCTGAATGGAGTCTATGGGGTACACCTAAATACAGAAACCATTTCTCCACCAGAACTTTTGCAACTGTCGAGGCCTTCTGATCCCTTGTGGGAACAGCAACTGTAAATTTGGTGAAAACATCTGTAATGACCAACACATTTTCATACCCCCGACTATCCTTCTCTAACATAGTAAAATCCATGGTCACCAACTCAAAAGGCCTAGATGCTAATAAATTACCTGAAGGACCCTGCAGTTTAATATGGGGTGGTTTAGCAATATTACACCTCTGACATCTTTTACAAAACAGCTCAACATCTTTTGTGATGCCAACCCAATAACATCTACTTCTAAGGATTTGTATCATCCTATCTCTGCCCTGATGGCCGGTGCTGTACACCGATTCTAACCCTCTCTGCTTCAATGCATCAGGTACCACTAATTGAGAAATCCACCCTCTACCTGGCCTCTTTAATTTCCTGTACAACAACCCATTAATCACACTCAACCTCTTTCGCTGCTTCAACAAGCTTTTGGTTTCAGGGGGTAAACCCCTCATCTCTATCTTACTCAGTCTCACTCTCTCACTCACACAAGTTAACACTTTATACACATGGACATCTTCTGCTTGTAGTTTTGTCAACTCTTCAGCTGAATATGATGGTAATGATAACAGTGGCACATTACCTACCGGGTTATTCTGACTATCTACATCTACAATCTCTCCTATCCTAGCAGTTCTTAAGTTTGGACTAACTGGTGTAGCAGCTATGTGACTGATTGGAATGTCACCTTCTTCATCTGATCTTCCTGGGGCTTCAAAAGGGTAGCGGGACAAATAATCAGCATTTCCATTAGCACGACCTGGTTTGTGCTTAATGGTGTAGTCAAACATTGACATCTGTGCTATCCATCTCTGCTCAATGGCACCCAGTTTTGCCTTTTGCCACAAAGCTAAATTCCTACTATCTGTAAAAACTTCTACTTTAGTACCTAAAAGATAACTTCTAAACTTCTCAGTCATAGCCTACTTCAATGCAAGTAACTCAAGCTTAGAACTGCTTTTAGCGTTTCGTTCTGAGGGGCGAAGTGTGCGGCTAGCGTAAGCTAAGACTCTTTTCTTACCATCTTGAATTTGTGAGAGGACAGCACCTAAACCCTGGTATGAGGCATCTACCTCCAATATGAACTGTAATGAGAAGTCTGGGAAGCCCAAAAGGGGTGTTGATGTCAGAGCCTCTTTTAATCGATTAAACGCCTCGTCACACTCTGGAGTCCACAACCGCCCTATGGGTCCTTTCTTCTTCTTAGTATCACCGGTTTGCTGCTGGTTGAGTTGGCCCACCAGCTCATGTAGTGGTCTTGCAATATTAGCAAACTTTGAGACAAACCTTCTATAATAACTGGCTAACCCTAGAAATGACCTAAGTTCTGTCTGAGTTCTGGGCACAGGTGCTTCTTTTATGGCTGCAACTTTATCATCCATGGTTCCAATGCCTCCTTCTGAAATGGTGTGCCCTAAAAACTCAACCTTTTTCTGACAAAAGTTACACTTTTCAGGATTTAGTTTTAGCCCAATGGACTGCAGTCTCTCAAACACTTTCTCAAGCCTACTCAAATGCTCTGAAAAATCCCCAGAAAACACCAAAATGTCATCAAGGTATACCAACAAAATCTGAAAAAAAAATAGTCATTCAGAGAGCATTGCATTAACCTCTGGAAGCTGCTCGCGGAGTTTGCAAGTCCCATTGGCATACGCGTATACTCATACAAACCAAACGGGGTGGTAAAAGCAGTCTTCTCTTGATCATCTGGCTTCATGGCCACCTGGTAATACCCACTGGCAAGATCTAGAGTTGAAAACAATTTGGCACCACCCAGGGCATCTAGATACTCATCTACTCTAGGGAGAGGGTATGCATCTTTCTTTGTCCTAACATTTACAGCCCGATAATCGACACATAACCTAAGTCTACCATCCTTTTTTCTCACGAGGACCACCGGAGAAGCCCAAGGACTGGAACTTTCCTTAATTATCTGACTATCTAATAAACCTTGGAGATGATCTTGTACTTCTCTGTAAAATGCTGGGGGAATTCTCCTATAAGGCTGCTTGATGGGGGTCTCATCTGTCAACTGGATGCTATGGGTTACCCTATCTGTATAGCCTATGTCAGTATCTCCCTTGGCAAAAAGACTATCATACCTAACTAATAATTCCTCTAACTTCTTCCTATCTCTATCACTACCCTCAAAACTGCTCAAATCTACAGGGCACCTAACATCATCTTTCTCTCCGGCATACGGCCGTGTTGAAACCTCAACCTCCTGAGCACTTACCATTTTGAAATGGTTGGTCAAATCTACAGTAGCATCTGAAATATCCCCAACTTGAGTACCCTTCGACAAGGATATATCTTCATCCCCCAGATTGACCACTTGGACTTGGCATACGCCCCGTCTCAAGGTAGTCAAAGTGTGGGAGAAAAGCAAACCCTTGTGCTCCAAGTCTCGAGTTGGGCTGAAAATGACATGCATATTTTCACGCACAAATCTTACACATTTTACACTAACTGCAGTGATGGAGCGGGCAGGTACGCAAACTCTATTGTCAACAAACACTTTAACACCGTCCAGTCCGACTCCAGGAATCTCCTCCGCTGGGCTGCTCCAATTAAGAAACCTACACAGATTCGGTACTGACTGTAAAATGTTTGTGCCAATAATGCCAGGCACCCTTCTCTCCCCATTGTCCATGTCTTTGGTGACAAACACCCCACAGTCCTTCACTTGTGTCCCACCCAACACAATGTCACACATGAAGTACCCCACATATGGAATCATTACGCCATTTGCGGCCGTCAACCTAACGAATTGTCCTTCCTTTAGAACAAAGTCCTGGAACATGCCCTTGAAACAGGCCTCAGTAATGGTGGAAACCTGAGAACCTGTATCGATGACACACTGGACACTCTTGCCACCTATTAAAACAGTCTCTTCGGGCCTACCACCCACAATTTTAATGTCCGAGCCATGACGCTCCCCTTCTAATACCTGGCTCCCAGCCTTAGAGGGGTCCCGTTTAATGCTTGTCTGCACTCGCGTCTCAAGTGACCAACCCGATTGCATCGCCAGCAACGTGGCACTTGATGTTGTTGATCGCTGGTGGTGAGTCTGTTCAGACTGGCACCAACCTCAGACATCTCCCTCTGAAGAAAGTCAATTTCACCCTGCCTGGAAGTAAACTCAGTTCTTGGTGGTACTCGAGCTGGCTCAGTATGTGCAGGCCTACATTTTACCGTTTGTGGGACTACCTCAGCCTGCACCGGCCCGTACCGCCCCTGCTGAAACTCAACTTTCACCGCTGAAGGTACGCTTGACTGAATTTCCCCAGTGTTCTCATTTCTGGCTCTCACCTCTACCTCTCTGATTTCAGCACCCGGTGGGGCCCGCACACCTTCCCATGTTTGTGCGCACTCCCTGACTTGAAGAAAAGTCACAGATGAATCTTGTGCGATCTTTTCTTTTAGGACAGTTTGGGTGAAACTGTCCCTTATGCCAGCCACAAACTGGTCTCGAAGGGCCTCCCCATCCAACACAGGGACACCTTGCGTTTCCTGGGCCTTCACTACCCTCTTGAACTCAGCATTGACCCTATGGGAGAAGTCATGGACTGTCTCCCCAGCTCGCTGGCGTATTGTGAATAATGTTGCCAGGAGCTCCCGTAGACTCTTCTTCTCTCCATATATCTTTAGCAAGGCCTGCAGCATGGCCTCGGGATCTTCTTCAGAAGCATGGAGTTCCAACTCCCTCCTGACAGGACTGGTTATGCTGTCGAAAATAACATCCACCTTATCGACAGTCTCTAACATGCCAGCCCTCCAAGCTGACCTCACCTCCCTGACGTACTCTTCTACCGATGGCCCACCTTTCTCCCCAAAACACCGAACAGGCTTTCTGGTTGGTACTACAACATACCTCAAAGCCTCAGTGAGCTCGCGTGGTGGAGCGTCCACTGGGCGGGGATCTTCGGTTCCCATCGTAGAAACTGGCGGAGACTCATCTTCTTCAACTCTCACTGCCGCACGAGTACTTCTGGTCTCCATCTTAAGGACAAGATACTATGCTACGGGTGGCTCTGCAATGGAGCCTAACTAGCTAACCTGGGTTTTGCTATCTCCAGAAGACTATTACCAACTATACCAAAAATGAACCAACAAAGAAACCAACTAAAGATCTCAACTAAAACACTCATTTGGTACCAAAACAATCCTACCAGAATAATTCTAAGGCTGTCACTATCCTGGCAGGCTCGCCTCTTGAAAACAAAGGTATAAACAGGAAGCAAGAACCACTTACTTCTGCTACGGTGATGTGAGGAGAAGAGCGCAAACCCTGACTGCGTAGGGCCAAAGAAGAAAATGAATAAAGAGAAAGAACCTCTCACCGTCCTCGGTTAACAAGAATAGAAAAGAATTAAGGTTTAAGAAGATCCCAGGGTGGGCCGACAGGGGATTAGAACAATATTCTCCAATCCCAGACAAAGAATTACTCCAAGGGCTGTTCTAACACCAATGACTATAACACTAGAGTCTATCAACTAAACAACAAAGTAAGGGTAACACAAGCATCATTTGTTTATTACACTTCTAAACTTCACAATAATATACAGACATGTAGCATCAACAAAGAAATTAGGATACAGCAAAAATCAAACAGCAAAGACACTAACCTAACAAACCAAATTCCTAAGTGTAGCAAAAACTTCTGATCCAGTAAAAGCTACAAATCTACCAAACACTAATCCACCAGAACTAATTTACCAAAAACTTCTAGTCCACCAAAAAACCTCTAGTCTACTAAAAACCCAGGAAAATCTAAAATCTAAAGCTAGAATTCTGGCTTTTCCTGTAGATAAAATAAAAACCAACAAAAATATTAGGCAAAGACAAGTCAAACATCTCAACATGATGGCCCAACAAGACAACAACAACACCCAGTCTCTCTACGTAAGACAGACAACACTCTTGTACTTGTGACGAATAGACACAAGACGCAACATCCTGACACATTCATTAGATTCACTTACATCACGAGCAAACACAACATCTCAACACTGACCTGGCCAACATACATCAGACATTGTAGGCAAACACAACATCTAATTATTAATCATCAAAGACTCATTATTTGCATCAACACATGGACTTCATAGGACAACCACTACAACACTAGTGTATGTAAACAATGTCTTTGTGGCACAAACATAGACATGGACTGTGTAAATTCACACCAACCACACGATGCTTCAACTGGACAACAATGATATGAATAGGTTATAGGATATGCTCCACATAAAATATAAATGACAGGGAGCACCTATTCAACAGCCTCCAATGTTTTCTACACATTCACCTGACACCCTCAATCCCACACCATAACCCTGATTGTGGTTAAGATTACAATAGTCTACATACACCCGCCTCGATTACTACCAGCCACTTCAATCCCTGGCGGATATAATAATCATCATCCTCATCATGGCTATCATCATCATCCCATGACCACCAGAAGCATAGTCGTCATCATGTGATACTTATAACACAATGTCCATCCAAGTAGCACTCAATCCGGTACCTACATCACTACAACCAGTCATTGATAATAATTACCATAACCTCATTTATAACAGTAATTGCTCTGTCCATGCATGTCATACCTGATGGGTTTCCACTCTCCAAGTGGCCCCTGCTCTCCCATCAACACCGGTTTCAAAAACTCCAAATACTATATCCATTGATGTTCCCCCAATGAAACCGGAATTGAATTCCACCAGTCTATCATCATGCCCTCTCAGTTGCCGATTCCACCGATAACTTGATACACCTACACAAATATTAATGCCTCCTGTTAACAGCTGTGATGCCAGACTTCACTTACTGCTGAACAAAAAATTCCTATACTATATTGAAAACTTAATTATATTGTAATGTGCCTTGTCTTTCATTGACTGCAGTCCAAGTGTGTTTACTTTAATCACTCATAGCCACTCCACTAATATTCTGCATATTATTTTCTTCAATAATTCATACAACCAATATTTGCCCAGCTCTTACCACAACAAGCTTCTTGAACTCAATAATTTACACCGCTGTAAAATAAACCATTAGTTCTGAATAATTATAAAGTATTACTAAGCCCCTGTGTGCCCAATTATCTCCTAACCTGTTAAACATTGTCTGCTCCTTTATCACTAGCCAATATTCAAAATTTACCTTTTAAGTTGCCTCGAGAACAAAGGCTAGATGTTATTTGCTGAGCTGGCCTCCCACGTGTCAATTCTCCAAGTGCTGTTCCTCAATCTCCCACTTTTCAGTCTCATAAAACTTAACACAAGTAGCTTCTAAATTGTTCCTTAATCTATTTCTTGTAAATAACTCGTCGAAGTCCAGATCGATCTGCGCCATTTTCTCCAAGAACCGGTAACTCTCATTTGCCATTACCTGGGCATTGTTCCGAACTCAGTTATCTGTAACCGGGCTTACAGATTTCTTTTGTTAATTTTAGTTACTGCTAGAGAAATTATTAACTTAAAGATTAAAGCTAGGAATCAGTATAAGATTAGCTATATTTTAAATCTAATTAGTTTGATAATCACTTCATTATTATTATACTGTCATTGCTTTACTGAACTATACATTTAAATAACCAAAATACTATATGTCATACGTGGCCTTATAAAATTAAAAATAATACATATAAAAGAAATATAATATAAAACAAATTAATTATGGTTACATACCACTGCAAAACTTCAGGGTCTAACTACTAAACACACAATAGAAATAGGCATTGGCGCCTGGTCACTCAGTGCGGTGGACTACGGGAAAAAAAGGGCCAGTTCTACCTGTGCGGGGCCTTTTATACTGGGGTCCCAGAGTTCCAGACCAATCAGACGCCCTCTTGCAGAATTCCACCATCATCGCGAGCCGAGTACATTATTCCCCATCTTTAACTGTTGTCGTCCCAGACAACTGAACATTACACCCCTAGTGCCTTGGGTAAAGGGAGGGATAATTTCTTACCCCTACCTTATAGTCCTCCACTATTGATGGAGCTCTAAAAAAAAATTTCCTATCCCCAGACATCACTCATCAAGGAAAACACCCCAAAAATGTACATCAGGTACCGACAAGAATAATGGTCACATGCCAATACAAGGTACATTTACATTAATACCAGTCATTATTCATGACTAAACTGATATCAGCAGTAAAAAAAATAATGCGATCAACAGGGAGACAGTCTCCCGCCACCTTAGTGTTCACAATATTATACAAACAATTACAAAAACAATGAATAATTCCCCCTCTTTAACTGTTGTCGTTTCGACAACCGGACCATACGTCCCTGGTACACTTATCAAACAGGTAGTTATCTTCATACCTCTATGCTCTAACACCTGAAATGCTGGTTACATCCCTAAACAGTACCTTTATAAAACAGTTTACTCATTCTATCCAGATTTATAATGGGAAATAGTATACATGTACATCACCAGTCATCAATAAGTCCAAAATAACATCAATAATATATAAGCATAAGCCATCCTTATACTAGTACAAGTTAATACTCAGTGATCAAATTAACATCAGTGAGGAGAAATAGCCCCTCTGCTACATGAGCAATCGTAACAAAATGAATACAACCCTCACTTTTTACATAAAAATAATTAAACAATCATAAAAGTTACACAAACAATAAATCAGCAACCTTTATACAGTTTACCACTTGCCTCAACACTGAACATTTGAAACAAAATGCATTCAAAAATAACATCATCTATCTCTTCTAAGACGGATTCTCTCTGATCGCCTCCCATTCAAGTCTCCTGGCTCAAACATGTACCAGTCACTTCTTGGCGGTCTATCCCGTGGTTCCTCAACCTCTGCCACGACAGGCAATTCGGGTAGTCTTATCGTCGCCTCCGGTACCTCAATTACCGCATCTTTCTCACACCGCTTTAACTCGTGTCCTGCTGCTCTAATGTCAGGTCCATTCTCTCCCACTCTTCTAATAACATATGGGCCTCCTGAGGCTTTTGGGACCTGTACCACTGTATAATTATCTACAGACCACTGGTCTTTAATCTTGCACCTCTCTGTATAGTGGACTCTCTTCCTAACTACTTCTCCTATGGTTAGCAATTTAGGGGATGATGTCTTGTCACATCTCTCTTTCCTTACAGCAGCTAACTTTCTTAACTGTTCGCCTGCCCTAACATGCGCGTTACGCAGACGGGAAAGATGTCCAGTCACCCAGTTCTCAACATTTGGTTCCCCCTCATTACAATCACTATCATCACTAGCATCTAGCATGAAATCTACTGGCAATCTGGGTTCTATCCCAAACACCAAGTAGTACGGGGAGTAACCTGTGGAAGAGTGGGGCGTAGAGTTATAAACTAACAAAACCTCAGCTATATGTTCAGACCATCTCCTTTTCTGGCTGGCCTCTAGTGGCCTCAGAAGATCATGTAGGGTCCTATTAAACCTCTCGCACTGACCGTTCCCTTTTGGATTGTAACTCGTGGTACGGCTCTTTTGAATCCCGTACACTCTACAGAGTTCTGCAATCACAGCCGATTCAAAGTTCCTGCCTTGATCTGAATGGAGTCTATGGGGTACACCTAAATACAGAAACCATTTCTCCACCAGAACTTTTGCAACTGTCGAGGCCTTCTGATCCCTTGTGGGAACAGCAACTGTAAATTTGGTGAAAACATCTGTAATGACCAACACATTTTCATACCCCCCCGACTATCCTTCTCTAACATAGTAAAATCCATGGTCACCAACTCAAAAGGCCTAGATGCTAATAAATTACCTGAAGGACCCTGCAGTTTAATATGGGGTGGTTTAGCAATATTACACCTCTGACATCTTTTACAAAACAGCTCAACATCTTTTGTGATGCCAACCCAATAACATCTACTTCTAAGGATTTGTATCATCCTATCTCTGCCCTGATGGCCGGTGCTGTACACCGATTCTAACACTCTCTGCTTCAATGCACCAGGTACCACTAATTGAGAAATCCACCCTCTACCTGGCCTCTTTAATTTCCTGTACAACAACCCATTAATCACACTCAACCTCTTTCGCTGCTTCAACAAGCTTTTGGTTTCAGGGGGTAAACCCCTCATCTCTATCTTACTCAGTCTCACTCTCTCACTCACACAAGTTAACACTTTATACACATGGACATCTTCTGCTTGTAGTTTTGTCAACTCTTCAGCTGAATATGATGGTAATGATAACAGTGGCACATTACCTACCGGGTTATTCTGACTATCTACATCTACAATCTCTCCTATCCTAGCAGTTCTTAAGTTTGGACTAACTGGTGTAGCAGCTATGTGACTGATTGGAATGTCACCTTCTTCATCTGATCTTCCTGGGGCTTCAAAAGGGTAGCGGGACAAATAATCAACATTTCCATTAGCACGACCTGGTTTGTGCTTAATGGTGTAGTCAAACATTGACATCTGTGCTATCCATCTCTGCTCAATGGCACCCAGTTTTGCCTTTTGCCACAAAGCTAAATTCCTACTATCTGTAAAAACTTCTACTTTAGTACCTAAAAGATAACTTCTAAACTTCTCAGTCATAGCCTACTTCAATGCAAGTAACTCAAGCTTAGAACTGCTTTTAGCGTTTCGTTCTGAGGGGCGAAGTGTGCGGCTAGCGTAAGCTAAGACTCTTTTCTTACCATCTTGAATTTGTGAGAGGACAGCACCTAAACCCTGGTATGAGGCATCTACCTCCAATATGAACTGTAATGAGAAGTCTGGGAAGCCCAAAAGGGGTGTTGATGTCAGAGCCTCTTTTAATCGATTAAACGCCTCCTCACACTCTGGAGTCCACAACCGCCCTATGGGTCCTTTCTTCTTCTTAGTATCACCGGTTTGCTGCTGGTTGAGTTGGCCCACCAGCTCATGTAGTGGTCTTGCAATATTAGCAAACTTTGAGACAAACCTTCTATAATAACTGGCTAACCCTAGAAATGACCTAAGTTCTGTCTGAGTTCTGGGCACAGGTGCTTCTTTTATGGCTGCAACTTTATCATCCATGGTTCCAATGCCTCCTTCTGAAATGGTGTGCCCTAAAAACTCAACCTTTTTCTGACAAAAGTTACACTTTTCAGGATTTAGTTTTAGCCCAATGGACTGCAGTCTCTCAAACACTTTCTCAAGCCTACTCAAATGCTCTGAAAAATCCCCAGAAAACACCAAAATGTCATCAAGGTATACCAACAAAATCTGAAAAAAATAGTCATTCAGAGAGCATTGCATTAACCTCTGGAAGCTGCTCGCGGAGTTTGCAAGTCCCATTGGCATACGCGTATACTCATACAAACCAAACGGGTGGTAAAAGCAGTCTTCTCTTGATCATCTGGCTTCATGGCCACCTGGTAATACCCACTGGCAAGATCTAGAGTTGAAAACAATTTGGCACCACCCAGGGCATCTAGATACTCATCTACTCTAGGGAGAGGGTATGCATCTTTCTTTGTCCTAACATTTACAGCCCGATAATCGACACATAACCTAAGTCTACCATCCTTTTTTCTCACGAGGACCACCGGAGAAGCCCAAGGACTGGAACTTTCCTTAATTATCTGACTATCTAATAAACCTTGGAGATGATCTTGTACTTCTCTGTAAAATGCTGGGGGAATTCTCCTATAAGGCTGCTTGATGGGGGTCTCATCTGTCAACTGGATGCTATGGGTTACCCTATCTGTATAGCCTATGTCAGTATCTCCCTTGGCAAAAAGACTATCATACCTAACTAATAATTCCTCTAACTTCTTCCTATCTCTATCACTACCCTCAAAACTGCTCAAATCTACAGGGCACCTAACATCATCTTTCTCTCCGGCATACGGCCGTGTTGAAACCTCAACCTCCTGAGCACTTACCATTTTGAAATGGTTGGTCAAATCTACAGTAGCATCTGAAATATCCCCAACTTGAGTACCCTTCGACAAGGATATATCTTCATCCCCCAGATTGACCACTTGGACTTGGCATACACCCCGTCTCAAGGTAGTCAAAGTGTGGGAGAAAAGCAAACCCTTGTGCTCCAAGTCTCGAGTTGGGCTGAAAATGACATGCATATTTTCACGCACAAATCTTACACATTTTACACTAACTGCAGTGATGGAGCGGGCAGGTACGCAAACTCTATTGTCAACAAACACTTTAACACCGTCCAGTCCGACTCCAGGAATCTCCTCCGCTGGGCTGCTCCAATTAAGAAACCTACACAGATTCGGTACTGACTGTAAAATGTTTGTGCCAATAATGCCAGGCACCCTTCTCTCCCCATTGTCCATGTCTTTGGTGACAAACACCCCACAGTCCTTCACTTGTGTCCCACCCAACACAATGTCACACATGAAGTACCCCACATATGGAATCATTACGCCATTTGCGGCCGTCAACCTAACGAATTGTCCTTCCTTTAGAACAAAGTCCTGGAACATGCCCTTGAAACAGGCCTCAGTAATGGTGGAAACCTGAGAACCTGTATCGATGACACACTGGACACTCTTGCCACCTATTAAAACAGTCTCTTCGGGCCTACCACCCACAATTTTAATGTCCGAGCCATGACGCTCCCCTTCTAATACCTGGCTCCCAGCCTTAGAGGGGTCCCGTTTAATGCTTGTCTGCACTCGCGTCTCAAGTGACCAACCCGATTGCATCGCCAGCAACGTGGCACTTGATGTTGTTGATCGCTGGTGGTGAGTCTGTTCAGCCTGGCACCAACCTCAGACATCTCCCTCTGAAGAAAGTCAATTTCACCCTGCCTGGAAGTAAACTCAGTTCTTGGTGGTACTCGAGCTGGCTCAGTATGTGCAGGCCTACATTTTACCGTTTGTGGGACTACCTCAGCCTGCACCGGCCCGTACCGCCCCTGCTGAAACTCAACTTTCACCGCTGAAGGTACGCTTGACTGAATTTCCCCAGTGTTCTCGTTTCTGGCTCTCACCTCTACCTCTCTGATTTCAGCACCCGGTGGGGCCCGCAAACCTTCCCATGTTTGTGCGCACTCCCTGACTTGAAGAAAAGTCACAGATGAATCTTGTGCGATCTTTTCTTTTAGGACAGTTTGGGTGAAACTGTCCCTTATGCCAGCCACAAACTGGTCTCGAAGGGCCTCCCCATCCAACACAGGGACACCTTGCGTTTCCTGGGCCTTCACTACCCTCTTGAACTCAGCATTGACCCTATGGGAGAAGTCATGGACTGTCTCCCCAGCTCGCTGGCGTATTGTGAATAATGTTGCCAGGAGCTCCCGTAGACTCTTCTTCTCTCCATATATCTTTAGCAAGGCCTGCAGCATGGCCTCGGGATCTTCTTCAGAAGCATGGAGTTCCAACTCCCTCCTGACAGGACTGGTTATGCTGTCGAAAATAACATCCACCTTATCGACAGTCTCTAACATGCCAGCCCTCCAAGCTGACCTCACCTCCCTGACGTACTCTTCTACCGGTGGCCCACCTTTCTCCCCAAAACACCGAACAGGCTTTCTGGTTGGTACTACAACATACCTCAAAGCCTCAGTGAGCTCGCGTGGTGGAGCGTCCACTGGGCGGGGATCTTCGGTTCCCATCGTAGAAACTGGCGGAGACTCATCTTCTTCAACTCTCACTGCCGCACGAGTACTTCTGGTCTCCATCTTAAGGACAAGATACTATGCTACGGGTGGTTCTGCAATGGAGCCTAACTAGCTAACCTGGGTTTTGCTATCTCCAGAAGACTATTACCAACTATACCAAAAATGAACCAACAAAGAAACCAACTAAAGATCTCAACTAAAACACTCATTTGGTACCAAAACAATCCTACCAGAATAATTCTAAGGCTGTCACTATCCTGGCAGGCTCGCCTCTTGAAAACAAAGGTATAAACAGGAAGCAAGGACCACTTACTTCTGCTACGGTGATGTGAGGAGAAGAGCGCAAACTCTGACTGCGTAGGGCCAAAGAAGAAAATGAATAAAGAGAATAAATCTTAAGGTTTAAGAAGATCCCAGGGTGGGCCGACAGGGGATTAGAACAATATTCTCCAATCCCAGACAAAGAATTACTCCAAGGGCTGTTCTAACACCAATGACTATAACACTAGAGTCTATCAACTAAACAACAAAGTAAGGGTAACACAAGCATCATTTGTTTATTACACTTCTAAACTTCACAATAATATACAGACATGTAGCATCAACAAAGAAATTAGGATACAGCAAAAATCAAACAGCAAAGACACTAACCTAACAAACCAAATTCCTAAGTGTAGCAAAAACTTCTGATCCAGTAAAAGCTACAAATCTACCAAACACTAATCCACCAGAACTAATTTACCAAAAACTTCTAGTCCACCAAAAAACCTCTAGTCTACTAAAAACCCAGGAAAATCTAAAATCTAAAGCTAGAATTCTGGCTTTTCCTGTAGATAAAATAAAAACCAACAAAAATATTAGGCAAAGACAAGTCAAACATCTCAACATGATGGCCCAACAAGACAACAACAACACCCAGTCTCTCTACGTAAGACAGACAACACTCTTGTACTTGTGACGAATAGACACAAGACGCAACATCCTGACACATTCATTAGATTCACTTACATCACGAGCAAACACAACATCTCAACACTGACCTGGCCAACATACATCAGACATTGTAGGCAAACACAACATCTAATTATTAATCATCAAAGACTCATTATTTGCATCAACACATGGACTTCATAGGACAACCACTACAACACTAGTGTATGTAAACAATGTCTTTGTGGCACAAACATAGACATGGACTGTGTAAATTCACACCAACCACACGATGCTTCAACTGGACAACAATGATATGAATAGGTTATAGGATATGCTCCACATAAAATATAAATGACAGGGAGCACCTATTCAACAGCCTCCAATGTTTTCTACACATTCACCTGACACCCTCAATCCCACACCATAACCCTGATTGTGGTTAAGATTACAATAGTCTACATACACCCGCCTCGATTACTACCAGCCACTTCAATCCCTGGCGGATATAATAATCATCATCCTCATCATGGCTATCATCATCATCCCATGACCACCAGAAGCATAGTCGTCATCATGTGATACTTATAACACAATGTCCATCCAAGTAGCACTCAATCCGGTACCTACATCACTACACCCAGTCATTGATAATAATTACCATAACCTCATTTATAACAGTAATTGCTCTGTCCATGCATGTCATACCTGATGGGTTTCCACTCTCCAGGTGGCCCCTGCTCTCCCATCAACACCGGTTTCAAAAACTCCAAATACTATATCCATTGATGTTCCCCCAATGAAACCGGAATTGAATTCCACCAGTCTATCATCATGCCCTCTCAGTTGCCGATTCCACCGATAACTTGATACACCTACACAAATATTAATGCCTCCTGTTAACAGCTGTGATGCCAGACTTCACTTACTGCTGAACAACAAATTCCTATACTATATTGAATACTTAATTATATTGTAATGTGCCTTGTCTTTCATTGACTGCAGTCCAAGTGTGTTTACTTTAATCACTCATAGCCACTCCACTAATATTCTGCATATTATTTTCTTCAATAATTCATACAACCAATATTTGCCCAGCTCTTACCACAACAAGCTTCTTGAACTCAATAATTTACACCGCTGTAAAATAAACCATTAGTTCTGAATAATTATAAAGTATTGCTAAGCCCCTGTGTGCCCAATTATCTCCTAACCTGTTAAACATTGTCTGCTCCTTTATCACTAGCCAATATTCCAAATTTACCTTTTAAGTTGCCTCGAGAACAAAGGCTAGATGTTATTTGCTGAGCTGGCCTCCCACGTGTCAATTCTCCAAGTGCTGTTCCTCAATCTCCCACTTTTCAGTCTCATAAAACTTAACACAAGTAGCTTCTAAATTGTTCCTTAATCTATTTCTTGTAAATAACTCGTCGAAGTCCAGATCGATCTGCGCCATTTTCTCCAAGAACCGGTAACTCTCATTTGCCATTACCTGGGCATTGTTCCGAACTCAGTTATCTGTAACCGGGCTTACAGATTTCTTTTGTTAATTTTAGTTACTGCTAGAGAAATTATTAACTTAAAGATTAAAGCTAGGAATCAGTATAAGATTAGCTATATTTTAAATCTAATTAGTTTGATAATCACTTCATTATTATTATACTGTCATTGCTTTACTGAACTATACATTTAAATAACCAAAATACTATATGTCATACGTGGCCTTATAAAATTAAAAATAATACATATAAAAGAAATATAATATAAAACAAATTAATTATGGTTACATACCACTGCAAAACTTCAGGGTCTAACTACTAAACACACAATAGAAATAGGCATTGGCGCCTGGTCACTCAGTGCGGTGGACTACGGAAAAAAAGGGCCAGTTCTACCTGTGCGGGGCCTTTTATACTGGGGTCCCAGAGTTCCAGACCAATCAGACGCCCTCTTGCAGAATTCCACCATCATCGCGAGCCGAGTACATATTGGACAGAGTGGGATCAAAAGATGAAGTACATATTTGGCAAACTTATGCATCACATCAGGAGAGTAGGCCATAACCAGACACTGTACTGTTAGTGATAACAACATTTATTGAACGCATATTTGATAGCCTGGATACATCGTTTCCGAGGACAACATAGAAACTAGAACATTACTCAAGCAGAACACGGAGCAACACCAACACCACCTTCTTCACACCACCGGACATATATGAATTCACAGTAACGAACACACTATATACACGCGTACCATTGTTCTGGACAGACATGACACATTCGTTCATGGAAACTCTGAGACATTGTCACTAGGTGGTGAAGACATTGAAGCAATATCACGACATTGAACCGACAACTTACTTTACCGGCATCGACGCACGTTCGTCAGGAACTTATGATGATCTGGAACCAGGAGTTTGGCAAATAGCGTCGATACGTATCAACTTCACTGCAAGAGATTACTGTCATCAAACGACACTCAAGTACGTGACGTGCACCACTAGTGGTCAAGGCACATATTACACACGTGCAGCCAACCATTACAGTTACAGGGATCATACGCACAGATACTACCAGAACCAGTCGACCAAGATCTATCTTAAAGCCGAAAGTATTCAAAGTTCATCGGTTATACCACAGCCGACTAAGCACTTCTCTGAAGTCGGCCACGGACCACGTAGGTTCAGGGTATTTGTGTAAGTTCATTACACTATCGTTAGACACAAACATTAACAACAGCCTATCACTGCGTCACTCGCCACGGCACTTTACTTCTAAACTCATTATAGTATTGAGTGAACGGACATACATTACCCAACGCCAACAACTGTCAAGAAGGCCAGTATATTTTTCCTATTTGTTGATTGTTCTATACATTCGGTTAACGGGGTGCAACTGTAACATTAAATAAGTAACAATGGCTAAGTTAATATACCAACAAAAAACAAAAAAATGAGTTAATATTATTGTGCGAATTTAAAGAAGACGTGTATACTTGCAATTGTCAGATCGGTACCAAGCTATTTGTATCAGTTTGACGTATTATAAGTATCTGTATCTATAGCTAGAGTAATCGTTAGTCTATGTTATTGTCTTTTATAAGGACCAATAGGGTTTTACGTCATTTGTCACTCGTTCTCTCATAACTGTTACTTGTCTATTGTTATTATATTCTTTATACGGAATATATTTTTAATACTAATTTCTGTTATTTACATATAGTAACTTCTTCTTCTTCAGCGTTCCGAGCCATTGAGGTTCTTTGCTGCAAATACAATCCGTCTTCCATTCGTCTCTCTGGTGGACCTTCTCTTGCCAGTCGTTGATTCCAAGTGCTTGCAGGTCTGTACATGTATTATCTCTCCACCGCCTTCTTGGTCTACCTCGGGGTCTACGGTCATTTATTTCCTGAGTGTAAGCGAGTTTTGTTTCCCTATTATCTTCCATTCTTTCTATATGCCCCAGCCATTGTAGTCTATTAGCCTTCATGATACCAGTGATTAGCGGGGACTTAAACAGATCAAAATGTCTTTGTTACTTCTTCTTTTCCACTCTCCACTTTGTGTATCCCTAATGGGTCCAAAGATGCGTCTTAAAATTTTGTTCTCAAAGGTTTGTAACAAGGCTTCGTCTCCTTTCGTTGTACTCCAGGTTTCAGAGCCATACAGCACAACTGGTCTGATCAGTGTTTTGTATATTGTGATTTTGGTGTTACGAGATAGCGCCTTTGATTTTAGTAGATGTTGTAGTGCATAGTATATCTTATTTCCAGAGTTGATTCTAGTTTGTATTTCTTCCCTTATGATGTTGGAGCAGTTGAAGATCGTACCCAGGTATTTGTATGTTTCCGTTCTTTTAATGGTCATATTATCTATTTGTATGTGGCCAGAGTTTCTAGCCATTCCGTCTCTTGAAATTACCATATATTCTGTCTTATCTTGGTTGATAACCAGCCCCATCTGTTGGGCTTTTTCCTTTAAGTGAGTCAATATTTCCAATGTCTTTTGTTCACTTTGCCCTATAATATCTATATCATCTGCATAACCAAGCAGCTTGGATGTTCCTCCAATATCACATTCCTCCTTTACCTTCCTTACAACTTTCTCTAGAGCCAGATTGAAGAGTAGCGGCGATAGTGCATCACCCTGTTTCAAGCCAGATGTTATTTGGAAGGGGTCTGATTTCATGCCTTTATATGTTACTATATTATAAGTATCTTCCATGCATAGTCTGGTCATGTTGATTAACTTCCTTGGTATTCCAAATTCCTGCATAGCATTCCATAGACTATTCCTATGGACACTATCATAAGCCTTTTTAAAATCCACAAAAATGTTATGGAGATCTCTTTTATATTCCCAATGTTTCTCGGCTATTTGTCGTAAGATAAATATCTGATCTATTGTTGATCTGTTTTGACTAAACCCCGCCTGGTAGTCACCTAATATGTCTTCTGAATATGGTTTTAGTCTATTTAGTAATACTGCGGATAGTATCTTATAGCTTGTGGACAGTAGTGATATTCCTCTATAATTTCCACATTGGAACTTGTCTCCTTTCTTAAAGATAGGTATCAATAATGACTCTTTCCAGTCATGGGGTAATTCTTCTGTCCTCCAGATTTTTATTATTAGTTCGTATAGCTTTAGATGTAATGCATGGCCACCTGCCTTTATAAATTCAGCAGCAATTCCATCAGTCCCAGTTGCCTTATTGTTTTTAAGTCGTGTGATTACATATAGGATTTCTTCAAATGTAGGTTCTTCAATTTGTGGTTCGCATGTTAGAACCTCTTCCTGTGAGAAAATGTTACTTGGAGCTTCACAATTTAGTAATTCAATAAAATATTCTTTCCATGTGTTGCACATTTCCTCATTGGTATTTATCATATTCCCATTTTTGTCTTTTAAACCATATGTGTTTTGTTGGTGCCCTCATTTAATTGACTTCAGTTCTTTAAAAAAATTTCTGGATTCATTTTTCTGGTGATTAGTTTCCATATCTTTGATTATATTATTCATATATTCTCGCTTCTGCTGTCTGACTATTTTTGTAGCCTCTTTACATTCATTTCTATAATGCTCTTCCTTTTGGATGTTATTGATGTCATTTAACCATACATGTCTGGCATTCTTCTTCCTAATGACTGCTTCTTCACATTTTTGATTGAACCATCTGTTCTTTCTATGCGTGGTTAACACACCGAGACATTCTTCTGCGGTAGACTGAATTGTATTCTTGATGTTCAACCAAGTTTGGTCAATGCTTTCCTCCAAAGGGTTTTGCAGAGTTTCAAGTTTACATTTTATTTCATCTGTAAATTTCTCTTTGACTGTAATGTCTTGCAGTTTTTCTCTGTTATATGTTGGGTGTAATCTTTGTAATTTAGTATAGAAAGCTCTCTTAAGTTTTATTTTAAATTTTGCTCCAACGAGGAAGTGGTCACTGTGGCACTCAGCTCCTCTATAACTTCTGACTTGCTGTATGTTTGATGCATTTCTGTTGTTAATTAAAATGTGATCTATTTGATTATAGGTTCTCTTGTCACATGATTTCCAAGTTTGTTTGTGTATATCCTTTCTTTGTAGTCTGGTACTGCTAATCTGCAGTCCTTTGGCTTCTGCCAGGTTGATGACTCTCCATCCATTATCATTTGAAGTTGTATGTAGGCTTTCCATACCGGCCACTTTTTTATTAGTTTGCTCTCTACCTATTTTTGCATTGAAGTCTCCTAGCACAATCAGGATGTCCTGTTTGGGGGGTTTCTTCTATGACATCTTCCAGATCATTATAAAAGTCTTCTTTAATATCATCTTCTTTCTCTTCAGTAGGTGCATGTACATTAATCATCGTTATATTTTTCCATTTACCTTTTATTCGTAATTTACTAATCCTGTCATTAAAAGCTTTAAAGTTTAAAACGTTCCCCCATAACTCTTTTTTGATGACAAATCCTGTTCCTAATTCATGTTTATTTTGGGTGTTTCCTCCATATATTATAATCATTCCATTTTGCTCTAAAGTACCCTCTCCTGGCCACCTTATTTCTTGAATTGCTGTTATATCCATTTGATATTCAATCAGCTCCCGGGTTAGTTCTTCGGCCGCTCCAGCTCGATATAGTGTCCGTACATTCCATGTTCCAAATCTCAAAAGTCCTTTAAAATATAGTAACACTTAAGATATATATATATATAGCAAGAAGTTGCTGAATTTCTTTATTGTTCAATTTTACATTGCTGTTGAGTTGCAGTTCACATTTTGTTCAACATTTGTTATATTGTTTACTCTCGATTGAACGTACTTCCATATTGTCGATTTCCTTTGCATTTTTGCACTTTTTATCATATTTCAGCTAGATAAGTTATTGCACAGGTAGGACAAGATGTCGTCGGTATTTCAAGAATACATGAAAATAGGGAAGAAGAATGGTTTGACCGGTTCAGAGCTCAGGAATTATGCAATACAAAAAACTGAAAAATTAGAGAGGTTGGTAAAGGAGCAGAAAAGGAAACAGGGACAGATATTTGAAGCAAACACTATGTTCATCATCGATGATAACGAAAACATACAAGACACTCTTGTTACGCAACAAGCATGGGTCAATAACATATCAACGACCTGCATTAGGGATACTTCATCAGTTATTGTGGGAGTCGATCACAGGTTAATAAACGAAATTGATTACACAGGTGAGAGTATTGGTTGCAGAACGTTTGGGGTACTATAGAAACATACAAAACCGCATGGGTCATGATTGATTGCCCATATTACACAGGTAAAGTATGTGCTGCTGTATTACCAAACCCTGGTGCTGGGTTAATAGTGGGTAATATCCCGAATGCCAAAGATTTCGTTCAGAAAGTAACCATCGAACGCAAACCTGACGAGACACTCACAAGTACCCAATCTCAAACAACGCATGAAGAAGAAGAAAATAAAGAAGAAGAAAACGCACAATTAAAACAAGTTAGACCAACTGGTAACGAAAACGAGATAACACAAATGTGTAATAACGCAACAGAAAAGAGTGGTGTACACCTGGATATTCAAGAGGTAAACAAACATTCTTCATCAAATGACTCTATGTCTGGGAACATAAATGATGATCAGAAACAAAGCAAACGAGATTATTTGTCGTTAAATGACATATTTTTGAAACATTCAAAAAAGAGACCAAAAGTTATACACACTGGTTGTTACACGCAAAAGTTACATGCACAACAAGCACAACCTATTGAACAATCAAAATTGGGGCTGATAGCCATGTTTATTGCTCACATCATAACTTTGACAAAGACATACAGTTCACAGGTTGAATGCGTCATCATGAACAAATATATTCGAACGAAGATATATGCAATTGATGTCAGTAAAAACATGTACACACAAGCGTGGAAACATAGTGTGAACGGGTTCATACGAACAAAAACTCATATCATAAACATGCACACAGAAGTGAAGAAGCATAGTGCAAATATACACACAAAAGGCAAGAAATGTATTACATACATACGCACAGAAGTCAAGAAGTGTGTCACAAACGTACATACAGAAATCATTAGGTGTATTACACACATGCACGCTGAAGTTACAAAGTATGGCACTAACAGATACGAACAATCAAAGAAATACATTGCGTGCGGCATTACAATTACACACTCACAAATCAAGAGGATTTACACAAAAACCAGAAAGAAACTTCTAGATTGGTTAACAGAAACCAAGGAATACACCACAAACATTTGTACGCAAATCAAAACAAAGGTTGTAAACGTTAGCGTGTGGGCAAAGATATTCTTTACAAACTTCATAAGTAAATGCAAAGAACACTACAGACGACAAACTACACTTGTCCTCGCTTACTGTAGTTATGGTTACTTGTCTTACTTCTGGTACAGATTTACCAAACATACCTCATTACAGCGTATGCATTACAGAAGGTACACAAGACTGAAAACAATTACATTGTTCCAGTCAACAAAATTACAATGTACAAATATTGGCATGCGTGCAGAAGAAAGATTCTATAGGTTTGAAACGAAAAAAAAAAAAAAAAAAGACAATGAATGAAAGAAAGAATAAAAGAAAAGAAGAAAAATAAAATGGGATGAAAGTGTTAGGTTCATAGCAACATTGCAGACACATTAGGGTCTTATTACTTAATTATCCCAGATGTCACTGTGTAAAGTTATACTTGTTAGAATTTTCTCACTATCTCTCTACACTTAAGTGTGTGAAAATATGTTGGTTCTCTATTCTACAGATAATTGTTCTTAACTATATCCTTATTAGAGAACTTGATAAGTTATGAAGAGTATTTGATTTAAATATTTATTCTTGTGAAATCAAGTATCATATTATATTTCTGATTTATTTTCTTAGAGGTCTCGAGTCTTTAAGATATATGATTCTTCACAAGATTATATATTGTTCGTAGATTGTTAGAAACGTTTTAAGATATATGTTACACATTGCACCTAGTTAATTAGTAATGTACATAGCAAGCAACTGGAAAAATAATACATTAATCTTATATATAAATTAGGATGTCCGTATCTCTGTCCGTATCTCTGTCTGTATGTCTGTCTGTATGTATGTCCTTTATACGCTCGCGAACGGCCCATCCGATTGAGATGAAATTTTCTACACGCCTTCCTTTCATTCCAGAGATGCCAACTGTCGTAGTTTTTTTTTCTTCTTCCTCCTCCTCCCTCCTCCCTCCTCCCCCTCCCAAAATACGTACGTCCAGGAAATGGTCTTCTACATAGACACTCCTCTCTGAGGTCCGCGATAACATATTAACCTGTTGGGATGGCAATCAATCATCCTACTACCTCCTCCCTCCTCCTCCCTTCTCCCTCTTCCTCCTCCCTCTTCCTCCCTCCGCCTCCTCCCTCCTCCCACTCTCTACTCCTCCTTCCTCCTCCCTCCTCCTTCTCCTCCCTCCTTCTCCCTCTTCCTCCTCCCTCTTCCTCCCTCTTCCTGCTCCCTCCGCCTCCTCCCTCCGCCTACTCTCTCCTCCTCCTCCCTCCTCCTCCCTCTCCCTCCTCCTACTCCCTTCTCCTCCTCCTCCTCCTCCTCCTCCTCCTCTCTCCTCCTCCCTCCTTCTCCCTCTTCCTCCTCCCTCCTCCTCCCCCTCCTCCTCCAGCCTACTCCTCCCTCATCTTCCTAATCCCTCCTCCTCCCTCCTATTCCTCCTGTCTCCTCCTCCCTCCTTCTCCCTCCTCCTTCTACCTCTTCCTCCCTCCTCCTTCTCCCTCCACCTCCTCCCTCCTCCTCTCTCCTCCTCCTCCCTCCTCCTCCCTCTCCCTCCTCCCTTCTCATCCTCCCCCACCTACGTTCTCCTCCTCCCTCCTCCCTCCTCCTCCTTCTCCCTCCTCCTCCCCCTCCCTCCTCCCCCTCCTCCTCCTCCTTCACCCTCCTCCCTCCTCCTCCTCCTCCTTCACCATCCTCCCTCCTCCTCCTCCCTCCTCCTCATCCTCCCTCCTCCCTCCTCCTCCCTCCTCATCCCTCTTCCTCCTCCTCCTCCCTCCTCCTTCTCCCCTTTCCCCCCTCTTTCTCTTAATCCCTCCTCCTCCCTTCTCCTCCACCCTACTCCTCCCTCCTCTTCCTAATCCCTCCTCCTCCTCTCTCCGCCTATCTCTTCCTCCCTCCTCCTCCCTCCTCTCTCTTCCTCCTCCCTCCTCTCTCTTCCTCCTCCCTCCTCCTCCCTCTTCCTCCTCCTCCTCCCTCCTCCTTCCTCCTGCTCCCTCCTCCTCCTCCCTTCTCCTCCCTTCTCCTCCTCCCCCTCCCTCCTCCCCCTCATCCGTCTTCCTCCCTCCTCCTTCTTCCTCCCTCCTCCTCCCCCTCCTCCCCCTCCTCCTCCCTCTCTTCCTCATCCCTCCTCCTCCATTCTCCTCCTCCCTCCTCCTCCTCTCTCTACCTCCTCCCTCCTCCTCCCTTCACATTCCTCCTCCTCCCTCTTCCTCCTCATCCCTCCTCCTCTATCCTCCTCCCTCCTCCTCCTCCTCCTCCCTCTACCTCCTCCCTCCTCCTCCCTTCACATTCCTCCTCCCTCTTCCTCCTCCTCCCTCTCATCCTCTTCCCTCCTTCTCCTCCCTCCTCCTGCTCCCTCTTCCTCCTCCCTCTTCCTCCCTCCGCCTCCTCCTTCCTCCCACTCTCTACTCCTCCCTCCTCCTTCTCCTCCCTCCTCCTCCTCCCTCTTCCTCCCTCTTCCTGCTCCCTCCGCCTCCTCCCTCCGCCTACTCTCTCCTCCTCCTCCCTCCTCCTCCCTCTCCCTCCTCCTCCTCCCTCTCCTCCTCCTCCTCCTCCTGCGATCTCCTCCTCCCTCCTTCTCCCCCTCCTCCTCCACCCTACTCCTCATTCCTCTTCCTAATCCCTCCTCCTCCCTCCTATTCCTCCTGTCTCCTCCTCCCTCCTCCTCCCTCCTCTTCCCTCCTCCACCTCCCTCTTCCTCCTCCCTCCTCCATTTACCCAAGACAGACAGACATACAGATAGTCGGGAACGGGATCTTATATGACTACTTATATGATTTAAATGAGATGCTCTCCACCATGGGCTGGGCCGGGTCAGACAGACAGACAGACAGACAGACAGACAGATAGATAGACAGACAGACAGACAGACAGTCGGGAACGGGAGCTTATATGACTACTTATATGAATTAAATGAGATGCTCCCCACCAGAGTCTGGGCGAAGCCGGGCCGTGTCAGCTAGTTATTATTATATAGTGTAGTCGGATAGATACATGTACGTATTTTCATTGTTGGCAGAGACATCATAAAGTTGTTGGGACATAGTAAAACTGTCAAGTCTCGCATACTACATATGCTGGAAGAACTGTTAGCCTCGTAAGACATGGAGTGAACTGAATTGGGTCCAAGCGTGATTTACTCCGATGACGTAACTCTACTATTCGTGTTGGTCGTTACTTCACGGAATTTCTAAGTATCATGTGAAAAAACAGTTTACGTGATTTAATTGATATTATTAATAACATTAATATGTGAATATTATATTATAGAATGTATAATTAATTAGTTAATATTTAGGTCAGTCACATTAGAATTATTAGATTAGATTGTTTTTTTTTTCCATAAGTAATAGTTCATTGATAATAATTGATGTTAGTTGTGATTTGATATGTATAAGTTATCTGGTAAAATATCCACATCCACTACGACACTTGATAGTATTAGAAATATCCCTTAAATTAGAATGTGATCAGCGACAGCCTCTACCTCACCTACAGCCATTAAATGATAACGCAAGATATATACAGAACCAGCGACAACGAGGATCGGCAACTGATACAGACGGCATGATACCGATCGATACTCTCGTCCACAACTCCGGGTTTTGACCTAGAGTGAGGACAAGTTAGGGACTAATGGTATCATTAGTTGGTCCGGCCCTCCCATAGGCCGGCCACATGACGTTCACCGTGGGTGTGAGCAGGAGGGCATGCCCGTCAGTAATTTATTTATTTTTTTTGAGGGTTATTAACGGGAACCATAATGTCATGTTCAGCAATTGATACAACTTAGGTTGTCAGTGATGCTATTTGTCATGGGTAATAAATGTATATGTAGATGAATTAAATGATGATATCATTTAATTTGTAGGGCGGGGGGCATAATGCCACATAGCAGTCACTGACACACAGCAGACTGAGAAAGGCTGAAGGGAGCTTCCCTAAAAGATGCACCGAATGGTTCAATTATAAAGTGCGCAGGAAAACTAAGGAGATGCGTCAGACGTCAACAAACAATATTACGCTGTGATACCGTTTTGGGATTCGGACGTGTGTGATATTCTGAGGAGTCAAAGTCGTGGACCAGATTGGATATTCTTATGCAGGTGTAGCTCATATTCAAGTGGACGACGGGAGGAGTCACTTGCTGGGATCGAAAGACCATGGACCCAGGAGCGAGATGAATATAACTAGAGGATACTGACACGGAACAAACGAACACAGGAATGAAAACCAGAATGAGCGCTGAGGTAGAGGTTAAGGACATATGAGCATGGCAATTCGAGCTGCTTGTAATAGGTGCCGATCCTGTCTTAAGGACACCCTATAGAGTAGAAGAATTGTGTATTGCAAAATTGTTGATACACCCAAAATAAACAGGTGTATTTTAATGCATTATCGTCAGAGCCGCATCTGTGAATTTTCGTTGCCAACTTCAGTTTGACGTTGAGTGTTTTGTTTACTCCGGAGGCGAGCCAAATTTCAATAATACCTCGGGTGGATTCTTATAATTGAGAGGGATCGCACTTCGAGGCACTAGAGTTGTCACGTATGTTATGTTGGGGAAGAATGAGAGGGGGCATGATCCAGGAGTGAGTAAGAGTGAGAAGAAGGTGTCTTCAGATTGAGGGAGTGTTGTGGACGGAGTCTACTGGATATCTCCAGGATAGAGATATTAAATTTTAAAAAATGTGGGTGTTGATTCCCCTCACTCCAGGGACGACACTAAAGTGGTAAAGAAGAACAAATAACTACTACGACATTCATTCTTTACACACACGACAAATAGTTCCAGAAATTTTATACAACTATTTGTTATAGATATATGCGAGGGAGTATAGGTGATATTTCTCACCACTGCCTAGTGCTTATAGAGTGACTGGGTGAGTACAGAGTGATATTTTAGCACTACGAATTTACGTACACAGGGAATGGTGGTGTACTTAGGGAGGGCACACAAAGAATAGCAGCAGAATCTTTACAGAAATCTTTACCAGAAACATAGTTTAAGTAGTAACAAGGTAGTTACCAAGAACCTAAAAAACCTAAACTAGAGAGTATAGCTGAAGAAAAAGAGGCACTTGAAGTAGACACAGAGGACAGGGATAGGACAGCTAAGCAGGTGAGAATGGATCTCAAATATAGTTGTAGGGAATCCCAGAGACTATAGATACTACTCTCGACAAATGTTTCCAAGGGTGTAGTAAAGTGAGACATAGACAATCAAAGAAGGGTAGATGGTGCTTCGAAAGGAAGAACAATGGTCTCACTCGCAGGTTTTCAGATGGCGGAACTGCATGTGGGCAAGTTGTATTACCGTTAGCACATAGAGACCGATATACAAGAACAGCTCAGGATAGGGCATGTGTAGGGCACATAGGAGTAAGGCGGAAGCAGCATAGAGCAGGATGCCAGGTATATTGGCCAGGATTTAATAAAGAGGTCAGACTAAACAGAGACTCCAGTGTAACGGTACAATATGCAGATTGCAAAGTTAAGGCAGTTCAAAAGAGTGTTAACGACATCACTGAACCAGGGTTAGGATTAGCAAACAGATGTGTTAAAGATATAGGAAACATGAGGCATGGGTATATGAAGGATAGACACAGCATCGACAGGAATCATAGGTGGAGGTTTGAGGCAAGAAAAGACCCACCTGATATAGGGTCGGTACACAAATAGCTTGTGTCTTTTTGAGGATGTTAATAGACCTGCAGATACACAGATATGATGTTTCCTATGATGTATTATTATTATGTGATGTATTAGTTCATGCATTGGTACACAAGATAGAAAGTTGGTTGTATTGATGTGTGGGGAATATGGGAGTGTACTATGAGCATTTGATGTATTATTTAGTGTGGTAGCTAGAGTAAGGTGGAGCCATACTTAGGGCTACCCAGGCAATATGTCGGGGTCACATAGTTGATTAGGATTAGTCTCCCAACATTTGAAAACGATGTTTTCTTTTAAGAGGGGGGTAATGACATATGCCTGGGTCATTGACATTGAGGTGAGTGACCTCGAGAAAAACAACCAGCCATGAGAAATAATGGTGAGGGTGAATGGAGACCCCAGGGTGGATGGGGGAGAGACAGTTTTAGGCTGGGGTGTAATGTTGTGGGGGGCTTAGGGAGGGGCTACGCAGCAGGGTTAAAAAGACAGTGGAAAACTTTGACTTGGCGGTGGAAGCTGGGACCGACTGAGGAGTCGGGTCGCTGGAGAACAGTTGATGTTTTAGCGCCGAGCGGATCGGTGGGCTAATACGTGGGAGCTTAGACTGACTGTGGGTCAGTTCTTTGGTAGTGTTGTTCTCCCAGTTGTGAATGCAGGCCTAAAACCCAGTGGGGGTTGGATAGTTAATAGAGGCCTGAACCCAGAGTGGGTTGGATAGTTAGTGGAGACTAGACCCATTGTGTGGGTGTATTGTGTGGGGTCCAGCTGTGGATAGGAGCTGGATTACCTGTCTTGTGGATTTGAGATTAAGCAGGCCGTGAGAAGACCGTGATGTGTGCGTGTTAAGTTGTGAGGAGGATATGGATATTCTATGAATTATAGTGTTTCTGGATATATAAATATGTTCCATTTGTCCGTGTTCTTTCTGCAATAAAGGATTATGTGCGCCAAAGCAATCTTGTTTAATGACTGGTGAATGTGCACTGCGGGGGTGAGTTATATTGTAAGACAGTTAGATAGCTCAATTGACACACCAGGAGTATCGTTACCTAGACAACGACCATATCACGCACTTATAATCAAGAACTTCGTGATAGTCACCAAATTCTCCAGTCCATTTCTTCTCATAACATGTTCAAAATATTTTGACTGTCTATGTCTAATTTCTCTAATCAATTTACGATTTTCATTTGTCTCCTGTAATACTTGGTCATTGGTTTTTCTGTCTGTCCATGGTATTCTTTGCATTTTCCTCAGAAACCACATTTCTGCAGCCATCAGATGTTTTTTTTTTTTTTCAGCTTGACCGCTCATTGTCCAAGTTTCACGTCCATACAAAAGAACAGGATCTATGTAGCACCTCAACACTCTTTTTCTCGTTTCAATTGACATCTTTTTATTACAAGATCAAGGAATAGAATAAAGACAAAGAAGACAATGATTGCAGATAAGTGAGACTATGATGATTTGAGATGGTGCATGATGGTGGAAGTGACTATGTGATCAATTGCACTCATTGTGGACGAACATTCATCGCACTAACTGGGTTGCAGTTATTATGCCATTTTTGAAGCACAGAGTAACAATCTACTGTCTGTCAAGACGGCAAGGTGCTAGTCATTTATACTATGGTGATGGCTAGATAATTACTATTAGCATTTATCGGCACTGATATAATATAGGAAATGGCTTTATAAATAAAGCCTTAATATTGTTGCTAGTTTGTGCGTGCGTGCGTGCGTGCGAGCGTGCGTGCACGCGTGTGTATGTGTGTGAAATGATTTGTCTTACAAAGCAATATACAGAAATGTAATTGTAGGTGAAACCTCCTTGAGGCCACTAAGACTACTAAGACGGCCCATAAACACATTCATAAGTATTCGTTGGCGCCCATAGACGAGGTTTTTTCCGAAATGTTTATGGATTAAGTGTGTTTTCGCGGTGAAATGGAGTTAGGACTGTGCAACGGAGTTCGTGCACGCACGCCCGGAATCCCTTCGGCGTATCATCGGCGCCTGGTGGCTATAGTTAAGCCTGATATGACGACCAGACGACCGGCAAGGACACAGCGTGGTAAGAGAGCAGGTGCACGCAGGAGGCGATTAAAATGTGACAGATTGGGCATCGGACACGTTCGAGTACTGTACTGGAACTGTGCATCACTACGATATTGTAGTCTTACAAGAAACACAGCTCGGCGACGGAACAGTCAATGTCGCGGGGTTTCAGGGCTTCTTTAACAGGCGGCATCTCGGACAGGCCATTCTGGTCCGCGACAACATACTGGTGTCTGAGATTGATATGTTCGCCTGGAACAGTGATGCCCTGCAAGTGCTGGCATTAAGAATAATGACGCCATTGCAGCTTGTAATCGTGAACGTTTATGCGCGTAAAGGGAGGGTCGACATGCGACAATGGCAGTCTGGTCGATATGGATGAAAGGCATATCATCTACTGTGGGGACTTCAATGCCAGAGGCAGTCAATGGGGGAATGAATAGCATCCCCAATAGACAGGGAGAAGATCTGGAGGATGCCCTGGCATCTGCTGCCCTAGTCTGTCTGAATGATGGGCAGGTCACTAGAATAGCCACTCGACCAGGTGACTCTGACAGCGTCATTGACTTGGCTCTGGTGTCACCCACCATTGCACCAAGGTGCCGGTGGGTCACACTGGGATACCACGACAGTGACCACTACCCTTGTATCATCCTGATCGAGAAAGACAGAGCCAGGAATCAAGAAAACAAGACTAATGCCTTTCCGTATGACAACACTGGTCAAGACGCCATAAGCAAGATCAGAAGAAGAAAACTAACTTCCCCCCGCAGGAGACAAGAAAGATAGTTGCAGCCACCATGGTGGAATGGAGAGGTCGAAAAGGCATAGCTGGGAAAGAGGCAGGCTGTCAAAGACTGGCAAAAAGCCAGAAAGACTAACATGCCACAGGCTGAGTTGGCGAACCTGAAGACTGAGGTCCATAGGAAGATGACTTTATTCAAATCCTGCGCCAAACAGAAATGGGACGAGTTCTGCATGAAGGTGTGTTCCGAGACCTCATATGGAAAAAGTCGGATGCGGATAAAGGTAAGGCCCTTCTTGCACGCTATACATAGAGCAGACTGACCAGAAAGACGAGCCCGCCAGACAGAGGACCACAACGACATTCTCTCAGTTGTGCGATGGGATCGGGACAGACGAAGAATGCATAATCACATTTGAGACAATACGTGCGATGCTCAAGAAATTACCTAACATCGCCCCAGGCCCAGACGGCATCCGATATGGTGATCTACTGGTGATGTCAGATGATGACATGGAAGAACTGGCCAGAGAATTCAACACCAGTATCCAGAGGGGTCAGATCAAAGAGGAATGGCTACACAGCTACTTGCTACCGCTGCCAAAACCGAACAAAGATCATTCCAAAATAAGCGGCTACAGAATCATTACGATGCAGAACACTTCTGGCAAGCTACTGGAGAAAATTGTAGCACACAGACTTGCTTGTGACTTGGAATAACTCGGCTACTTCCCGCCCACACTTGGAGGATACAGACGTAACAAAGAGTCACGACTGAATGCGGCGGTCTTTGCTCAAGATGTTTACGAAGGATTTCAGGTCAGAGAAGAGACAAGTGCGGCCGCCATAGACTTAAAGGACGCATACAATAGAGTATCCTTCGAGCACTTGATGCAAACCTTCCTCAGACTGAAAGTGCACCCTCATCTTGTACGATGGATAGTTGCAGTTCTGCTCCAAAGGAAGGTGGTGCTAAAATGCGGGAGTTGGTCTTCTGAGCCGATAATTATAAGTCCAGGATTGCAGTAGGGTTCACCACTGTCACCAGTACTATTCAACGTGTATACGGTGCCGATCACTGAACAACATACGGGAGGGGTATGACTCTGTCATTTGCTGATGACATTCTCGTGTATCGACAGGATCGAGATAGACAGGCGGTTGCCAATGATATGCAGGACGAACTAAATCGAATTTACTCATGGTGTGCTGATGCCGGTGCTCTTGTCAACCCTGCTAACCATATTGTGAACACTGACCTGCCGGCAGTAAGAATGGATGGGGGAATTTTGAGTAGAACCCAGTCAATGACATATCTTGGCGTGAGGCTTGATCGTAGCCTGTCCTTCAGAGATCATGTCGATTATGTCATAATGAAAGCTAGAAAAGGTTTGTCAGTAATGAATCATGGCGACCGCCAATATCGAGCAAAGACTGCTAATACTTCTGTTCCAAGGACTGGTGCTTTCACACATCGAGTATGCCCTGGCCATCCTCACTGTCAGCCCTACACAGATTGGAAGACTTGAAAAGGTACAAAACGAAGCCATGCGCATCATTTTGGACTGCACGAGAGACACCAACTGTGTAGCAATGAGATACCTCCTTGACTTCCGGACAGTGAACCACAGGATCAAGATCTGGAGAGCTCGTGCATACTTAAAAATAAGTGCAGATGAGCAGCACACTCTGCATAACGCTATATTCAGAGAAAAGGGCGATAGGCTAAAGAGGGGCAAATCATGGATGGGTCGGGCGGAAGATGTCATCAGACAGGTCTGCAGTTTTACCAGTATCAACCCCGGCAAGGAATGGGTGCCGGTGCCTCCAGCTTTTAAGTGCACCTTCTCCTGCATTATCACACTCGACAGGCAGTGCAGAGAGCAGAACCCTGCCGCTGTCAATGCAGAGGTTAACGCGCTCATCTATGAACACTCAGATAGCCCCGGAGTGCTCATCTATACAGATGGATCTGTTGTAAAGCAGCAGAGAAGTGCGTGGGCATTTACAGCCCGTTCGGCGGGCCGAACCGTTCAAGAATCCAGTGGTGCCCACTCTGTGACCACGAGCAGTATGACGATGGAGGTGATGGCAGTTACACAGGCTTTCATATGGCTAGAAGCACAGCATTATACCAACGTGTGTGTACTAAGTGATTCAAGGAGCATGATTCGGAAGGTCGAAGCTGGATCTGTACGTAGACAGTGGACTGAGTCGCTGCGGAAGTCTGTTGTCCGTAAAGTCACCCCCATCTTCGTCCCGGTACATGCGGGAGTCGAGGGAAATGAACGAGCTGATAAACTGGCTGGCTCTGCACCCCATGCAGATGGTTAGCCCATGGATCGCGCCGATGTTATTAACGTCCTTAAAGATATGTCGGGAACAGAGGACTTTGACGTCAGTGAATCCACATCGCTGTCCAGGATGAAAGACTTGGGAGTAAGAATTGGCACGGCCAGATGCGAGAGGTACATCGGGAAAACGAGGTGCCTCGTCAACCCACACAGAACTGGCACTATTATTAGCCACCGTACGCTGATGCATATGCTGGGGGGGGGGGGAGGATCTGAGCACCTATGGACCTGTCCGAAGATACCCCAACTGATAACTGCCCATAGACGAGAGTAACAATTCCTTTAATCACTACTTCTTTCTTCTACCAATCAGCACTGGTGAATTCTCATTTCATCCTGTTCCTCTTGTACCTTGCGGTGTCGAGGTGAAGTATAAAAAGCTGGAGAGTGCCCGCTTATGGGCTTCATGTATCGATATTCCCATGGACTCTGCTATTCCCTCCGTCCATCCTTTACGTGGTCAGCCTCTTCCTCTGCTTCCCTCTGGTCTGTACATCATTGCTTGTTGTGGTATACTCATAATACTGTTAGTTGGTAACCTAGCTGAATGGCCAAACCATTTGACTCGCTGCCTTGTAATAAAATCTAGCGCTGCTATAACCCCAACTTTAGACCTAATGTCTTCATTTATGATCTTCTCGATACGTTGAGTATTCTTCTCAGAAATCTCATTTCTGTTGTGATTTTTATTTATTAATTTTTTTTTTTCTGTCATTGTCCAGGTTTGGCATTGGTAATAATTAATATAGAGTTGCTGGTCTCTCTGGCCGAGGGGTTACACCACTTTCTCCGTAATCCCGTTTATCACGCAGAGTCTCGTAGCGGGCGAGAACTGGGAGCGGTTCGTCCCCCGCTGGTGACTTGCGGGATAACTGAGCCGGCCGCTCAGAAAGCAATGGCAAACTACTGAGCGTAATCTTGCCAAGAAATCAACAGGCAGCTGTTGACAGCGATGTCCTGTAAAAAGGATATGCGAATTTAAAAAAAAAATATAGAGTTAGGAAGATTGTGTTGTAGAGCGCTTAGTAACTATTATTTATACATGCTTGTTCTTTAGTACTGGTGCCAACTGTCCAATGAGTTGGTTTGCCTCGATTAGTTTAACAAATTGCTCGTTTCTTGTGCGCATTTCTTGTCTCCAACTTTGCTTCTCTCCGCCAGAATTGAAACACATTATGTAGGTCATAGCCTCGTTGATGCACAAGCCAACATTCGTGGCCCTTGTTTATCTCTGTGTTCTCGGTACTGTATCGATTGACAACATTGGCCTGTGTAACTTCACGAGAGCTGTCAGTTTTCGTCAGCTTATAAGTAACACGAAAAGGTAAGAAAATCAGAGAGAATTATTACAGTATTCATGAATATGTTATATGGTTATGCGACAGTAATACATGATGATGTTAAATAAAAATAAACATTCGTCGCCATGGCTTGTTCAAAGTAACTTTAACAACATGAAAACATAAATAACGTCTGAAATACTCAAATAGATCGTGTCATCACGTGAAGCACATACCTCCACTGAGAAAGGTTGTGTTTTTTTCTGCATTGATGCTAGCGTCTAACTAACGTTGACAATGAGTGTTGCATTGCATAATTGTGGAAAACCTGGGACAGGGGAGTTGTGGTGTTTGTTTGTTTGGAGAAACCTTTTGAGAATATCGTGTCGGAGAAAAACATAACAAAGGTTTCGGTTTAGGTAGCGCTACACTACGACTGCTACAGACAGACTACAGTACTAACTACTCTACTATAGTAGTGTATTTAAAGGTCCCTTGTGCCTGTTGGACCCACATTCTTAAAGAGCGATCTGGTCTGTGTCTTGAGGCAATTTCCTGCTATACGATACGTCTGTGATGTGACGACAGCCTATCACTGATTAGATACGCGGTGATAGAGGAGGGTTATGACATTTGGTAGGTCAGAAAACACTTTCAAAATTGCTTTTCAGTTATGCATTCTACATGGTTGTATAGCTCTTGAAAACTAACCTAACAGAGTTATGCCATTTCACGTCTCAAGGTACATTTTAACTAGCCACTTTAGTAACTTTTTCTACATTGCTTTTTAATTATATAACCTGCATAGTTGGATAGCTCTTGAAAAAAAAAAAAAACACCTCGGATCCCTTTTCAAGTCTGTGGGACAATTTTAAGCAGAGATATTAATGTTTGTGTGTAAGTTTATAATTTACAAGGAAGATATAAAGAAAACGGTTTTGACCTTTCCACTTTTTGTGACCCTACCTACACACTCACACAACTGTTGGTTGCACTGTCTAACACAAGGGCCTATAACTCTGCCAGTTTATATATATATATATATATATACACCCAGACACTCAGATGTATACATCTCGCCATGCCGTGATGACATCAGACCGGCACAGACTGCACTCAGCGAGACTTGTCAGCCAGCGTAGATTGCCGTAGATAGATGCATTTTGACAAAAGATGTTCCTTTGGAAAGATTAAAAATTATCAATGATCCCACCCATGCAGAGATGAAAATTTATACCCAAATACTAAATTTGACGTTGAATGCAATCATGCATTCATTGGCATTCAAATCGCTGTGAATATTCCATAACAATATTAAATAGTCATTGCTGACAAGGAAACGGCTATTTCCGGCCATTGAAATATCACATCAGAGCATGCAATTTTCATCATTTTCGTTTGGGATGAGCCTCCCAACTTTAATAGTCGAAAATGACAAGATTTACATAAAAATGAACGATACATCTAATAACACATACTAGAACAAACAAATACATCTACACAAAATGTGATTTGTGTGTCTACTTACGTCTGAAAAGGTCACTCTGTATCTCTGTGTGAGAAACAAATTTCAGAAACACGAGATGTACACACGTAAACCGAGGAGGGAAAAACTTATAAAGTAATTGGTCCCTTTTTTAACGCAAACTTGAAATAATCGGGGAATTTAACATAATGAGTATTCTATATATCCTTTAAATGGAGACACCATAAAAAAAAACGGAAAATAATCTCCGGTAAAGTACGGCAAATTAGAAAGAAAGTACCTAATTTTAAGCACTGATATTACTGTTTGTATGTAAATAATATAAGGGAGACTTTATTCATAGTTGAAGTATGAATAAAGCTGAGCTTTATTCATACTTGAACTATGAATAAAGTCTCCCTTTCTGGCTGTTTAAATATCAAGAAATAATTTTCCAGATTGGTATCCCCAATACAAATAATTGTGTCCCCAGGCGAGTTCAAGAATTGTTAACTTGTGTTTCTGTACACTTACTGTTTACAGGCATCCATCTTTGTTTCAGAGAGACATGATTAGGCAATTTTTTCTTCTTCTTTGCATTCATCTGGAGTGTTTTTTCAGATGTGATTGCGGAGAGTTGTTACGCATCCTTAGGTCAAAACCCTTGGGCCAACTCATCCGAGTCTGCGTACATTTTTGATCAGGTTAGCATTCCTGGGAGACTCTCACTTTTGTGGTACTGTCTGCATCACAGTTTGTCAAGTTGGAACAGTCGAAGACTTCACTGTTATCCCTCAAGGGAAGGCAGGGACAGTCCATGGCATTTTCCGCCATCCAGGGTGGCATCCATAGTTGCAGAGCCGACACATAGCGCCCTGGTGCTGGCCACACCGAGGGAATCGTCACGTCCTGCTCATGCCTGCTTTAATTCCTCACTTCAATATATTGGGAATTTCGTTCGCCCCGGGCCGCTCCCGCACAAACCAGACCGGTCTGCAGACGGTATCCACTCAGCGAGTTTTCGATTCGGACATGTGCTTGTCGCTGTGCCCGTGGACAATATAGTCAGAGCACGACTCTATAGTTCCGGGCACGACAGACATTCGGAAACTTAACTAGTCAGAGCTGTTCCGGACACAAACTATTCGGAAAACTAATTAGTCAGAGCTGTTCCTAGCATGAAAGACATTTCACTCAGACGTTTTATGCGTTGTGCCTGATTTATTTGCACCCGTAGGCCAGCAAACCGACTTCAGCGGGCATTTTTACGGGTTTGCCTTCCCGAGGTTTCGAGAGACTTTTTGCTGTGGTGTCGCCCACATCTCAGCTGGTCAAGGTAGAACGGTCAACGACATCACGGTCAACCCTCAAGGGAAGAGAGGGGCAGACCATGGGCATTCCCCCTCTATCCAAGGAGGCTTCCATAATTGCAGAGCCGACACATATTGCTCTGAGACTGGGCTCTCCCGAGGAGTTGCCACGTCCTGCTCATTGCTGCTTTAATTCCTCACTTCAATTTAAACACAGGCTTTCGACTGACTGGCTTCATGAATTAACAAATAAACAAGGAAATGCTAAGCATATAAAGTGCATGAAAACCTGGTATATGTGAAGCAGGCAGAAAAGAGAGAGGAGAGAGATAGGTAACGAAGATAGTGTGAGAGACAGAGATATGAGAAAGATGTTTTGAAAGACATTCAGTCAGTCAATCAAGTGCCGTCTCCGCAATGAAGGTTGGCTGCAATGGATCTCCAACACTGTCTGTCTCTCGCCCTGACTGTACATTCTGTCAGGCTGATGTTCATCCATCTCTTGATGTTATCCTGCCACTTGTATCGTTGTCTACCTCTTGCTCGCTTGCCCTCAACCTTGCCTTCCAGTATGGTTTTTATAAGAGTACCATGTCTTTTAACATGGCCAGAATATTTCACTTGTCTTCTCTTTATTTCTTTCATCAACTCTCTCTTCATTCCCAGTTTTTCTAGGACCTCTGCATTTGATTGTTTTTGTTTCCATGAAATACGACCTATTCGTCTGTATTTCCACATCAATGTCCAGGCTTCCGCACCATACAGTAGCGTCGAATATACGTAGCATTTGGCAATTCTCATTTTAAATGCATTATTAATCTCTAGATGTTAATACTGATTTCATACCGTTGAAAGCATTTTTGGCCATTCCTATTCTCTTTTTGATTTCAATTTCACTTCTGCCATCATCTGTTATTATATGTCCAAGATAAGAAAAACTTGATATTTGTTCTAGTATCTGCCCATTTACTGTGATATTCATTGATGACTTTTCCTATTCACTGCTAATTATCATAGTTTTTTGTTTTTTGGATGTTAATATCTAAGCCCTCCGCACTGTGCTTGTTTACTTCTTTAGTTCCTAATATTTGTTTATTAAAAAGTCGCTTTTACCCAATTAATTGCTGAAGAATTTTTTAAAAAAGGGTCCGGCAGGGTATCTAACCTCGAGCTCCCGCGTATCTGGCGAAGACACTTACACAATGCAAGTGAGGATACGATTTTGAAATCATGTATAATATAGCCACTCGCATGTCCTGATGACGTCACATACGTTAAGTCACGTGACTTGGCAAATCACATGACCAGCCGGGAAAGTTCGACTATGAATAAAGGGAGAATTTATTCATAGTCGGAGTATTGTCACAAAAATAAAACACCGCGTTTAACCAGTTGATTACTATAGACTTTCTGATTAACCGGCCTATCTGCAAAGCCAAAACTATTTTAACTAACAGAAAAAACAAATTGGATGTCAAAATCCCCAGGACGGTCAAAAGTTGCAGCTGCACGTGTTTACATGGGGTCGACAAAATGGGAACATTTGGAAGTGAGTGAGATGAATCTATACACCACTTTGACAGTTCATAAACAGGTCGGATTTAAGCGGAAGTACTCAGCTCGGGAGAAAACAGTCCGTCTGTCATTTAGAGTTTCCGGACATCAAGCGAAATGGCGGCTTGTTATTGAAAACTGTTGTTGGGATCATACAGTAACTCGCTAGCTTGGTGTGGGAGTCAAAACAAGTGAGGACAACTCTGACATTGATTGAGCCAGGGAGGATAGATTCTTGACAATGGATGATATGCCCAAATAACACCTGTGTGGACATAAAGAATACCGTCACGTTACCAATTTTAGGCTGTTTGAAAAACCTGATTTGGGGACAATGAGTGTTGACCAAAACCGTGGATTATGATGGACGTGTTTGTGGGAGAGCTCTACAGTGTTAGATTAATTTAAAAATTAACTAGCATGTGTCGTTATGGCAAAGTGTAGCAGCCATCCCGGAATGAGGCGGTTTTGCATAAGGTAGTCAATATAGTCTATTTAGGCCTAATTAATATAGGCAGTAGTCTTGTTAAAACTAGTGTGTGATGATTAGCACTGTTAGTTGAAAACTAGTTAGAGTATTGAAGTGATAATTGGCTCTGCTAGGATGAATAGGATAGCGGGGTGATAATTGGAGAGATTTAAGATGGGGAAAGTGTCCAATGGGGGGATCTTTCAATGGTTTGCCCACTGAAGTTGTGCACTCTGTTTATGAGTCTTTCCTTGTCATCGCCTGATTCGGACGTAGGTGAGGAGCTAATATGCTCTATGACAGAGTTTAGTTAGCTGTAAAATAACTGAGCAAGGCAATAGGCTTACACTCAGCCGGTAGGATCAGTGACTAGTACTATCACAAGATGTGTTGTTTATCTCACAGGTTCCATACCAGTTACGAGGAAGTTCAACACTGGGTTTGATGAAGTGCAACTTCAATTAGACATAACACCAGTTGGACACTCAAATGTTTCTTACTAAAAAGGAATAACGTCCGAGAAGAAAGATGGTATTATGTTTACGCTGGACTCATAATCAGGAGGGTTCACCATAACCTGACTCAGAAGAGCCAACCAATATGACGATTCCTGCGTGTTAAGGTTCACCTAGGATGGGTGATGATTGCTGATGCATCACACAGCATAAGAACATTAGTACCTAAACAAGAACATTAAAATATAATAGTCACATGGTGTGATATATTCTAGTGAAATAGTTCAAAAGACATGATACCTGAACCTAGATAGACACTAGTTAGGTTCAAGTATATTAACAATAACAGTGATACCTAAATACTCACTACAAAGGATTTGTGCATTCTTTAAGAACGATAGGAAATTATGTGCATTGGGCAACCGGTCCATGATCAGCTGTAATTTACAAACAGTATCTATTTCGGATGATCAGGAAGATGGATTACCAGGTAGCTACAGATGACAGTCGGTGTCCGGCAGGAGAGATACAGTACCGGGTGAGGTGGACTTGTTCTGACTTAACGTGCTGTGGTGTGTCCTTGCAAGGATGAACTGACTATGCTATTATCTGAGAGTCCGATTCTACACACATTATAGAACACATCACACATTTTCTTCGCATACACGTCTCATATACGTTACACTTTTCTTTTAATAAATTAATCTGTATTAATTTTTAGAAGCAAGAGTTGTTGAATATGTTGCATTGGGGAAGTATGAGAGGGGGCATAGTACGACAGTGAGAGAGTGATAGGAAAAGGTGTCCATGGGCTGATGGAGTGTGTTGGACGGAAGCTGGTGGATTCTCCAGGATATTGATAGGAAAGAAAAATTATAATGTGGGTGTTGACTCTCCTCACTCCAGGGACGACACTTTAAAGGAAGACACGACAAGTATGAATAGTCACTTTGATAATATAATTGAATTGACAACAAGAGGAAATACTGACTGAGCACTTTTATGAAGAGGAGTCCTGAAAATTGGTTGTCTGGTGGAACAGCAGTGTGTCCAGGCTTAAGGACTCACACTGGGACATCCCCTGTCTCTTATCTAGTATGGAGGCACTACCAAGTGGACTATGTTTGTTTAAATCCACCATGCAGTTACAATAAATCATGAATTACATTTCATAAGTAATCGTGGGAATTATGACATTTCATAAGGAATCGTGGGAGTTATGGTGATCATGCTCTGGCGATATCCTCAGCAGATGTAAAGATACATACCAGAAGGAGAAGTAAACGGAAGAAGAGGAAAGGAAGAAGAAAGAAGAATTGGTAAGTGCAGAAACAGACAAAAGTCTTATTGGCTAGCACAAAAGTTTATTCATGGTGGTTGTTGGAACTGCGGAGGCTCAAAACAGAGAGGATACATATAAGAGAAGTTGGTATATAACTCCAACATCCTCATAATTCAGGAGACATGTGAGGGACAACCACAAAATGTTCTGGCAATGATTGCGATACCAATCCTTGATGACCAGATAACCCAAGTTTGCCAATATATGGGAAGCCTTGGCTCCATCGTTAACTGATTCATACAAGTGCATACAACAACGATGATATTGAGATACCTGTAGCACACCATGAATGGATGATCTGTAATGTGAAGGCCTATGTAGATCACCTTTCTGATGCGCGACAAATGGAAATTCCTACCAATGATGGCTGATTCTGATGGAAAATATCTTTTAGAGCAAGAAATCAGTGTTCGATCAAAAGGTTGAAGAAATCTGACAGAAAATTGCACTTAACTCAGCACCAGCCTCACTGTTTTGAATGATCATCATCATCATCCAGTGCCTTGCTGGCTGATGTGGGTGGTCTTGCTTCTCCACAAATTGCGATCACTGATGGCATGGATCAGTTTGTGTGTTGACTCCCTTCCATGCCATGACATAAGACTTAAGAATTTTCTCACTCTATCTTCCTCTATCTCTTTCCACAAATCTTTCTCGTTGTCACATGTTCCAGTTTTTGTCTTCTTATAATGTGGCCAGAAAGTGAAGACTGCTTCTTTCTGATGTTTGTGATGTTTTCTTTGAGACTCAGCTTCCCTCAAAATGTCCAGATTGCTCATTTTGGCTGTCCAATTAATTTTCAGCATTCTTCTATAAAACCACATCTCCAAGGCTTCCAGGAATTGTTATGCCTGTTTACTAAATTGTCCAGGGATTTGCAGCCAAATGTTTAAATTGGTTCTGTGTAACATGCAAGAATTCTTTTTCTAACTTCCAATGACAAGGACTTATTGTATAAAATGTTCTTTGTTTAAATATTGAGCACAACCCACTACTGGCAACGCTGATCGTATTCTGGTATGAACCTAAGGCCTATCCACGTCAATATGGAAGCACTATACTCGAGTTTCGCTCTCGTTTGAGCTCGTCAGTAGTGCATATCCCTGACCGGATCCGGAAACAAGCCCCGGATCACTGGCAGTGTGAAGCGGGTGTGTAACCACGCGAGACACGCTGGACACGCCAAATTATCATAACAGAATATTACGTTACCCATTGTAGGCTATGCTCAAGATGTTCTTTGAATGTTAAATTTATGTTATGTTAAATGTCAAGAAATTTCTTTGTTTGATAGAATCCAGATTTTGCTTGCCCTGTTATGTTTTGTATCTCTGTGATTTTGAATGATATAAAATTAGTAAGTAGACTGGTGAACTCAGATGGAGTCACAGATTTGGCTTTAATTTCTATTCCCCTCAACAAGCAGGAATTTTCTGGAAGCAAAGGCGAGAGATCACCTGCCATATGTTCAAAGGGGTAAATTGTCAGAAATATTAAGCTCAGACACCTTTGTATATCATGTAGACAATAAATTCACAGCTGAACTTTTTTTTTTTAACTTGTACCGAAAGCCTGGACAAAAGACATGTAAAACAGCTGTTTTACAACAACCATAATGGAATAAGAAGTCTGAAAAGGCCTGGACAGCACAGAAGCAGGTGACTAAGAAATGGAAGAAAGCATGAAAGAAACAACCCCAAACTGATGATGAGTGGTAGAAATGCATTAAGAAGAACAAAGAACCAGTAATAATCAAGTCTTTGGCCAAATAAACCTAGACACCCCAAAATGGGAGAACTTTGTAACTGATGTGGCTGTTGAGAAAACTTCACAAAAATTCTGGCATTTAAATCCACAGATGACCAGAAAGAGTGTAAGCCATTAAATAACAAACATTCAGAATTCATTAGGCAGAATGCTAAAGATTGACAAGGATACAGGGCAAGAATTTCTCAGGTGTCACATCAGGGAGACAAATAAAGGTGATAGAAATGCATGACAAATAACTAGAGAAAGTATTCATCAAAATACTACATAGGACAAAATGTAACAAGACCTTGTGTCTGGAAGACATATAAAGTATGCTTCACGGGCAGGAAGAACAATCTCCCAGAACCTCATGGGGCTCAGTATAGCAACTTCGTGCAGCTGGATAATGCAGAAATGCCCTGTGTTGTGAGAGATGTCAGCATCAGTATGCAGACTTCCAAAGTGCCGAAGGACTGGTTACACAGTTATCTGAAAATAGAGTTGAGCTTCATATCCTTTACAAGACGTGGCAGTCAACCCCCAGTGTCATTTGGCTGTTTGTGATTTCTTAATTTCTTGGCTATTTCATGTTCAGTAGTTTGCCATTGTTTTCTGAACGACCAATACTCATACTTTTTTTATTGGAACCAACACAAGGCGGTTCGCTTCCAAATAACCCGCAGCTGTGTTCCGAACACGGTATGTAGGATTACAAATTGCATAGATTCGCCACAGAGGTGGTTATCTAAAGCCACTGACAAAACCTGGAAACTCTGAGACATGGTAACTTAGCAGCTACAATACCATCACCCTGCAGAATGTACGTGGCAGATTGCTGGAAAATATAGTGACTAAGAATGTGATGTCGTATCTGGAAGAGTACACAAGTGGTCCTGGGCAATATTGGCAGCTACAAGTCATCAAAGACAAATATGGTAATGCTGAAATATGAGCATATGAGAGATTTCAAAGCAAATAAGAAATGGTCGCTGCGGCAATAGACTTCAGAGATGCCTAGATTTGTAATTGTTTTTTCTTTTTAAATTTTAGTCTATAAAGAAGTGCTTCCACATATATTACACCATGTTTGTATACACACATTTTGTTTGTAGGCGACAGCAGGGCATCCGATTTTCGTATTTAACCCCACTATGGTTGATAGCTCACATCATTTGTCATGTGATTATTTCAATTGTGGAATTTTGCATGTAATTAATATTTTATCTTTCTTTCTGTTTGTACCACAATGAGTTTCAGAGTCAAACATTGAGCTATATTTTATGTCAATTTCATTTTTGATATTCCTCAGACTAAACTCTGTGTGAAGTAATTCCGTGTGCGACACAAAACAATGGACTTTCTCAAAGCTTTTGAACAAGCTCAGACACTGGGACTTACAAAAGAAGAATTTATGAATGTGTGGGAGAGTGAATCAAAGCTGAAGATGGTAGTTAATGCAGGAGAAATTAATTCATCACTCTCAGGATATGCAGACACTCAACAAGTAATGTTAATCATTTTGAATTCATATGCCCTTTCCTGTATTTTGCTTATGCCTCGACTAATTATTTAAGTACTATTATATTTGAGAGTTCATGTTTGCCTGTCCCCTCTCTTCAAATCCTTTTTAAGGTAGGGATAAACAGTTTTTTTCTTGGGTTCCCATGTCGGCCCGGCCTAAAACAGGTACCCAGAAATGTTCAAGGAAGTACAGGCGGCCAGCAAGATGTTGACCATATTGTCCATTAAGTGCTGATTGGTCTAGACACACTAGCTTCATATACCTAAAAAGCCTAAAGCTGTACTTCGATAATGTCTGCAAGAAAAAGAAATAACATACCTTTATTTAGCTTATTTACATGAATATTGCTGGCCTCCTTGGCTTAAAGGCTTGTGAATGTGATTCGTGAGCCGCTTACCATGCGTTCGAAACACAGCGGCGACCGATTTGGCAGCAGACTGTGTCACACTGGGGTTTTAACGTGTTGGTAGGGGAGCTGGTCGTTCAGAAACAATGACAAACTCAATCAATCAATCATGTGCCATGCAGGAAAGCGTGGGCGGTCATAACTCGCCATTTCACTCGATCACCAGAGTTGTGGATAAGTTCAGTGTTTCTTTCTTGACCATGCCATGTGGCCAAGCCCTCCAGGTATTTACTTCTGGGCCTTCCCCTTTGTCTGTTCCCTTCGATTTTGCCAGTTGACACCAAGCTCTCCAATTCAATGGCAAATTACTGAACGTAAAAAATTGCCAAGACATCAACTACAGCAGTAAAATGCTGGTGTTGACAGTGATGCCCTGTAAATAGGATATGCAAAAAAAAAAAAAAGATGTCTATTGCATTAATCACTGAACACTGTATTGTTCTTATTTAAAACGAGGACAATTATTTAACACATACATAAAATGTAACTCCAAAGCAAGCAATAAATTTTTGGAGATGGGATAATTACAAATGTCCATTAGTCTAAAAGAGTTGAGAGATGGGTATGCTTGTTTTGTGTTCTTGTTTCTTGCTTGTATCAGTTAATGTTTAGCCAGTTTTCCTACCACAGACATTTGAACACAGAGCCGACCATCACACCAATGTTAAGATTATGCTCATTTATGCTGTTGTCATTACAGCTTCTGAGACACTGAAAGTCAATATGACATCTGAAACCAAAAAACGAAGTCATATGATTCCATTTCTGAAACATTGTTTTAGCCTTTTTTGTAAGATAATAATTAAGCTAGTTTCATGTTGTCCTTTGCAGGAAATTGCAATTACCCCCAGCATTTATTGGCTGTTTGTGATTTTCTTACACTTTAACTTTTAGTAGTTTGCTATCGCTTTCTGAATCGCAGATGTTCATACCATTGTGAAAATCTACACAGAGTGATCTACTTCCAAATTGCCTGGAGCTGACTTTAAACTTGGTATGTCAGTATTGTGAAACTGATCACTACTCCTAAGCAGCAGAAGCCACCATTAGTAATTAAAAGTTGACGTATATTTTAAAAACAGCTCAAGGTTTCGTGCTTGATTAATTTATAAGACAAGATGGCAACATTTAGAATAACGATAGAGAAGTCAAATTATAAGCACATGCACTGTATATTTGTAAATTCAAAACAATGTTTTCCCGTAGTGAATTTGAATAACGAAGACACAAACAATAGATTGCACGATTTATTGCCTGGCATATTTCGCTGCATCTCGTCAGGTACATACTGCAGAAATCACACAACTTACGTGAAATTAACTAGATAAATCCTTCAAGTTGAAATATACACATATTCGCACAGTAATGTCACTTATCTACCACGGTAATTTTAAGCTGGTATCAACGCAAGCCAGAATTGTGTAAACAGAAAGACATGTTAGTCAGCTTAAAATTACCGTGGTAGATAAGTGACATTACTGTGCGAATATGTGTATATTTCAACTTGAAGGATTTATCTAGTTAATTTCACGTAAGTTGTGTGATTTCTGCAGTATGTACCTGACGAGATGCAGCGAAATATGCCAGGCAATAAATCGTGCAATCTATTGTTTGTGTCTTCGTTATTCATATTTGTAAATGTAATGATGTTGTCATATCCTAGAGGAAAATTATAGCTTTTTATCCAGAGACCACATGTTTAGTAGTATATACTAGAAAACGAGAAGGATATTTGTTATTGCTTTAGTTTATGTTGTGTGATTTCTGCAGTGCACCTGATAAGGTGCAGCAAAATATGCCTGGCAATACTTCATGCATTCTATTGTTTGTTTCTTCATTATTCAAAATAATGGAAAATTCAAAAGCTTTCACCTTCTATAGATACGTATGTTTGCTCTAGTTATGTTGTTATAACTGGCACCTTGCCGACTTGACAGACGATAGTTTGTAAAATGAAGTTATACCTCTCCATAGCACAAAGCCTGGGCTAGGTATTGCCCATACAACTTGATGTTATACAGTTGAAGGAAATAACAGAGAGTGCCGCAAACAGCTTATTTTGAGTTCTGCTGTTGATTTATGTCCAATAGCACAAAGCAAATGATATGCTCAAGGAAATATGTACAGTGGATTTAAGTTCATTGGGGCATCATTTAATAAAGAAAGCCATTTAATAGGGACAAGCTTTGAAGAATTTATACAAAATAAGCATTAAATGTAGATTTGCTCCACTGTTTTGGGCCACCTTGCTGCTTAATTTAGTGAAAGACATAATATGAATTATCATAGAATAAAAGCTTTTTTTAAAGTACATTTAAGAACCCTGTCAAGGTGCTATATAATGATTTCTCACCTTTGGCAAAGAATGCTATATCTAGCAATATGAAAAAAATCAACATTCTAATAGCAGCCATTGCCAGGTTTCCAATATCTAGAATTGTATTACTGGTATAGCAACAAGAAAACTTAAGAGATTAGTGGACATTGTGTAAGGTTTTAAGGATTATATCTGATAAACAAAGGAGAAAAGTCAAAGATCAAGACACTGATATTGTTTTGAATGAATAGTTTTTTCATTTGGATCTACATGAAGTGTGCATGCAAGAAATCCAGTTTTTATTACGAGGTAAAATGAGTTGGTCAAAAAGCTGGGTTGTGCAAATTAAAAACGGTGAATGGTTGGTTGTTTTCCTGGTTACAAAAACAAACCACTTGATGAGAAGGATAGTGCTAGCTTGTGAGCACTGAGCATTGGAAATCTTAGGTTTTTTTTAAAAACTAGTTCCTTAAACAGTTTTGTGAGAATAACATTTACAACCGAAATGCTTCTTGTTTGTCTGATCATGCAGTTCTTTGTGGTTGAAAGAAAATAATGAGTAGTGTTTTGCTACTCAAACATGTCAGGAAGTAATACACTCAAACTTGTGTTTATTAAAGATAGTGTTAAAGCTTATTTTGTATGTTTGTTAAAGCTTATTCATTCAAGGGGCTAACAATAGACAGTTTTCTAGTTTGACAGTTGCGAACGCGATTCGTAATGTCGCTTACCCGGGTTCAAAACACAGCGGTGACCGATTTGGCAGAAGACCGTGTCATGCTGGTTTTAACGTGTTGGTATGGGAGCCGGTCGTTCAGAAAGTAATGGCAAACTACTGAACATAAAAACTCGCCAAGACATCAACAGCGGCGGTAAAATGCTGGTGTTGACTGCAAAGTCCTGTAAAGGATATGCAACTAAAAAATAACAGTAGAAAAGTATGTCATATATATTCTCCGAACATTATTAGAAAGAGCAATAGAAGTAAAAGCAGATCTGTACTTATGCTTCATAGACTACACAAAAGCATCTGACAATGTGAAACATGAGGAAATAATTAAAATGCTAGAGAAATTAAACATTGACTCCAAAGATCTGCAAATAGTAATGAACATATATTAGCAGCAAACAGCAGCTATATGATTCAGCAACCTTGTAGGAACATTTCAGTGTATAAAGAAGGGTGTCACAAAGGATGTGTAATATCACCTGATTTGTTTTCATTGTACAGTGAACATATAATGAGAGCTACAGAAAGTGTGCCAGGGATGCTGGTTGGTGGACATAAAATAAATAACTTAATGTGATGCTGATAACACCATCTTGATAGCAAGTCAGAAGGAACTACAGGAATTGATAGATACAATGGTTATTAAAAAAACAAAAATGGGCCTTAGCTTGAATAATAGAGAGACAGCAGTCATGGTGATATCAACGAAACAGATTATACCTGAATGTACAATTAAAGTAAATTATGTTATTTTGGGGCAAGTGCAGAAATTCAAACATGTCAATAATATGGGTAACATCAGATGGAAGATGCGTTACAGAGGTAAAGAATAGAATAGGACAACCAAGAACTGTATTCTATCAAATGAAAAACATTTTATATAATAAGTCCTTGTTATTGGAGGTTAGAAAAAGAATTCTTGCATGTTACGTAGAACCAGTTTTAACATATGGGCAGTTAATAAAAAGCAAAGAAATCCCTGAAGGCTTTGGAGATGTGGATTTATAGAAAAATGGTGAAAATTAATTTGACAGCCAAAATGAGCAATCTGGACATCTTGAGGGAGGCTAAGTCACAAAGACAACTTATCACAATTATCAGAAAGAGGCAGTCCTAATTTTTCTGCCTCATTATGAGAAGACAAAAATTTAGCAGCCTTGTGTCATGGCACAGAAGAAAGTCAGCGCGCTAAATGATATATGCTGGTGAAGATCACAAGATGTGGAGAAGCATGATCGCTCACACCAGTAAGCAAGGCACTTGATGATGATGATGATGAGTAGGAAAGTGTTAATAACCACATATATAGTGATGCAAAGGTTAACAAACTGGAACAAGGAACTGCAGCAGCAGTCCAGAACAAATTATATTGATATTGTGAAATAGCATTGTGGATGCTAATATAGAGAAAGTTAGAATATTGAACTGGAGTGTTTGCATCTAAGAAATTATCATAGATGAAATGATACTCCTATTGTTGATAGTCTGTTGCTAAGCTGTATCCTAGAAATGACAGGCTGTTGCTACTGTGAATCCATTGAATCATAACGACTGTTGCTGGAAAGACTGTTTACATACAAGCCAAAACTAATAGATGGTAGCTGGTTGCTATAAAATCCTGCTAATAAAAGGAAAATACTTTTTGTGCATATTTTGTTAAGGTTAGTAATACAAGATGATAATGCTGCTGTGTGTGAGTCAAACTACGACCCTGACTGGCACAAAAGAAAATTGCTGCTGTTGCATATTTTCTGTATTTTTATGGCATGTCTGTTTCTTTATTTTTTGGCGCTGTTTTGACACAATGTAGTTTGCCCTCGCGTAGTGTTCCGTAAGTACATTTACACCCCCCCCCCCCCACTGTAAGCATGATTTTTCCTTGTTTCTTCTTCTTCTGCTGCCGTTAGGCCGACACATCCGACTTCTGCAGGCATTTGTTGACCGGGTTAACCTTCCCGGGGGTTTCTTAAGTCGATTGAATTTTCCTTGTTTAATTGCTTTTTTGTTTATGACTTACTAGTTTCCGTTTCAAAGTTCCTAAGTTCAAAAGTTCTGCTGTTTTTCTCTCCAACAATCTCTTTATGTTTGTTTTAATGTTCTTTTGTATTTTGCTGAGATCTGCTTTGGACAAGATGTTTGCTTCATTTGTTTGTTCTTTGTCTTCTGTTTCCCTGGTATTTTTGACTTTGTCCTCCAGAATTTGAAGTTCTTCAATCCAGTATCCAGAATTTGTAATTTTTCCTTGCCCCTTTTAGAATGGACTCAGCGGCTGTATGCAGCATTGTTTTGTTTAGACTAGTCACCATTAATTTCATTTTGCCATGTCAATTTTTTTATTTTTTTCACATTACTTCTCTGTTAGCATGGCACACCATTCCAAATCAGTATTTTTCTAATTCCAGTGAAGCTATGACTTTATGCCGTGGGATAAACTCCACTTTCATCGCAATATATTTTGTTACTGGTCTTTTCAGAAGTTCCTCAAAGAATTCATTCCATCTTTACACTTGATCTTTAATGTTGGTGAGAACTTTCCTATGACTATATTTTCAGTTCACTTGGCTAATTATATTTTCCTGCTTTTTTCCCTGTGGGGCAGTAAAGGTCTCTGAGGTTTCCTTTTCCTAAGTTTTCTTGTGCCTCTCCTGCTAGACCATCTAAATATTGTCTTTTATCTGCTCTTAAGGTTCCTAACTTCTTTACTGGCTTCTGTGTATCTTTCATGGGTTATGAATTTAGTAAGTCTGATTTTGCTGGGCTGCATAGATATAAATTTTCATTATTATTACAACTCCTATAATTTCCATTTGGTTGTTAAGAGTTCACTGATATTTCATTGCTTGGTACTGAGTTTTGCAAAAGTATTAGAACTTCTTCTTTGTGTCCTTTGCTGAAAATTATGGCTTAATATCCTTTGACTAAATATCTCTGATGGACATTAAGATGTGTGCTTTGGAGGCATCAATTTGATCTTTATTTAGACGATTTGTGCAGACTTTTTATTAAGTACTGCTACATTCTGCTGTAGTATGTCGAGTGTCTGAGGTATTTGGTCAATAGCTTTTACTCTATCCCTCTGTGAATTGACTTCACATAACCTGGTAAGGTGATCTCCAGTTGCATTGTGTGGACTCTTTTAAGGCAAGGGGACCCAGCATTTTCAGGACCCCACGGGATTAGCATCAGTCTGCTTATTTTAGTTCATGACATCATCATAAAGAGAGTTACTTTACACTGTTTCATCAAGCCTGTGGCTCACTACATCATATTTTAAGTGTTTGCTTTGCCAAGCCTTTGACTTCTGACACTCTGCCAAGTCAGCAGGTTTGTTTTTCACTTCATCTGGTCCCTATCCCTTGACCTGTTCTACATGGGAGATTCTACCAGCAGCTACATTCCGCCGGCATGGCTCTTGAGATCATCAGAACTCCCAAGCCCCTCCGCCACTGCAAGGTGGAGACACAAATAGGGGCCTGTTAGTCTTTTTTCTTTTTGCGCTCGCTCGCTTTGAACTCAAGCATAGTCCATACACACAATTCATAATAGTGATGGACTGAATTTTGCGTGTGGATTAGCTTTCCCTATTAACAGTGTCCCACGCCATCAGGCAAACCCACTCCGACTTCAGAGGTAGCCTGTTAGTCTTTCGGCCCTGGCTTCAAATTCCCATTGAAGTGAGATATTTTTCATTACCAATCGTCTCAGGAGTCAACCCATTAGCAACAAATTGGTACCAGAAAATGTTCTGAGAGATAAAAGTGGCCAGTATGGTATTGACCAAATGATCTATCTAGTGCCATTGGTCAAGAAAATATAGCCCTAGCAAGACATCCCTAATATGCCCCAATGGCATGAACACAAGGTCCTTACCTACTTTTATGTTTATGTTTATGGCATTTGACCTGTCATATTGTCTTTTCTCCAGTTATAAATATTGCAACCATTTTTACATTGGTGTTTAATTGATGCCTACATATTGGTGTACAGTTTGTAGTTTAACAGTGATGGAGTGTGTGTCTTCACCATGAGCAAGACATTGCCACATCTGTGTAGAAGTTGATGTTGAGCTTTAGCCCAGGCATCATGTGTAAATACACTGATATCCCAGTGTTCTGATATCCTGGGTTTCTCAATAAACCATATGTGAAACAAAGGTAACTGTTTTTATGCTGTGTATCCAGCATGATATTGACCACATGACACATCGAGTGCAATAGGTCGGTCTATAAGAATATGGGTGCAGCACCATATGCCCAGTCCACCTTAAGGTGTGTGAAGGGGTACTTTATTTGTACATTAAAAAAAAATTAATATATAGGTTTTATATTAGTTAAGTATGTTTTAAAAATTAATCTATAGGTTTTGTATTAATAATTTTGCTCTATGAAAGGAAAAACAATTGTATTAACAAAACAATTTTATTTCCTTCTTCAGGCTTGTCAAAATAAAATCCTTGATGGTCATGGATCAAGTGTTGATGCAGCTTTCATTAAATTTGAGACAAGACCAGAAACTAAGCAAGAAAATCATTTTGTGCCAGAATACCTATACAAACAGTTAACAGACAAATATGAACAACTTTGTCAACAGATGAATCAAAAGTATGACCAGTTGTTGCATGAATTCCATTCTCACTTTGAGATCCTTAGTAACCACATTAGCAATGTAGGAGACACTCAAGCTAACTCTTTGAAGCTCCATTTCATGCAGGAAATTGATCTACTGAAACAAGATTTAAGGAGGTTGATTGAGGAGCAGAATACGAGACCAGAAACTGACATGATGCAGTCAGTAATGACCAAAAAGCAGGTAGGAATAGCTCATTTACAAGACTTGTCAGTTCATCAGGATGCCATCAGTCAGCTCAGCAGTAGTTTCAGTTGCCAGAAAAGCGCCAACAGCACAGACCAAGAAAATAAGAATAAACCTAAATACAATTACTCTCAACAAAATACAGAAGGATTTCAGTTACCACAAGGTGATCTGGCACAACCAGACTGTAACCATCACTTAACTGGTGACATAGGTGTTAGACCTATTATAGATACATACCAGATAGGGCTTTCAAGACCACAAAACACATTTGCAGACATTCTGAAGAATATACCAGTTAAATCAAAAGCAAATGCTGGAGGAATGCCTGCTAGTGCTAGACTTCCAGATTCAAGCAGTGCAGAAACAGTGCCCAATTTGAATAAGGGATCTGTTGCTGCCACTGGCTTATTTGCTAACACTATAGCTACCCAGATGAAACAGAAACAATCATCTCAGGCAGGCTCTGTCAAATCCAGCACAAATTCTGTGAAATCTGATCCTGCTAAGATTACAACTGGAAAGAAGAAGGCAAAAGCATCCATCTCAAGTACTTCACTAGCCACACATTCCAAACATGAGTTCACTGTTGACATTCTCAACCATTTGATTGTTTCAAGGAAACCTTACATGAGTCCATATGTATACAGCAGTGGCAAACGTTGTAAAGCTAGACTAGTTTTGAATGTGAAAGACATATCATTCCTGCTGACTGTTCATGTTCATGTGTCGAAAGGTGAGTTTGATGACAACCACAAATGGCCTTTAAGTTTAAAAGGCAGTGGTTATGTTTTTAACCCAGGCTCTCGTCGGTTTACACCTTTATGGCAACTGGAGTCCGTAATGTGTGAGAAACCTACCGCTAGAGAAGAACTCATCTTCCCAGCTGTGGTCTGCTTAATGACTTCCAAACGCAACCTGAAAGATGTCACATTAAAGGAACTTATGCTACGATATAAAGTGGGAGAAGAGAACCTGACATTCTTATGGGATCTCAAAGCAGTAGCACCAGAAAAAGAAATAGTAGCGGGGAAATAAAACTTCTTGACCTGAGCTCACACAACAGAATTAGCAAAGTCATCAGTTTGGTTCATGTATTCAAGCTATGTTTTTGTGAACCTATATTATTAATGTATGTTAGTTATCTACATATGGTTTAATATTATTTCACGCCTTTCCCTTATAGATTCAGTAATAATTTGGTCTTTTACCTCATAAGTCTTATTGCTGGTTTGTCTTCATATTATATAACGCATGGTTTGTTTGTCACTTCGAGAACCAGCAAGAGGAATGTTAAAAATACCATGCATGGCCACATTGAGTAATCTAATTGTTTTTAAAGAGGACAAGACACAAAGCCAACTTGTGATGGGCATCAGAAGAAAACAGTATTCTTTGGTCACATCATGAGCAGAATCAAACTGGAGTTGATTGAACTGCTTGAAAGATAATTAGATTTAAATATTTGATCTATGTTGTCAGGTAAACCTGGCCTAAAACGCATACCAGGAAATGTCATGTTAGCAAAAACGGCCAGCATGATATAGATCTAATCATCCCTCGTATACCTGTTGGTCTATACAAATATGGGGCTAACACCATATGCCAAATACACCTCAAAATGTGTGTAAAGGTACATTTTACTTGGACAAAAGAGATAGAGGAGCATGGGGAGAAGATACAGGACAGTCTTATATGAGAGCGTGAAAACTGTCAGCACACGAGTTGGTAAACAGTGCTAGTAATGGATATTTCAGACATTTATGATCGTACACGCATTATCAAGGTACTTTGTGCTTCTGATGATCAAAATATGCAGCTGAATGTCTCTTATTAAATAAACATTGCACGTCATTTGCAGGACGTAATTTTCTAGGCAACGTTATGTTTAGTTGTTTGCCATTGCTTTCTGAAAGAGAAGTCAACGTTTTAAGCCCAGCTTAAAGTCGGTCTAGGGATTAAACCCCCTTCCTTGCCATCAGCACATCGGAAGTTTAAGAGCAAGTGCTATTATTCCTTCTGCCCAGTGGACAGCTGCTAATGTTTCTTACACAAATAACCCCTGGCATGTGATGACACAGAAAGGTAGAACATGCTGTGTGTGTGGTTTGTATGTTAGCGCGCCATTTTAATTAGGGCATTAATATAGCATGGGATAGGGCAAGCAGCATTTTTGTTAAAGATAAAAGTAAAGGTAGATGCCACCATTGGGGTGTGAAGTATGACTGCACATATTCTAGGTCTTGGCATAATGCAAATGGGCTGTCAGTTCCCTCCTTGTCAACTTTCTTTCTCAAACTGTCATCTACTGCCTATAGTAGTAGTAGGACAGGGGCATCTTGACTTTGACAAAATAAAGCCACCTGGCTAGTGCAGTCACCACAAACTGTGCAGGTTAGGGTTTTCTGTTTTGCCCCCGGCAAAATAAAATTCACACCTTACCGAGGATTCATACCCAGGTCTCGCGAAGAAGAAACCGGCATTCTTAGCCACTCCTGCCAGCCACTTCCTTTTCCTAAAAAAATTTGGAAAATTGTCTGGTATCTATTTTTAGGCTCAGTTGAATTCCGAGCCACATTGGTTGGGAAAAAAGTCCTGCGACTGCTGGAGATTTAACAGGCAAGCACGCTAACCACTATGCCACCACGACTCTTATTTTATTCATGTAAAATTAACATGTGTTTTGTCATCAATTTATGTTCTTCACAGGGAAAATGTCTGTTATAAGCAAATTAGTTACTGTTAATTTTAAAAATATGGTTTTCAGAAATCTTATTTCAAAATTAAGTAGTCTTGAATTATTATTTGTGATCTTCCTGGGAAACTGAAACAAGAACATGTGCAAAGCATGACGAAGAAACACAAAGAAACGTAAAATATAAAAATTACTAGTAACATGTTAGATGATTGGAGGTGACATAAAAGCAGCATAAGTAATAGATGGAATAACTGATAGAAGGATCTGTGCATCTTCTTATTTTTAAAATACAAAATTATCTTAATTGTTCTAATCTACCTTCTTAGTTTATGACTTTGTAAGCCCTTGTCATTTTATTTATGGAATTTAGCTTAGGCAAGTAGAATATTCTTCAACAAGTGAATAGGTACAATTATCTCAGAACAGTCATAACATCTGATGGGAGATGCCTTGAAGAGATTAGAACAAGAATCGCCATGGCGAAAGTAGTCTTTAGCAAGATGAAAAACATTCTGACCAATAAAAAGATGTCAATTGAAACAAGAAAAAGAGTGTTGAGGGGATACATAGAGCCTGTTCTTTTGTATGGATGTGAAACTTGGACAATGTGCAGTTAAGCTGAAAAACATCTGATGGCTGCAGAAATGTGGTTTCTGAGGAAAATGCAAAGAATACTATGGACAGACAGAAAAACCAATGACCAAGTACTACAGGAGACAAATGAAAATCGTAAATTGTTTAGAGAAATTAGACGTAGACAGTCAAAATATTTTGGACATGTTATGAGAAGAAATGGATTAGAGAACTAAGTGACAACTGGCAAATCGAAGGGAACAGACCAAGAAGAAGACCGAGAGGAAAATACCTGGATGACTTGGCCACATGGCATGGGCGAGACAGGAACACTGAGCTGATCCACGACTCTGGTGATCGAGTGAAATGGCGAGTCATGACCGCCCACGCTTACCAGCATGGCACATGATTGATTGAAGTAGAAACATTTCAAATATATATTCGATCTGTAGTCTTTATCTTCTCTGTATATTTGCCTTAGTGCAATTTTCTCAGAGACTCCTGGAGGTTGTTGCTGGGGGTATAGAGTTTGTACTTTATGCGATGCTTTCGACGAGCTGCCCTGCAGAAAGAAACTGAGTCATATGGGATAGAACCTCAGTGTAGAGAAATTGATCCTCTCATCTTTAGACCTTCTTTAGTGTTGAACTAGATAATAAACATTAAATAATTGTATGTAGTGTTTATCTGTACATTTTGTTTCTCTGAAAACCAAGGTAAATCATTTTACTAATAATGCTGAACTTGAGAATTTTAGTTGTAAGCTGGAGGATAAATAAATTGTGTTAATATGTAGAAGTGAATGTGAACATTAAGCATTGTACATACACCATGAACATTACAAGTTTGGTCTTCCGTTTTTAAATATTGAATGAGAAAGGACAACTTTTATCCCCAGAATAAAACTGTAAAGTTTCATTTTTGGTAATTGTACAATGATCAGGCTCAAGAGCTCCCTGCCCTACACTGCAAGATACTATAAGCAGTAGATGACAGACAGTATAATGAAAGACACCAAAAGTAAACTCAATTTTAGACATAGAAATAACAGATGAGCTTAATTTTGTAATTTTAGATAGTAAACACAATAGAGCTGTAATTTTAGATATAGTTTAGAAAATTTTGCCATAAGTTGTGGAAATCTACCTCAGCCTGGTATAGAAATAACCAATGATGAGGCCAAGAAAGAATGGAAGATAATAGGGAAACAAAACTCGCTTACACTCAGGAAATAAATGACCGTAGACCCCGAGGTAGACCAAGAAGACGGTGGAGAGATAATACATATACAGACCTACAAGCACTTGGAATCAACGACTGGCAAGAGAAGGTCAACCAGAGAGACGAATGGAGACGGATTGTATCTGCAGCAAAGAACCTCAATGGCTCGAAACGCTGAAGAAGAAGAAGAAGAATTATAGAACCAAGCAGACATCTAAACATCCAGGTCACCAGAAGGATGATGCATACTACCAACTCAACCAAAGAGTTACAATATTCAGATACCACATGTACCACCAGATAAACTAACTATAGGAGATATTGATGAATGCAGCTGTGGAGCTGGTAAAAAGATGGCTACACATTTGCTGCTGGGGTGTCCAATATATACAGAACAAAGAATATTATTTTAGACATAGTATAGAAAAGTGAGCTATCATTTTAGACATAATATATGCCATAATGCAAGTCCTCTTAACTTACAGCCATGTCTTATTTCATTGACTTACACTATGGTATCGTTGGCTCATTAACAATAGGCAATAAAGATAAATTGAGAAGCAAATTGCCGACACAGCGTGAAACGAAATACACACGTGAGATTTATTTGGTTGTCCAGAGATTATATACATAGGTAATAGCACACGTCTTAGTGTCCCGAGGTATTCGGGGAGCAGCCTAAGTTACTATGGATACTTACTGACCTTCGCATGTCCTCTGTCTTATCGTTATCATCTCCACAATATTTCCTTTGCTGAATCAATCTGTCTCTGGTGTTATCACTTGTGCCGAATCAATTCGTCTAGAGGCTGTCGGTCGTTCATTTATCCATGGCATTTCCAGTAACTGTTGTTAGATATTCGTACTTCCGAATAAGTCCATTGCCATCCATCAATTTCCTGTAACCAAAATACTCTGTCCTTAGAAAACCACAAACACGTCCGTTTCCTTCTGAATTCACACAACGTATCCTCTGTTGTCAAGTTCACGTTGTCCAGTGAACGTGGCCGTGACATCCTAGTGGTCGTGCGCTGTCCACTACACTGTCCACTGCAGTTCGCCTTACGTTTATCTTTTGGTTCCATGCAAGGTGTGCTTTTTCTAAGTAGCGATATGGCATTATAGACAAGATAGCTGTCATTTTAGACATAGTATAGAAAAGTGAGCTGTAATTTAGACATAGTATGGCATATAAATGTTACCTGTCTTATTGTAGACTTAGTATACAAAAATGAGTGGTACCAAAGTTTTAGCACGCTTGCCTGTCAGCCCTATGGCATATGTTTGAATCCCCCTGAGTCTGGTATTTTAAAAGAGATGGACCTTTTCTCCCAAATCTTAAAGGAATACCAGGAAATGTACTGGGAACTAAGTCCACCTAGCCAGCTATTTATCACATCACCATCCAGGAACGATTGGTTCATTAAAAATATGTGGCTAGCACCATATACCCATATGCCTCAAAGTGTGGAAACTTTACGTTAAACTTTCATGCAAGAATGAGCAGTGATTTTAGTCATAGTATAGAACAGATGTAATTTTAGAGATGGTATAAAATACAGTCTTAAATGTCGAGAGAATTGACTTCATTGCACCAGGTTTTATCCCATATGGCTCGGTCTCTTTCCGCAGGGCGGCCTGCCGAAAACGGCGCACAAAACAAAAATTCCGTAGCTCCTACGATGACCCCCAGGAGTCTCTAAGAAAACTGCACTCGTGAACTCAAAGACATAGCCCGGAATTGAACCCACAACCTTCGAAGTGCTAGGAAACGGCCTGACCACTTCACCACGGAGACTCTCATAAGAATAATTCTTAGGCTCCAGAGGGAGTCAAACCCATGACCTTCTGCTTATGAGGCAGACGCTCTAACTAACTGAGCTATAGAGCCACAGACATGGTATAGAAAAAAAAAAAAGGAAAAACATGACATGGTATGAAAAAATTGCACATTTTCTATACCAGACGGTATCGAAAAATTGTAATTTTAGACCTGGTATAGAAAAGGCGTAATTTTAGATATATATAGACAAGGTGTAATTTTAGTCATACTATAGAAAAGGTGTAATTTTAGACACAGCATACAGAAGTGAACTATTCTTTTAGATGGCATTCAAAAGGGTGCTGTAATTTTAGACACAGTTTACGCAAAGTTAGTTGCAAGTCCTTACAGGACATCGCAAACAACCTCAACATTGTTTTGGCTGTTTGTGATTTTCTAGGCAATTTTACGTTTAGTAGTTTACCATTGCTTTCTGAACGACTGACACTCATATCATTGTTAAAAATGAACACAAGGTGGGCTGCTTCCAAATTGCCTGCAGCTGACTTTGAACCTGGTATTGCTACCCCTTAGCCACAGATGCCATTACAAAAGTGGGCTATAAGTTTAGTTTACAAAAGTAAATTATAATTTTATACAAAACTTACAAAAGTAAGCTATAATTTGTGACATAACTTACAATAGTGAGCTATAATTCATGACATAGCGTACAAAAGTGAGCTATAATTTGTGATTTATCTGACAAAAGTGAACTGTATTTTGTGACATAGCTGACAAAAGTGAGCTATAATTTTTGACATAACTTACATTAGTGAGCTTTAATTTGTGACATAGTTGACAAAAGTGAGCTATATTTCATGACATTGCATACAAAAGTGAGCTATAATTTGTGATTTATCTGACAAAAGTGAAACTATATTTTGTGACACAATTTGTGACATAACTTACAATAGTGAGCTATAATTTTTGACAGTTCACAAAAGTGTTATAATTTGTGACAGTTTAGGAAAGTAAGCTATAATTTGTGACATAACTTTACAATAGTGAGCTTTAATTTGTGACATAGTTGACAAAAGTGAGCTGTAATTTGTACATAGCTTACGAAAGTTAGCTATAATCTGTGATTTATCTGACAAATGTGAAACTATATTTTGTGACACAATTTGTGACATAAGTTACAATAGTGAGCTATAATTTTCGACAGTTCACAAAAGTGAGTTATAATTTGTGACAGTTTAGAAAAGTAAGCTATAATTTGTGACATAAGTTTACAATAGTGAGCTTTAATTTGTGACATAGTTGACAAAAGTGAGCTGTAATTTTTACATAGCTTACGAAAGTTAGCTATAATCTGTGATTTATTTGACAAATGAGAAACTATATTTTGTGACACAATTTGTGACATAACTTAACAATAGTGAGCTATAATTTGTGACATAGTTCACAAAAGTGAGTTATAATTTGTGACAGTTTAGAAAAGTAAGCTATAATTTGTGACATAACTTTACAATAGTGAGCTTTAATTTGTGACATAGTTGACAAAAGTGAGCTGTAATTTTTACATAGCTTACGAAAGTTAGCTATAATCTGTGATTTATTTGACAAATGTGAAACTATATTTTGTGACACAATTTGTGACATAACTTAACAATAGTGAGCTAAAATTTGTGACATAGTTCACAAAAGTGAGTTATAATTTGTGACAGTTTAGAAAAGTAAGCTATAATTTGTGACATAACTTTACAATAGTGAGCTTTAATTTGTGACATAGTTGACAAAAGTGAGCTGTAATTTGTACATAGCTTACGAACGTTAGCTATAAACTCTGATTTATCTGACAAAAGTGAACTGTATTTTGTGACATAAGTTGTGACATAGCTGACGAAAGAGCTATTATTTTACACAGTATAAAACAGTGAGCTGTGTCCACAATGCAGCACAGCATACATGGATTGGTCACCTGTTGATGGGTGATATTGTTTTCTTCTGAGTGTACACATATCTTAGCATGACTCATGACCCATTAGAATGAGCCTCTTTATTAGATACCACAGACTCACCTGTTTTACAGCTGTGTATCTGAATAATACTAGTGTTTGTGCAGTTTTAATGTGTCAGTTAATAATTTCATATTGCTTTATTTGGGAAATTATGTGAATTTGTCATTTTAATGTATATTTTAATTTGGCTGTGATATGTTGTTGTTTTTATTGTTGTTACTGCTTATGTTATTGTTGTTTTTGGGAACCTAATTGTAAGGAGGCCGGTCTCCGTGGCGAAGGGCTTACGGATGCAATTCGTAATCCCGATTACCCGCATTGTAGGGAGTCTCTGTGGCGAAGTGGTCAAGCCATTTGACTCGGGCTCCGAAGGTTGTGGGTTCGATTCCAGGCTGCGTCCTTCGGTTCACGAGTTAAATTTTTCAGAGGCTCCTGTGGGTCGTCGCTAGATCTACGGAGTTTGTGCTTTGTGCGACACTTTCCGCGCTGCGGAAAGAGACCAAGCCATATGGGATAAATCCTGGTGCAATTAAGTCGACCCTGTCGACTTTTAAGCGACTTTTTTAACCCGCATTTGAAACACAACTGCGCGCGATTTGGCAGCAGACCGCGCTATGCTGGGTTTTAATGAATTGGTATGAGAGCTGGTCATTCAGAAAGCTATGGCAAACTACTGAACATAAACTTGCCAAGACATCAACAGCAGCAGTAAAATGCTGGTGTTGACAGCAATGTCCTGTAAAAGGAAATGCAAACAAAACACACACACAAATTGTAATGAGTTATTTACTCTACACAATGATGGAATCAGGGACTGGGATGACTTGGTGTCAGGACCATATATTCATATAAAGACACGATGCCCATGCTTATGTGCCCATTTGTTTGTCTTCGGTGCACATTTTATAGTAGCATAGTGGTTTGTGAGAAAGGAAATTCTGTAGAGCTATACTGTGGCAGTCTTGATGTATAGAAGTGGATCGTGGACAATCAGCAAATTATTGAGAAATTGTGAGGAAGCTGCAGAAGTGTGTATGTTAGAAGAATATTGAGAATACCGTAAACAGACGTAAGGCATATATGGAAGACATATTGAAAGTCATTAACATACAAAGAGAACTGGTTGCTTGCATCAGAAGAGAATAATCCACATTCTGTGGGCACACCATGAGAAGGGCAAGCTTGAGTACATTGTATCATTGGAACAATTTGAGAAGAAAGACGGGGAGACCAAGAGAGATGATGTTAGCCAGATTCATGTCATGGTATGGAGGAGCATCTGTATCAGGAATTATTAGCAGTGCACGAGACAGGAGGCTGTAGACAGACATTATGACCATACCACACAGCATGGACTATAATAAGAAGATATATATATATATATATATATATATATATATATATATATATATATATATATATATATATATATATATCATGAGCTATATGAAGAACGTTAATGGGATGAGACGGACATTCTCTAGAGGAGCATCTTGTGGGCAGGCTGTGATGAGAGGGACATTCTCCAGAGGACCTGCTAAATGATGATGAGTAGTTAGCGCACTAGCTTACCATGGCAGTGGCCAGGTTCAATCCTCACCAGTGACAAGATTTATTGTTTTTTTTTTTCAACCGGTCCATCTCAGGGGTCAGACTGGCCTCCTAAAATGCGTACTGGAACACGTTCTGAGAATTATGTGAAATGACCACTCCACTGGGAGAATATGCGACAGCCTAATATTTCTCACCATAACCACATTACTGGCATTGGATTACCCTTTTCACCATCTTTGTTTTATCCAAATGTCCTGGTTGGAAGATCTGTCTCAGCATGGTGACTAGCATGCTAACCTACAGCCTGGTATTTTTGGGTTCGAGTTTACATCGAAATGCAGTTTTTAAATTGACTTTGGTTCCGATTGTGACCCAGCCAAAAATTGGTAACAGGAAATGTGTTGGGAAGTAAGTTGGCTTGCTTGATATTGACCACATGACTCCTTGAGTACTGATTGGTCTATTCAAATATGCAGCCGACACCATATGTCCGGTATCATCATCATGTGTCATGCCAATAAGCGTGGCTGGTCATGCTTTGCCATCTCACTCGATCACCAGAATCGTGGATCAGCTCAGTGTTCTTGTCTTGACCATTCACCGTGGCCAAGCCATCCAGGTATTTACTTCTCTGTCCTCCCCTTGTTCTCTTCCCTTCGATCTTGCCAATTGACACCAAGTTCTCCAATTTATTTCTTCTCATAACGTGACCAAAAAACTGACTGTCTACGTCTAATTTCTCTAATCAGTTACGGTTTTCATTTGTTTCTTGTAGAACTTGGTCATTGGTTCTTCTGTCTGTCCATGATATTCTTTGCATTCTCCTCAGAAACCACATTTCCACAGCTATAGATGTTTTTCAGCTTGTCTGCTCATTGTCCACACTTCACTCCCATACAAAAGCACAGGTTCTATGTATCACCTCAACACTCTTTTTCTCATTACAAATGACATGTGGTGGATGAGGATGAAGAGCAGCCAACAGATAGTTGTGGGTTATGGTCTCCAGCTTCACGTCGGTAGGCAGAGCATCTCTTTTTGGGGAGACAATGGCTACTGTCATTGACCAGTATGGTCACAGCTAAGAAGGAAAGCAATGGCAAACTGCCTCCTTTATAGATGCCAAGAAAATGATGTTTTGAGATATCATTGAAAATCAGAGAAATGATGTAAATGGATGTTCCTTAGGAGCAGCCCCGCCCGGTAGGGATAGTCATGTGTAGTATGGCTCAAGGCTAGTAAAACAGGGTCCTGTATTTATATTGGTTGGAGATACAATTCTGCCACTACCCGAGTTTTATTCTCAGACCACATTGTTTCAGTGCACAGACCATCAATCCAGCACAGTTCCAAACACATTATGGATACAGTATTAAATGAACAGATTTGTAAAAACACACGTTTTTGTTCTCTGGGCAATTATAAAACAGAAGTCAATAAAAGTATTCTTCATTCAGTTGTTGCTTGATGTTTCAGTCCTGCTCTACATTAAAGACATTTGTTTAGAAATAAGCTGAAATGCAAATGTCCAAGGAGTAAATACAAACATAGGTGCATGTTCGCAGATATTTGTATAAACAGTTTGTGATATTAATGCTGCATATTTATACTTATCCCATTGTAGATACTCTGAAGACACTCACGCTCCCAGTGGAAAGAAATAGTGAAGAAAGAAAGAAGGAAGAGTAGTTATTACAGTGGTAGCAAGTATACCCACCACTATGGACATTCTGAATTCTATTCCCCATGAGCTGACTAACACATTGGTAGCAAGGATAGCCACCATTGTGGACATTCTCAGTTCTGTTTCACATTCGCTGACTAACACAGTTGTAGCAAGGACACTCACCACTTGGACATTCTGATTTATGTCCTCCATGAGCTGACTAACACATTGGTAGCAAGGATACCCACCCCTGTGGACATTCTCAGTTCTCTCCCCCCATGAGCTGACTAACACATTGGTAGCAAGGATAGCCACCATTGTGGACATTCTCAGTTCTGTTTCACATTCGCTGACTAACACAGTTGTAGCAAGGACACTCACCACTTGGACATTCTGATTTATGTCCTCCATGAGCTGACTAACACAGCGGTAGCAAGGATACCCACCACTTGGACATTCTGATTTATGTCCCCCATGAGCTGACTAACACATTGGTAGCAAGGATACCCACTCCTGTGGACATTCTCAGTTCTCTCCCCCCATGAGCTGACTAACACCGTGGTAGGCTGCTGCGGGAGATGAGGAAAACAGTTGGAGCTGGATAGGACATGCACTGAACACACCAGCTATAGTGTGTTTATTTTTTTTTTGCCCCAATATAAAATTCAATATCTCAGTAACCAACTGAGGGAAAATGATGAGATTTAGCATATAACCTTATCATTATGTCCACTCAACAAATACATTTTTGTTCTGGAGATTGTACCGCAGATTTCAATGTTTGTTTATATGCGGTATATAATTTACGGCTCAGGGATTAATACCATCATTTTAAAAGTATTACAGCTTCAGCAAGACACATCCGCGAAGCGCAGAGTTAAATGGTATTGTTCAGAGGTGTCTCCAATGGGGGTTCTTTCATGAAACGTGATTATATAAATAAACTAGCTGACTCGGCCCGGCTTCGCCCAGCTCCTGGAGGGGATCTATCTATCTATTCATCCATCCATCCACCTACCTACCTTTCTACCTACCTACCTTTCTATCTGTCTGTCTGTCTATCAACCAGTCCGCGCTATTAAATATTGATAAAAGTTACTGGAAAAAATGTGAGGACCATGTGTTGAAAGAGGAAGAGGACTATTGGAGAAAGGATGGATTGAATTTTATGCAACCGAGAGCAATCATCAACCTACTGGAATCGTCCAACACAGATTAAGCTCTGAGCAGATCGCAGACCTTAATCTACGTAACACTTACTGGGATATTTTGCTCCAACTATTCAGACGAATTGCAGGCCCTAAACATTACAGCATCAGCATAATGTCAGTGGCAACAGTTTGTATTCCACAGTGATGAATTTTCAATTCTGCAAGCCCTCAGCGGTGACAAACAACTGTATTGAAGAAAGAAAAAAAACACACACACACTAAACGCATTGAATACCAACAGAAGAGTAATATTGCAGTGGAAACTGACATATTGTGGCATAACAAGAAACGTGAGAGCAAACACGTTGTCAAATTAGGGGACAACACACGTGCATACGAATCAATCTATAAACTTCAATGAAAAGAGGACCAACATCTTGGTCGTTAAGAAGAAAGCCCACTACAGAGACACTGACAACTATTTTCATAGTGCAAAACAGGTAATCATGTTCCGTCTCTGAACGGTAAACAGCAGAGTAGACAATCTTTCACGAAGACTCAAAGCAGTTGAACAGATCCTTACAAATGGAAACATGATGACTAAATTGCGGTATCATTTCTAGTCACTCCATACGCACATTAACGCGCAGCTATTTGGAAGCTTTCACGAACTCAATATAAAAAGCTAACATGAATACTGTGTACACTTTATTAACCAGCAGCTGAAGAAACAAGAAGGAAATGAAAAATAAGATAAGAAATATATTCTTTCTACTTTCCTGTTAATTTACAAATTATTTATCCCATGCCTCTGTAAATTCTCTGTCTTTACTAATATTACACATTGCACCCCTCTCGGGATTCTCCGTGGTGAAGTGGTCAAGCCGTTTGACTCGGGCTCTGAAGGTTGTATGTTCGATTTCGGGCAGCGTCCTTCATTTCACGAGTGCATTTTTTCGGAGACTCCCGAGGGTCGTCGCTGGAGCTACGGAGTTCCTGCTTTGTGCGACGCTTTCCGCGCTGCGGAAAGAAACTGAGCCATATGGGATAAAACCCGGTGCAATGCAGCCGACCCTGTAGACTTTTAAGCTACTTCTTTCATTGCACCCACTCCCATACGAATCCGGATACGCCTTGTGTGTCATCTGAATTGGAGGAGCGTCCATTACTGTAAACACAAATTTGTTAGCGAGAAATCACTAGTTTTTCAGCAAAACATCAAAGAAATGTCGCCGCTTTCGATGATTTAAGTTGCTTTTGTGGGTGTAAATATAAGACGGCAGGAACAATTTCATAACGATGCAACAGACAGTTTTCAAAATAATTGATCGTGAATGAAGGCATTCTTTTCGGGACATACTATAACAGCATAACTAGAATGATCTTATTATAGAACCAAGAAGGGAACAGAAATATAAGGAGACAACAAAACACAAAAAAAAACATGAAGATAACTGAAGACAGGTGTATAATATTTAAAAGACGTTCAGGGTCTTCAAGATATAGTAAAGATTGTCTTGCCATGATTTGGTTCTTGGCCTACATCTCACTGGGGATAAAAGGCAGCAGCAGAAGAATGAGAAATGGAAGCAAAATCAGTAGCTGTAATAGGAGAAGGATGGTTAGATGGGGGGAGAGAAAGAGGACAGACTAAAAATAAACGCATTTGGATACATATCTTGCACAGAACTGGCTAAAGTAATACATGTCTGCGACACAAATTTAATCTATGACAGCTGGTTGAAGTAATAAGTGATTGGGAGTTGTGACGAAACGCGTTTATCTGTCTTGGGTCGTCAAGTTCCCGCACTATTTTGGCGCGTCATCGGGGACTTTCCCAGCTAAAAATAGACTGAGGGAAGCCGATGGAGGACTTATTATATAGAATCGTCTCGAAACACTGGAATTCGAGTAACCCGTGATGTTGGGTATCGCTCTAAATTCCCGTGCAGAGAGATCTAGAAACTCTAGGCGGGGAATGACGTTTTCCCGAGAAAGTATCTTTTCTCAAGAAGCACTCGCTTCTTGTGCGCATCGAGTTGGCACGAAGCGGGAAATTGGCTAAACCAGCCATTCACTTACTTTTGTTCGAAGAGAACAGACGCTGGCGTGAATGTGAGCCATTTTTGTGTTGCGTCTCACCTCAACCATGATTCGGCTGACTGTTATGAAAAGGAAGCTGAGAAGCCCTTGAACAGTTCGGAAGCTGACTGGAGAGCTGGTTTCACCATCCAGGTAGATATTTGGTTAAATCATTTAACTTTGTACGTGTGTTCCACACGCCATTGTTCTAACCTCATTACCTATGCGGATGTCCTTGCATACTAATTAGCAAACCGATCGATAACGCAGGTGACAATTAATCGTGGGTTTGTTTACCGTGTGCTCGCGAATCAGCTGTTAGGAACGCCGTAATGTGATGTGGGCGATTTGGGTTCCAAATATATGTACCATATATTGCCAATCGTTGCATCTATTAGGTTGCTGTGTTAGAATAAAACCTAGTTACTTGTGCCGGATGGAAACTTAGATTATGTCAGTCAGTTGCTGAAGCCAGAAGAACGGTTAGAAAACCAGGTAAGTTGGTAGGTGGAGATTCAGACAAAATTGTGCTTAGTTACTAAGTAAAGGAAGAACTTAGTTCTGTGCCACCAGGAATGATGTCACTATTGTGTAATAACTTAATAGTGAATTCATTGTGTGGACCAGCGGATTTCTGTGGAAAGGTAAGTGGCTTTGGTGCTATATCTATATATATATGAGGTGACATTGTGTATATATATTAGGTCATAGCATGTGATACTTCCTGGGGTAATTCCGAACACCGAATAGCTGGACGCGTGATAACACTGCGTGCCGTCGCGATGTAAATATGCGTTCTGAAATCTTGTCTAAGCTATCCTGTTTCTTTCATACTGGCGCTAGTGCGAGTGAATGCTAAGGTGCTGGAAGTATGGAAGGATGCAGGAGGCTGTATGAGACTGGGGAAATATAGAATATGGGGATGTGAAAGCAAGTTATGAAAGTATGTGTTGGTAGACCAAACCAACGATGAAGTTCAGTCCAGGCCAAGGCTAAACCACTTGGGAGGACAGAACTGGAACAGTACCCTTGGAACATGTGGGGAACATGTATTCTCAAGAAGGCTTCTTGACTCTAAGGCAGAGTCTGATAAGAAGAGTTTGCTGTGGCGTGGGCAGGTGGTCCCACCAGCAAACAGGCTTGTGTACATATTGGATGTGATCATGTACTATTCCTATATCCCGAGGGATGGTATATTGATCAAGTTTATGTTTCTTAATGTACATTGATGATGTTAGGAACGAGTCTAGGGACTCTTTACCTATTTGTTTAGTTCGATTAAATTAGAACAATAACAGCCTTGTATCATTACTGACGTTAGCGACGACTGGTAGATGATTAGGGATAGGTGAGACCAATGATCAGACTCGTCATTCTGATGTCTAGCTCTGTTTGACGGGCTGTTCTGTGAGGCCAGCTGACATTTGTGAACCCATGCTTGACTACTCTCCATATAGAGATAATGCTTTGGTTATATGAATAACTAACTAGCATGACTGAGAATTGAGTAGTTTTGGTAGGATGCATGTGAACTAATGTTTGGGCCAGTATACTCTCACCGGTCGCTCTTCCTTTTCAGGAGTTTGCCTGTTGAGGAACCAGTCAACTATAATTGTTGTTGGCAGGAAACCACTTCGTGTGACAGAGCGAAGGGTTCAGTTCTTTACTTATCACGCCAGACTCCATCACACCAGGTACCCAATGTGATTCACCATGCGTGAAGGTTGCTTCAAGACATACAACTGCCCTGAAGGTGCACGTGTGGGAAGTGATGGTTTGTGATCGTTTAAAATAGAAGATACTCTGTTTTTGCCAGGAACATTTCAGCATGTTGAGTAATCATGCTCGACAGGGAACACCGGTCCGTCTGGTTTGACGGGGGTTCTGCCTAAACGCAGAAGTAACTAATCTTCAGACACTTGAATGGTTCTTTGGACAGCTCGAGTGGCAGGTCTTGAGAAGAACTACACCAGTATGGACGTGTGTCAAGTGTAACCCGGTGGAAGGGACTAGGGATTATAGTCCAACCTGAATTGTTTCCGTAAAATAGATGTCTGATTCTATTCATGTACTGTTTCCGTATCCAGATTATCAACTGTGTTCTAGAAGGACTCAGTAACTTTTCAGTAGCCATATCTGATCCTACAAAGTGTGACTGTAAGAGACCATTGAATTGGTCAATGCCATATCGGTTCTGCAGTGGGATTGTGCTATGAGTGACAGACCATTCGGTTGGTCAGTGACTATTTAGTTCATCGAAGTAACCAATACTTGGAGCCAAGTCCAGGAAGATTGTCTCCAACTCGGTTGTGTTCGAGAACTGTATTACCAGTGACTCCGTGGGAGTGTTATAGATGCAGTTGGTCCAGTGAAGTGTGGTCCAGCAGTGACTCTATTGTTGTGGTTCCACGTTCGGGAGACGGAGTGGTCTCAAAGGTTCTAGTCATCTCACTGGAAGGAAGCCGGGTGAGTGGCGGACCGACTGGACGGGACATCTGCATCCACTCTACTTCTCAACTCGATGAAGACACCGACATCTCTAAGTCTTTCTCTACTCTATCTTCTATTTGTGTAAATAGATTCTTCTATCAGGATGTTCATTTCAGTTCTATATTCTCAAGGGTAGAATAAACTTTATGTAAGTTGACTTGCTCTTTGTATAATGATTGAGTGTGGTCTCGGACGATGCCTAAGTGTTCATTGTTCAACAGGTGTAGGTAGTTAGTGGGGGTCTAGAATCTGGAGGGGTGTGTAGACGTAACTAAATAACCTGAGATCAACCACAGAAAAAAAAAAGTGTATCTGCTCGTCCAACCCCTGGGGCTAGAATACACGGGAGTGCTAGAGACACCTCGGGTGTGGTTCACTCTCACTACCCAAGGTGAACCCGAAACACTCCGTTACAGAGTGGGGGCCCGTCCGGGATATTCCAAGATCTTTGTGTGTTGTAGACCTCTCACATAGGGATAGGGACTTTGTCTTTATCCTCTACTACAGTCTACATAAGATTCTACTACTTCTACCTAGTTCCTAACTGTCTGACGGACATTTGTGTTGTGGTGATTAGTTAGTACTAGTGATTATTGATTCATTGTATTGCTTCACCCACACATACTTGAGTACCCACCTATCATAGTCAACATGTCTACCCAAGAGATAGACTTGGACAAAGTTCAGGAAACTGGACGTAAGTCTGGTCTTGAAGGAGATGCTTTGAAATCCTATGTCCAAGAGGTGGAAAGAAATTTTCGCCAAGAGGAAAGAGAGAGGAGGAGAGCAGAAAGAGAACTGGAAGCCAGTAAAGTGGCTCTGGAGGAAAAGAGGATAGCGGCTAATACTGAAATGAAACGGCTTGAGTTGGAAGCCGAGAAAGAAAAACGGGACCACGAGTATCGAATGAAGCTACTTGAGGCACAGGTGCCTGCTACAGGTGTAACTGATGGAGCTATGGGAGGAGGTGTACCTCCTGGCTCAGAGTCACCCAGTAGACGTGACTACCAGGCTATGAAATGGCCTTTACAGCCGTTCGAACCCGAGAAGGAACGGATAGACCAATACTTAGAGAAGTATGAAGCCATGTCTATTGCAATGGGTCTAGACAAACAGAAATGGTGTTTGAAACTCTCCCAGGGACTCCGTGCAGAAGGTTATGAGGTGTATGCACGCTTACCACCGGGGTTACAGAATGATTACCCGGCATTGAAAGCGGCTCTCTTGAAGAGATTCGAGATCACAGCGCACTCATACCGAAGGAAGTTTCGAACGGCGAAGCGAGAACCTGGTGAACTGTTTTCAGCATACAGTGTGAGATTGAACTCATACCTTCTTAAATGGATGGCCTTGGCCGGATTTAAGGAGGAGTATGAAAGTTTGCGTGAGTTGATGGTTGTAGATCAGATGCGAATGCAAATGTCTAAACCCTTGCGAAACTTCTTAGGTGAGAATGGGGCTGAGAGATTGGATATAGTCACCAAGTTAGCCGAAAGATACGTTGAAGTCTATGGCGAGACTGGGGACACCAGTCCAACAGATCCGAGATCGAAAGATCCGGATCAAGGTAAGTCAAAGAAGAAGTCAAAGAAGACCCAAGGTTCTGATGAACCAAAGAAACAGGTAGGCTCTTTAGAGAAGATCTCTAACGTCAACCAAGGTAAGAATAGCCCACCTAGTTCTCCAAAGAGGAAGTGGAGTGAACGTTGGTGCAAATTCTGCAAGTCCAGCACTCACAATACGAGTGAGTGTAAGAGTAAGCCCAAGGACTTTCACTTTGCTTGTCTTGCTGAGGTTAGGGATAGATCGTGCAGGAAAGTGAAGTCGGTTGATGGGAATGGAGAAACTAGACGACCTCCAGTGGTTGAGAGAGTAGAAGTGAATGGGCGACAGGTGTTGTGCCTCTACGACACGGGATTGCAATTTTCAGCTGTAATTGCATCCCACCTGACAGGCCCAGAGCAACTCACCGGAGAGATGACGGAGATACAGCCAGCCAGTAGGAGTGCTGTGGCGTTACGTTGCCCGATTGCCAATGTGGAGATTCGGAGCAAGTACGTTACTGGACGCATTCAGGCGGCAGTCGTACCGGATCCTCTCTATCCCCTAATTCTAGGCCGGAAGTACGTGTTTCTGGGCGAACCAGAACACCCTAGCATCCATAAGTCTAGGCAGGTCAGAGATACAGAGGAAGAGGGTCTCGAAAAGGTAAGTCTCCGAAATACTCACCCGGATAGAATGAGTAATGCTCGGAGCAAGGATGCAACGGAGTGTCCTTGTTCGGAATGGTTGCCCAACAATGAAAACCCGTTAACTCAGGGTAAGTTCAACTCTGATAACCAGTCACCGTTAATTCAGACTGGGACAGAGAAAAGGCAGAGGGAACGTAAGTTGGTTCCTGAGAGCTTCAGAGCTAATCTGCTGCGAACGGTACATGTCAGGTCCCCACCCGGACATCTGACTGTAGGGACAACCAGTAAATGTCTATCCCGGTACTATTGGTGGCCGGGAATGACGGGCGACGTGCGCAGGTATATTAGGTCTTGTCCGGAGTGCCGTAAATGCACACCTGAGAAACGGACGAAGACGAAGATATCCTTAGAGGTTGGAGACCGAGTTCTAGTACTCCTCCCAATCGAGGGGAACGAATTCGAAATCGGGTGGCAGGGCCCATTCCTAGTGGATAAAGTGGGGCTCCACAAGCACTATGGAGTGGTGATCCTGGGAAAGTCTACTACTTTCCATTCCAGTCTCCTCATGCGCTATGAGGGGAAGCCCGATGATAAGTCCACCAGCCCAAGGGCGCAGAGATTCGCTGAAATAACGGTTCGGGGTTCAGGTCAGGTAGCGGAAAGCCTGTCACACCATAGGAAGTCCTATATGTATGTGCAGGTACCTTCTTCGGTTCAGCCCGGTGCTCGGGGGAACATGACCGGCCAAAGGAACACCCGCAGTGCTAGCTACACTGAGAACCGTGGTAGGAAGAGGTGGGTTGTGTCGGAACGGACACCGACCCTTGGTCCCTCAATCCGACCGACTGCAGTCCAGCTGGGTCCTCGAAAGGGGAAGCTGGAGTTGCAGAAGTCCAGTAAACTCTGGCAGGAACGATCGTTAAATCAGGTCGAGACGGGAGCTCTGGTCCGCAAGATACTGCGAGATGCCCGATCGCAGTAGCGGAGTAGGCGTTGATCACCCGTGATACTGAATAGCTTGCCACCCCACCGAATGTGGTAAAAGTATTCTATACAATATTGACGGGTTAGACTTCCTCACCCGCCATCCGGTCTCTTAGAAAGAGGAACGAACGACATAGACAGCTTCTGCGTAGAAGTGGAACGACGGGGTCGATCCTCTTAAAGTGGGGGCCTATGTGACGAAACGCGTTTATCTGTCTTGGGTCGTCAAGTTCCCGCACTATTTTGGCGCGTCATCGGGGACTTTCCCAGCTAAAAATAGACTGAGGGAAGCCGATGGAGGACTTATTATATAGAATCGTCTCGAAACACTGGAATTCGAGTAACCCGTGATGTTGGGTATCGCTCTAAATTCCCGTGCAGAGAGATCTAGAAACTCTAGGCGGGGAATGACGTTTTCCCGAGAAAGTATCTTTTCTCAAGAAGCACTCGCTTCTTGTGCGCATCGAGTTGGCACGAAGCGGGAAATTGGCTAAACCAGCCATTCACTTACTTTTGTTCGAAGAGAACAGACGCTGGCGTGAATGTGAGCCATTTTTGTGTTGCGTCTCACCTCAACCATGATTCGGCTGACTGTTATGAAAAGGAAGCTGAGAAGCCCTTGAACAGTTCGGAAGCTGACTGGAGAGCTGGTTTCACCATCCAGGTAGATATTTGGTTAAATCATTTAACTTTGTACGTGTGTTCCACACGCCATTGTTCTAACCTCATTACCTATGCGGATGTCCTTGCATACTAATTAGCAAACCGATCGATAACGCAGGTGACAATTAATCGTGGGTTTGTTTACCGTGTGCTCGCGAATCAGCTGTTAGGAACGCCGTAATGTGATGTGGGCGATTTGGGTTCCAAATATATGTACCATATATTGCCAATCGTTGCATCTATTAGGTTGCTGTGTTAGAATAAAACCTAGTTACTTGTGCCGGATGGAAACTTAGATTATGTCAGTCAGTTGCTGAAGCCAGAAGAACGGTTAGAAAACCAGGTAAGTTGGTAGGTGGAGATTCAGACAAAATTGTGCTTAGTTACTAAGTAAAGGAAGAACTTAGTTCTGTGCCACCAGGAATGATGTCACTATTGTGTAATAACTTAATAGTGAATTCATTGTGTGGACCAGCGGATTTCTGTGGAAAGGTAAGTGGCTTTGGTGCTATATCTATATATATATGAGGTGACATTGTGTATATATATTAGGTCATAGCATGTGATACTTCCTGGGGTAATTCCGAACACCGAATAGCTGGACGCGTGATAACACTGCGTGCCGTCGCGATGTAAATATGCGTTCTGAAATCTTGTCTAAGCTATCCTGTTTCTTTCATACTGGCGCTAGTGCGAGTGAATGCTAAGGTGCTGGAAGTATGGAAGGATGCAGGAGGCTGTATGAGACTGGGGAAATATAGAATATGGGGATGTGAAAGCAAGTTATGAAAGTATGTGTTGGTAGACCAAACCAACGATGAAGTTCAGTCCAGGCCAAGGCTAAACCACTTGGGAGGACAGAACTGGAACAGTACCCTTGGAACATGTGGGGAACATGTATTCTCAAGAAGGCTTCTTGACTCTAAGGCAGAGTCTGATAAGAAGAGTTTGCTGTGGCGTGGGCAGGTGGTCCCACCAGCAAACAGGCTTGTGTACATATTGGATGTGATCATGTACTATTCCTATATCCCGAGGGATGGTATATTGATCAAGTTTATGTTTCTTAATGTACATTGATGATGTTAGGAACGAGTCTAGGGACTCTTTACCTATTTGTTTAGTTCGATTAAATTAGAACAATAACAGCCTTGTATCATTACTGACGTTAGCGACGACTGGTAGATGATTAGGGATAGGTGAGACCAATGATCAGACTCGTCATTCTGATGTCTAGCTCTGTTTGACGGGCTGTTCTGTGAGGCCAGCTGACATTTGTGAACCCATGCTTGACTACTCTCCATATAGAGATAATGCTTTGGTTATATGAATAACTAACTAGCATGACTGAGAATTGAGTAGTTTTGGTAGGATGCATGTGAACTAATGTTTGGGCCAGTATACTCTCACCGGTCGCTCTTCCTTTTCAGGAGTTTGCCTGTTGAGGAACCAGTCAACTATAATTGTTGTTGGCAGGAAACCACTTCGTGTGACAGAGCGAAGGGTTCAGTTCTTTACTTATCACGCCAGACTCCATCACACCAGGTACCCAATGTGATTCACCATGCGTGAAGGTTGCTTCAAGACATACAACTGCCCTGAAGGTGCACGTGTGGGAAGTGATGGTTTGTGATCGTTTAAAATAGAAGATACTCTGTTTTTGCCAGGAACATTTCAGCATGTTGAGTAATCATGCTCGACAGGGAACACCGGTCCGTCTGGTTTGACGGGGGTTCTGCCTAAACGCAGAAGTAACTAATCTTCAGACACTTGAATGGTTCTTTGGACAGCTCGAGTGGCAGGTCTTGAGAAGAACTACACCAGTATGGACGTGTGTCAAGTGTAACCCGGTGGAAGGGACTAGGGATTATAGTCCAACCTGAATTGTTTCCGTAAAATAGATGTCTGATTCTATTCATGTACTGTTTCCGTATCCAGATTATCAACTGTGTTCTAGAAGGACTCAGTAACTTTTCAGTAGCCATATCTGATCCTACAAAGTGTGACTGTAAGAGACCATTGAATTGGTCAATGCCATATCGGTTCTGCAGTGGGATTGTGCTATGAGTGACAGACCATTCGGTTGGTCAGTGACTATTTAGTTCATCGAAGTAACCAATACTTGGAGCCAAGTCCAGGAAGATTGTCTCCAACTCGGTTGTGTTCGAGAACTGTATTACCAGTGACTCCGTGGGAGTGTTATAGATGCAGTTGGTCCAGTGAAGTGTGGTCCAGCAGTGACTCTATTGTTGTGGTTCCACGTTCGGGAGACGGAGTGGTCTCAAAGGTTCTAGTCATCTCACTGGAAGGAAGCCGGGTGAGTGGCGGACCGACTGGACGGGACATCTGCATCCACTCTACTTCTCAACTCGATGAAGACACCGACATCTCTAAGTCTTTCTCTACTCTATCTTCTATTTGTGTAAATAGATTCTTCTATCAGGATGTTCATTTCAGTTCTATATTCTCAAGGGTAGAATAAACTTTATGTAAGTTGACTTGCTCTTTGTATAATGATTGAGTGTGGTCTCGGACGATGCCTAAGTGTTCATTGTTCAACAGGTGTAGGTAGTTAGTGGGGGTCTAGAATCTGGAGGGGTGTGTAGACGTAACTAAATAACCTGAGATCAACCACAGAAAAAAAAAAAGTGTATCTGCTCGTCCAACCCCTGGGGCTAGAATACACGGGAGTGCTAGAGACACCTCGGGTGTGGTTCACTCTCACTACCCAAGGTGAACCCGAAACACTCCGTTACAGGAGTCAATGATTTAAATCACATGTTTGTGATTACAATTGACAACACATTATAAGGCAGGTATCAACTATAGTTTAACTGGCTAATTGCAGGTTACTTGCCAACATTTAGTTTTGGTCAGTCTCCCAAAGAAGGAGACATGTGAAGAGATCATAAAGATTCTTTAAATAGCTTTGCTGTCTCATAAGTCAGTGTATCTATCAATCTCTCAGTATATCGATTCACCCTTCCATTCATCTCTTAGTGTGCTTTTCTATCCGCTTGCCTGCCTACCCGTCTGTGTTGTCTGTCTGCCTACCCGTCTGTGTTGTCTGTCTGTCTGTCTACCCGTCTGTGTTGTCTGTCTGCATGTTTGCCCGTCTGGTTACCTTCACACTTCTCCACCCATCCATTTATCTGCTTATCTGATCACCTACATGAACTTTCCTCCGTGTGCTTTCACCCTCCCCCAGGATCACAATTTTAATCACCATCTTAATAAACAAAACAAAACACGAAGAAACACAATAGAATCAAGAGATACCAGTGTAATAATGTTACAATATTAATCATCAAAGAAAGCAACGCCATCAATAAACAGAAGACTTGTTTATTTGTAGCTTCAGTCCAACTATGAAATTTCTAAATGAAACCAGTAACCAAACACATGACAACAGCAATCTTTTAATGACAATAGTTAGGGTGCTTCAAAGGGATCATTGTATTTGAAGCTGAAGTATATTTTAGGTAATTGCAGACTTTGCTGTGTTCTGTTTGCACCAAATGACAGGCAATCTGTACAAGTTTATTTGCTGTGTTTTGTTTGCACCAAATGGCAAGCAATCTGTACAAGATTATTTGCTGTGTTTTGTTTGCACCAAATGACAGGCAATCTGTACAAGTTTAGACAACTATCCATTAACAATATTTTGCAATTTCAGCATCTAGATGTTGGAAGGAATTAAAATAACATATCTAGTGATCAGTGAAATCAAGTATCGGAAACATTGGTTTATCATTTACATGCATGCCATATGACGCCAGGAAGCCGCATCCGCGCAATAGCTAGCATGGTTGCCTTCCAAGCCTGTGGTCATGTGTTCAAATCCCCATCACGGTAGGGACTTATTTTGTTTGTTATTGACCTGAGCTGCCAAGTCGACCCAGCCTAAAAATGTGTAACAGGCAATTGCCTGGAAAGTAAGGGTAACTGGTGCAATATTAACAATGTCACTCACTAAAACATGGGCCTAGCATCATATATCGAGTGTTCTCATTACGTGAAAAGGTGTCCTTTATGTTTTTATGTATAATTTATATGTATTGCGAAGGGCGTATACACGCAGACTATAATGTGAGAGATTAAACTTCCAGTTTTGCTATCTTTTGGTGCAAGCTATTTATTGATGTGGGTTCGTAGAAGGCAAGGGTACAGTAAATGCAGTGTATATGCTGAGTACATTAATTGAACGTTCTATAGAAGTAAACTAAGATCTACATCTTTGCTTTATTGATTACACAAGGCCTTCCATAAAGTAAGACACGTCAACATGATGATGATGTTTGCAGATCTACAAATTGATGGGAAAGACTTATAAAAAAAACAACAACAATATATTATATTGGAACAACAAGCTGCCATAAAGATTGATAATTAAGTAGGTCAATATCAGACTATTACGAGAGATGTGAGAGAGGTATGTGTAATGTCTCCAGATCTTTTTCCCCCTATGCTATGAAAATATTTTATGAAATTTAGAACAGCCTTCTCCGGACCTGCTCATCTCATATCAGGATATAAAATAGTGTAGGATTAGGATTCAACCATACATTTCTTTCTAGTGGGAGCATAGGAAGAGGCCGACTATGTAAACGCTGGACTTAGGGAATAACAGAGGCCATGGGAATATCGATACATGAAGCCCATAAACGGGCACTCTCCCGCTGTTTATATTTCACCTCGACACCGTAAGTTACAAGAGGAACGAGATGAGATGAGTGAAGCATCAAACATTTCTTCCTCTGCAATTTCATCACGACATCTTGTTTTCCTTTTATGTTGGCTGATCTGCATTTATTCCGGATGCAAATTACATTTTCGAGCAAATTCATTAGCTTTATTGTCAGTCTATTTGAATACATTATTGTAGAATTCTGGCAAACATGCTAGTAAATCATCATGTGCCTTATTGGTTGGCGTTGGCGTTCACGTCTCTCCTCAGATCAGGGTACTTGGTGCTCTGGATTAGTACATCATGTGTTTCAAAAAGCAAACATGTTTACGATATTTGAATAATAAAACTTGGTGTTCTGGATTAGTACATAATGTGTTTCAAAAAAGGCTCTCGTCGCTTCAGATGTCACAGATCGTGAGAATTGTATGGATATTTTGCCCTGGCCATGCGGGTGTACGGGGGAATGAACAGGCTGATAGGCTAGCAGGGAAGGCACCTCTTGGTGGAATTTTGCCAATGGACAGGGGGGAGGTGGTCGTGCGCTTGTGGGACCAGGTGGAGAAGGCGGAGGAACATATTGAGAACCCATATGTGGAAAGAATGAGATTGCAGGGGTTCTGGAAGAATCTCAAAACTGAGAGGGAAGACCAAGAGAACTTTTAATCAGATAGCGGTGAGAGCGATTAGTAGTGTGACTCTCCGCTAGCTGTTGAACGAGGGGACGGAGCACGTATGGGAATGTCCTGAGTGCAGTGATGTCGGTTCTTAACTCAACTCAACTCAATTCAAAAAGCAAACATGTTTACGATATTTGAATAATGAAGACACAAACAATTTATTGCACAATTTGTTGCCTGGCATATTTGCTGCATGTCATTAGGTTCATGCTTCAGGAAAACATTTAACATGTACTAAAGTAGCCTAATGAATTGATCGACTCTGTGGCGAAATGGTTACGGACACAGTTCGTAATCCCGCATTCGAAACACATCTGCGTGCGATTTGGCAGCAGATTATCTTGTGTTGGTTTTTATAAAATGGTATGAGTGCTGGTCGTTCAGAATGCAATGGCAAACTACTGAACGTAAACTTGCCAAGAAATCACGAACAGCCAAATAATGCTGGGGTTGACTGCGACGACCTGTAAAGGATTTGCAACTACATTTAAAGAATTATATTTACTGAAACACGCAAAACATACTGTCATATGTGTGTTTCACTGTCATCGCGATATTTTTAAAGATACTATTGTCTTTTTGTTTACATAATTGTCACTTACACGCGTGTTTAACAGACGCCTCTGCACACCTCATAACTGTTGGTTTTGTGTAGTAAATAGCACACTGAAACTCTTTGTCTACTTCACGTACAAATTTTGGTAAATGGTGTGCTATCTTAGAAGATGGTTCCTTCTGATTGGTAAGGTTAGTCCGATTACCAGAATGTTTGAGTGTTAGTTCCCACATCCATTTAGGGATGTGTGATGCTATTCTTGTCTGTTGTTTTGTTCTGCCTATGTAAATATACTAGCATTTATATAGAAAATTATATATGCAACTTGATACGGCGTACAGAGGTACAGTTTCTTTTACTGATTGGATTGATGTAGGGGTGATTTTGTATCTTTAAACTGCAATTGTGGAATGGTACATTAGTTCAACTGTTGCTCTGAGTTGATCTTGTACACGTTGCATCATATGTGTATATCAATTTCGATGTAAATGTCAGACCATTTTCATAAGCAGAACGGAACGACAATTAGAAAAGAGGATAGCAGAATACATCCCTATATGGATCTGGAATTTAACACTGGAAAATTATGGCATTCTACTAACCCAACCAATCGGCATCTACTTTAATAGCAAGCATTTTAATCGAATTTGAGCATGTGGCTGATAAAGATGAATCATATACAAAAAGAATGTTAAACTATGTACAACATATAGTATATATATTCCAATTATAACCCAGAAGAGTTGAACAATTTAATAACCCTACCAATCGGCATCTTATTTAATAGCATGCAATTTAATATAATTTGAGTATGTGGCAGATAATGAGAAATTATATACAAAACGAATGTTAAACTGTGTACAACATATAATGTATATCCGAATTGTAACCCAGAAGAGGTGAACAGTATACTGAAGGAAAAAAAAATAAAAATTGTAGTATACTGCTTACTACACATAATAAGTTACTGAGGTAAGCAGAGGTGCCTGCTATACATGCGGTTAAACCATAATTATATAAACAAAAGGATATACTAGTCTCTTCCAAACTACCAAGACGACAGTGAAATATAGCAATGTGTTTTGCGTACTTCAGTTAAAGGGTTTCATTACACTACCTAATTATATGCTGAACTTTTTAATATAGTATGCACCTAACGAGATACAGCGAATTATGCGAGGCAATAAATTATGCAATATATTGTTTGTCTTCATTTTTCACATTCACAACGGGAAAAATATTATTTTGAATTTTTACATGAATATTTACATGCAAATATATCCTTAAGCGAGCTGTACCTACGTGGATGCTCAATGTTTCCAAGAGAGCTGTTGTGAACACTGAGGTAAATATGTATGGAAGTATTGTTTCGTATATGTAAGTTGTTTTGCGTATAAATAAAAAACAAAGTGAAAGCTTACAGTTGCTAGGATACGATTAAACTACTATAGGTGACAGCTAAAGCAAATATATTTGGATATTTGAAAAGAATCAAATAAAGCATAATGAAAAGAAGTGCCTGCTTCAAGACGAAATAGAAAGCTGTGACACAACAATGCATAAGCTACTAGAGATATCAGACAATGATACAATTGACAGCAAAAGGGCCCATGAAAACAGACGAATATTTGGTATGTTTTGGCTTGTTCTTTTTATAGGAACCAATTATTTGCATGTTTTGTTTATATCTTGCTTGATTTTCTAATCAAATCGTACGGCCGAGGAACTGCGCTTTGGTTAGTGGGTAGCATGATCAATGTCAGAGTGAAAGAACAGAATGCTTTTGCGCACCTTGTTAGTTTTTAAAGTCCGTATAGCTGTTCTAGCTCTTCTAGAAATAGAAGGGAAAATTCTTAACCAAGTGGATTATTTTAAATACCTAGGGGCATTTATAACACCAGATGGAAGATGTACAACAGAGATTAAGAGCAGAATAGGGCAAGCAAACGCTGCATTTCAGAAAATGAAGAGTATCTTATGCATTAAGTCACTGTCACTGAATGTAAGAGAGTGCTGAAATGCTATGTAAAACCAGTTTTGCTGTATCGCAGTGAATCTTGGAATGTAGATGAACAAATTAAGATGTTTAAATATTGAGCACAACCCACTACTGGCAACGCCGATCGCATTCTGGTATGAACCTAAAGGTTCATACCAGAATGCGATCGGCGTTGCCAGTAGTGGGTTGTGCTCAATATTTAAATTTCAAATCCCGAAACAACCACATAATCAAATTAAGATGTGGTTCCTGAGTCGAATGTTGCGAATTCCTTGGACTGCCAGAGTAACTAACAACGATTGCCTGAGACAGGCTAATGAAACTAAAACATTATATACAACAATAAGAAAGAGACAAACAGCTTTCTTCGGTCATATGATGAGAATAAAGGCATTGGAGAACATCGTGACAACTGGAAAGATCGAGGGGAAGAGAGGCAGAGGCAGACCAAGAGAAGTGATGCTGGATGGATTGAGACGGTGACATGGAGGAATACCATCAGCAGAGTTGATCCAGAACACCAAAGACTGTAAGATCTGTGGAGAGCCATGAACGCCTACGCCAGCTGGCAGGGCACTTGATGATGATGATGATGATAGCTGTTCGAGAGTCACTTATTGTATCGTTAGTTTCTGACACTAGTCCTCCTTTATATACCTTTGTTAGTTTGTCATCGGCCGTTCTTAGTTATTGTTTTTTTTTTTTTTTTAAAGAATATCCGCTTGTGTGTGTGTTGCGTAGATCGTTACTAGCAATAAGATCAAATAGCTGTCTCCACAAGTAACATTGTGAAAAGCCAGTTTTGATTCTGCTACTGCTTATAAACACATCTCAGTGAACGCTCCTTGTTGTCGCTGCGACAGACTTTATCCTTGTGTGCTGTTCTACGCTCGTTATGGCTGCCAGCGGTCTCGCACTGTGCAGACGACCAAACTATCTCATATATATCTCAGTGAAAGCTCCTTGTTGTCGTTAGGACAGTCTTGATCCTTGTCGTATGCTGTTCTACGCTTGATATGGCTAACAGCGGTCTCGCACAGTGCAGACGACCAAACCATCTCATCTGAGATTACTACACGCGGATGTTCACTGGCTGAATCTCTAGGCATTCATGGGTTGTCTAGTTGCTGCAGAGACGGTGTGCCGTCATTGACTATGTGTCAACTGTGAATAGTATTATTTCTGATGTATGTGGGAGTGGGTGGGTGCGAGCGAACGTGCGCGCGTGCGGGTGCGCTTGTTTGCTGAATTTCATCAGGTAAACAGATCGTCAATATGTAGCTGGTCCTTTGTAGAACGTCGTTCTCATCATGGCGCGCCGAAAACCCTCTCGATCTCCGGCCATATCTCCTGTCTCGTGCACCCAAAAGGTGTCTGCATTATCCTGTGTCCATCTTCGTGCTCGCGGACCCCTGCCTCTTCTACAAGGAACCACGCCTTCCACCATGTTTTCGCCAAGCCAACTGGTAAACATATAGTTAATTAATTAGTTAGTCGCGGTTCCAACTTCACGGCAACGGGTCGTCCCCATCATGTTCCGTTCCTGTGCCAGTGATTATCACACAAAATGCTCCTCACTGTCCAATGTGAAAAGTGGAATAGACAGGAGTCTCGGCAATCCAACAGCCCGCACAGGTACACTGTGCATAATGCCGGAAGTCTTTTTAAAATCTGGTAAACATATACAACTCTAAAACTCACAAGCGTGAAGTTTCTTAAAAACAACATATTATAGTGTACAACAGCATATAAGTCAATAGTAAGAAGCTCAACGAATGTAAACACACACATATACAGGCGAGCTTCTCGACGGAAATCTTTGTCAACGGTCAATCAATCAATCATGTGCCATGCCGGAAAGCATGGGCGGTCATGACTCGCAATTTCACTCGATCACCAGAGTCGTGGATCAACGGTACAGACAAAGTAAATAATAAAAACAGGTACAACACACGAATACATATCTTGTACCTGCTTTTATTGGTTCCGTTTTCTTGTTCGTTAAAATGATACTTCGGTCTAAACGTTCGCTTGTTATTGTGTGTGTTTTACATCCGTCGATCTTCCTAGCCATATTTTATTAATGTAGTTTGACTCCAGTAAATAGTTCGGTAGCAGCCGAACCTTTTAGATAAGATAGAGAGCATTAGCTTGTTGATCTCCTTTGTTTTCCACAGCTTTCATAGACCACTTGAAGAGAAGACGATCGCCATCCGATACGTAACGCTTCTTTATCAGCAAGTCACTCGTGACATCATCGCAAGGGTCTCGACTTGTCTCCAAGCACACGGACGCACCAAGCGTCACTTCTTTGTTTCTCTCTGGCATACTGCACATCTGAGAATCAATCATCCACAGTCTGGTGTAAGTCTGCGAACCCTGGTTGAAAATGTAGCCCTTGCCACTGAAGATCATCGGCCATTGATAGCGCTCGTCAAAAACCCCCTCTGAAACCAAGAGATGAACGCCTAGGCGGCCGTGCTTGTTAAACCACAATCTCAGTCGAACTTTGCACGCCTTTGGTCGTGTGTACAAACTGTCAGTGTAGAAATCTTTGCTTTTAGATTGGAATATCGTAAAGTTAGATATAGCAAATTCGGCACCGTTGTGTGGAAAAAAGGTTATGGAATGATCTGTTTTGACGGTGTCTAGATTTTTCTTCCGATCGTGTCTTAATACCTCCTGGAAGCCATCCTGTCCATTACTTTCACTAAAGTAAGAAGGGGAAGCCTTCCCATTAACGTGTGCTGAATTGTACCCTGGTTCGATCATGTCTTGTGTCATCATGGAGGAAATGGCGTCTGCAAATTTCCCAGTGCCAAAGACGGGGAGTTGCTTTGCATTTGCTGTTGTATTAGCCCCTATGTCGGGACTTTTATTCTGTTCATCTGATTTCCCAGGCTGGTCATACAAATCCCACACTGACGGACCATTATCGGGTAGATTTATATCTCGATGTTGGTTAGTTGCCGCCACACCCTGCCGACTACGAAACGCTTCATATGAAGATGCGAGTGACTGCTCCTTTGTCTTCACTTCACTTTTCTGATTTTCTACATCTCTATGTCCTTCACTACCAACTTCAGCCACGGAGACTTTCAGCGTTGTCATCCAGACTTTAAGGTTGTCGGTGAGACGCTGAAAATGTTGCCGAAACTCGTCAGTTTGTTGCTGGATTTGCTGCTTTTGTTGCTCGAAGTTGCTGATTAATGACTGCTCCACAAAGTCGAATCTTTTATTCAGTTGTCTAATTTCCTTGATTAACTTGTCAGTTTGCTGAACACTTTTAAGTTCCGGCTCATGAAGATGACTTGTATTCACGGAATTGGAGTTCTGAAAATAGAACGTAAACTTCAGTGTGAGGCTCTTTTGTTACATATCAATGTATAAGTCAAGATATAAGACTACATAACAATAGCATTGGCATTACACACAGTGGAAATAACATTAAAGTTCGAACCTTCATTCGGTGGATTAACCGATCATAAGAGACAACGACCACTGTAACAGAACCCACACAAAGGCGTCCGGCTGACTGAATCAACACTATTATAAAGCAGACATTGAGATTCAAGATCGAAATAACCATAAAAGGAGCAGTACGCCAAGCGCATGGGAAGGCTCTTCGAACAACACCGAACTGGTACAGGTACAATCGCTCATTTAAGAGCCAGAAACCTTTATTGTCCCAAAAAGTGAAGTGTGGGATATGTGCAAAAACTATTGGAACGTCTCGAAACTGGAAAGCAGAGTGCGAATTTCCAGCAGGAGAAAGACGCCTGGAGTCATGAGCCCAGGCGAGGTCCGGCCCTAGAGAGTGTTAGGAAGGTGAGGGGATGAAAAATTAACCGAAATGGGACCATTTCTGATGATCAGAAGCCTTCTATCGTGCTTGCTCCGCAGTGGAGTTTGTGAAAAATAGATGATATGAATGCTAAAGAAAAAAGAATACATTAACAGTGAATCATTGTGGCGATAATCATCAAATCATCAAGAAATGAATACATCATTTATAAATAAAGTTGATGTTTGTTTCCTTGCTTGGTTGTGAATCCTCAAGAAGACTGAGTTTTATCTCTTATGTCCGATTCATTCGTGATCAGAGCTTTAGAGCCCTGAACCAGCCTTGCATCTGTCCGAGAGAGGGTTGTATAGAAAGAAACCCGCTACCAAAGGACCATCTTGATGAAGGGATGTCTTGGTAGGTCACATATGGGTTGGCTGGGACGATGTCTCGGTAGGTCACATGGGTTGGTTAGGAATATTTTTTGGCAGGTCAGATATGGCTTGACTGGGAATACGTCTTGGTAAGTCACATACGGGTTGGTTGGGAATATGTCTTGGTAGGTCACATACGGGTTGGCCGAGAATATGTCTTGGTAGGTCACATATGGGTTGGCTGGGAATGTGTCTTGGTAGGTCACATATGGGTTGGCTGGGAATGTGTCTTGGTAGGTCACATATGGCTTGGCTTGGAATTTGTCTTGGTAGATCACATATGGGTGGCTGGGAATATGCCTTGGTAGGTCACATAAGGGTTGGCTGGGAATATGTCTTGGTATGTTACACGTGGGTTGGCTGGGAATATATCTTAGTAGGTCACATATAGAACATTAAATGAGCTAGGAAAGTTGAACAATGTTCTAAGAGAGATGGATAGCATGAAAAAGAATATACTAGGCGTTGGTGAGATGAGATGGAAGGGATCGGGCAAAATTATAGCTGACAACCACACAAGGGCAGTGCCCAATTCAGGTATAAAGCACCAAAAAGCAGTCGTTGCCACAATAAGAACTATCAGTAGAAGGAAGCAACGACCAGGAAAATACATGCCATGCGAATCAGTAAATTTAAAAAATCTCAAAGACGAGGCAGTGAGGGAAAATTATGAAAAAGAGCTAACTGAAATCCTTGTAAAATTACCTTTTGGAATAAAGACAGTGAAAGAAGAATGGGAGATGTTCAGATCAAGCATTTTAAATACTGCAAAGATAACATGTGGAACCACGAAAAGACGAAAAAACACGGATAAAGAGAAAAAAAGTTAGTGGAGAAAGCTGTAAAAGACAAAAAGGAAAAATATAAAAAGTGGCCGAAGAGCAAACAGGAATGCGATTACATAGAATATAGAATAGCGAGAAGACATGTGAGTAGAATAGTAAAGAGAGAAAAACAAAAAGACTGGGAGGAGTATGGAGAAACTCTAAACAAAAAACTACAAGGAGGCAACTAGAAACTTCTATAAAAAGATAAGTGCAATGAGAACCAGAGGAGAACCCTTTGACCCAACTGAAATAATTAACAGTTAAAATGGAGAACCAATAAGTGAACAAAAGCAAATCCTAATAAGATGGAAACAGTACTTCGAACAACTTCTCAACATCCCATCAGATGTCACAGGAATTCAAGAAACCGACACAGATGCCACCGAAGAACTAGAACAGGACATACTGAAAGAAGAAAATTATAGAAGTTATCAGATTAGCCCCATTGAACAAATCACCAGGACAAGATGAAATACCAAATGAACTAATTAAAGCAGCAAGAGAAGTAGGTACAGCATGCCTACATAGACTAATCAACCATGTTTGGGTAGAACAACAGCCACCACGAAACTGGGGAAACGCCATAATTGTCCCAATTTGGAAAAACAAAGACAGCAAAAGAGACTGCAAACAATACAGAGACATTTCACTGTTGAGTCATACTGGGAAAATATTTTGCGAAATTCTTGAGAATAGATTACGAACTATTATAGAATCCCAGCTAAGCGAAATACAACTTCAATCAATCAATCATGTGCCATGCCGGAAAACGTGGGCGGTCATGACTCGTCATTTGACTCGATCACCAGAGTCGTGGATCAGCTCAGTGTTCCTGTCTCGACCATGCCATGTAGCCAAGTCATCCAGGTATTTTCTTCTCGGTCTTCCCCTTGGTCTGTTCCCTTCAATCTTGCCAGTTGTCACTAAGTTCTCCAATCCATTTCGTCTCATAACATGTCCAAAAAAATTTGACTGTCTACGTCTAATTTCTCTAATCAATTTATGATTTTCATTTGCCTCCTGTAGTACTTGGTCATTGGTTTTCTGTTTGTCCATTGTACTCTTTGCATTTTCCTGAGAAACCACATTTCTGCAGCCATCAGATGTTTTTCAGCTTAACTGCTCATTGTCCAAGTTTCACATCCATACAAAAGAACAGGCTCTACGTAGCCCCTCAACACTCTTTGTCTCGTTTCAATTGACACCTTTTTATTGGTCAGTATGTTTTTCATCATGCTAAAGACTACTTTTGCCATGGCAATTCTTGTTCTAATCTCTTCAAGGCATCTCCTATTAGATGTATTTATAGCTATACCAAAAAGACCAGGAGCAATTGATTGTGAAGATTTTCGTACAATTAACCTCATAAACCATATCACTAAGCTTCTACTCAGAATCATAAAGAGAAGAACCAGAAAGAAAATAAAAATGGAAATTGGTGAAGAACATTATGGATTTGTGGAGGGAACGGGCACAAACAATGCAATTTATACATTACGGACACCAATAGAAAGGTCAATAGAGAAACATAATAATGTTTTGCGTATCCTTTTACAGGACTTAGCTGTCAACAGCAGCATCTTTCAGCTGTCTGTTGATCTCTTGGCAAGATTACGCTCAGTAGTTTGCCATTGCTTTCTGAGCGGCCGGCTCAGTATCCGCAAGTCACGAGCGGGGGTCGAACCACCTCAGTTCTCGCTCCGCTGCGAGACTCTGCGTGATAAACGGGATTACAGAGAGAAAGTGTTGTAACCCCACAGCCAGAGAGACCGGCCAATAGAGAAACAGAGAGACATATATTTGTACTTCATAGATTAATCTAAGGCATTTGATAAAGTAAAACATGATGAACTGATTAAAATGCTATAAGATATCAACATTGGTGGGTGTGGCATAACCACTAACCACCATTATTCAGTTGACAAGAATGCACGCTAAAGAGAGGGAAAAATATAAAACAATTGACTTCACCAACGCAAACTGAAACCAAAACTTAAAAAAACTAACGCAACATCAAAACTGAAACTGGAACAAGTGACAGATGACGTCAATTCTAGGAAACATTTCATCAGCCCAAACTCAGGAGATCATTGGATAAGAACAGACACGTGACAACGCCTCCATTCGAAAACCCGCTCAGAATATGTTAATCGCGCACTTCTACTGCAACCCGCCTGATGAACAGACGCAAACGCTTGTGTGACCACATTTTCAAATAGGGACGGCAGAATGTCTAGATCCGAGGTAAGCTTGTTACTCCTTTGATTAAACTGATGACCAGATGTATCAAGTGACAAGTAATGGTATCCAGTGTTTGTAATGTCAATTGAAATGTATTATTATAAATTAAAACCTCTGAAGTGAAAAATGCTCGACTGTAGATTCTGACGACGCAGAGCCGATTCCCGGGCAAACTGACACTCTAATACTCTTTTCGAATACTGCAATCTCTGATATTCTTAAAGATAGTTATTAACTTTAAGAAGTGCATAATAATACTACATTCTATTCTGGACAACTGTACGAAGTGATGATTCTGAGACAATCTTGTGTATTTCGTTAGAAACACTGCTTCAAATGCTATCACTATCTGCAGCTAATCAGACAGTTCGTGTACTAGAATAAGTGCCTCGTTTTAAAACAGACTTATCTATGTCTATTTTCAATCTAGAAAGCTGAAAGAGAATCAAATCTTCCCTTTCTCCTTCATCTATTGAATAAATAGGGTTTGATGGAATAAATATTTATATTTGTGTCAGATTTTAGTTAGATAAGGGCACTCATGAACTGCATTACATCAGAAAAGTTGTGCTTCGCGGAACTCCACCATCAGAAGTTAACTTAATTCATTACTCAACATAACTTAAAACACAACACCACACAACTCAATACTCAACCCCACAACAACAACCACAACAACAGGTAATGGGAGAGGAGTTATTATACAAAGAAGAAGGACAAGTTGGTTAATTGGGAAAACACAGAGAACCATTTATACACACAACAAACCCAATGGAGTGATAGAAATGTTATAAATGTATGCCATTTATTCACATGCATCTTGACACCTCCTCACTCTAGTCACTGTCTTACTGTACACGTCTCACTGACCCCAGGTCCAATGAGAACTTACATACAGCAGGAACCAGTTGATATCAGGAGTACACAGTGTGATAAACTCTGACCACCCCAAATTGACCCAACACTAGATTAGAGAAAAGAAGAGAGGGAGGGGGGGGAACTAGTTCCTACTTCAGGAATTTAGGTTTCTTCCGACCTACTTCTAGAATATTGCATTGGTAGGATTGTATATGTTTATGTGAATTTTACACAGTGAATTCTTGGTGGCTACCGACAACCATCCAACAAATCAACCAACCAACCACCCAAATCAGACCAGAAAGAGGGAAGCCGAGAGAAAGAGATGAACCACAAGGGAGATGGAAGATGACTTGGCCATGAGCAGAGTATGGGGAGGCCTTCAGAGGAGCTATACGGGCATACCTGAAGTGGATCCATCAGACAATGGACCCAGGCTTACCCTAATCTCCAACCACCAGGTTATCTTTCTCATTGGAACACACCACACCAAATTTCAGGAACTGATACCTAATTGTTGATTTATCATCTTCACACTTGGCACAACATTTAAATGTTTACAATATGTTTCCATACTTGTTGACATCCTATGTATTGATGCCTATTTGTTGATGGACTGTGACATTGGTCCTATATGCATTTTTCTAATTTATCTTGTGTAAATCACAATAGAAAATGTATGTAACCGGCCAGAAGACACAGGCCCAGTCAATAAATAATTAACATTAACTGATCTTTTGTTGATTAGTCAGTTCAACCTATCTGTGATTCACCATCTTATGTGTGTACACCATATTGTCAAGATCTATTGTGATTGGTTATGTGTTTAATTGTTTAAAACCAAATTTACTCATGAAGGAATATTAAATTGGGAGAGACTCAAGGTCTATCAACTGCTCAGCATCCATGCTTTCTTAACATAAATCAGGCTGAGAAAATTCTCCAGACTTTCCTCAGAATGAAAAAAAAAGGGGGGCTCAAGAGCTAAAAGAATCCTTGGAGAAGGGGCAGATTCCCAGTTAGTAATTACTATTCTCACCAGGGCCATAATCTATATCTCCTAGACTGAACTAAATAAGACGAGGCCTGCAGATAACTCGAGGGTCATATTCTGGGGTTATTGAAGATAGAAGAGGATGGGGCCCAACTTCTTTATTTAGAAATGGGGCATGCACTACAGTGATCTCCCAGTCCCTTCAAAAATATATGACAGTGGGAAAGATTTAAGAATAATAAAGAATATTTACTGGAACCAAGCAGCAGCAATTAAAATGGGAAATAAAGAGGGTAGTTACGAACAGATAAAGCAAGGAGTACGACAGGGTTGTGTCTTGTCACCAGATCTCTTTTCCCTATATTTTTTTTTTTTGTTTCGTATCCCTTAAGGGACGTTGTAGTCAACACCAACATTTTTCAGCTGCTGTTGATGTACTAGGCAAGTGTTACGTTCAGTAGTTTGCCATTGCTTTATGAACGACCGGCTCCCATACCAGCACGTTATGACACAACGCGACACGGTCTGCAGCACAAATCGGTCGCAGCTGAGCTTCGAACGCCTGGTACCCAGCTCACGGACCGCGTTCGCAAGCCTTTAGCCACGGAGCCGGCATATATCTCTCTATATAGCGAAGTAATAATGAGAGAGATCAAAGAGATGCCAGGAATACTAGTTGGAGGTTATAATATAAATAATATACGCTATGCAGATGACGCAGTATTGGTGGCAGATAATTCAACAGACCTACAACAATTGTTGGACATTGTAGTAAAAGGGCGTACAAGGAAATGACTCTCCTTGAATATCAAGAAAACAGTAACAACGGTGATATCAAAGAAAATGGTGACACCAACATGTGACATAGTAATAGAAGGAAAAATCCTTAACCAAGTGGATAATTTTAGATACCTAGGGGCATTTATAACATCAGATGGAAGATGTACAACAGAGATTAAGAGCAGAATAGGGCAAGCAAAAGCCGCATTTCAGAAAATGAAGAGTATCTTATGCAATAAGTCACTATTTACTGAATATAAGAAAGAGTGCTGGAATGCTACATAGTACCAGTTTTGCGGTATGACAGTGAATCTTGGAATGTAAATGAACAAATTAAGAAGAAAATAGAGGCAACAGAAATGTGGTTCCTGAGATGAATGTTGCGAATTCCTTGGATTGCCAGAGTAACTAACAACGACTGCCTGAAACAGGCTAATGAAATTAGAACATTATATACAACAATAAGACAGAGACAAGCATCTTTCTTCGGTCATGTGATGAGAAGAGAGACATTGGAGAACATCGTGACAACTGGAAAGATCGAGGGGAAGAGAGGCAGAGGCAGACCAAGAGAAATGATGCTGGGTGGATTGAGACGGTGGCAGCAGAGTTGATCCAGAAAACCAAAGACCGAGATCTGTGGAGAGCCATGAACGCCTATGCCAGCCGGCAGGGCACTTAATGATGATGGGTTGGCTGGGAATATGTCTTGGCAGGTCACATATGGATTGGCTAGAAATGTGTCTTGGTTGGTAATGTTTCTTGCACAGATTTGAGGTATTTCACCGTGAATTGTTCCAACCCAAAGCTCAGTAGAACAGCTGATGTGTATAAGAGTACTCACTTGTTGCAGCTGCAATACTTTAGCTTCCTCCGCCTTCAGCTTCATCTTGGCTTCTGTTTCCCATATTGGGAGGAATTCTTCTTTTGACAATCCTAGCTCCTTAGCGCCAGCATACGCCTTGATGAACTCCATCTTCGAGTGAGACAGTATCTGAGTAAAACAGAAACAATAAAAACACGAGATGGTTCTCATTTGTTGTATACTACTCATCATCATGTATCACGCTCATAGGCGTGGGCGGTCGTGATTCGCCATCTCACACGATCACCAGAGTCGTGGATCAGCTCTGTGTTCGTGTCTCGATCATGCCACGTGGCCAAGCCGTTTTGATATTTATTTCCCTGCCTTCCCCTTGTTCTTTCCCCATCAACCTTGCCAGTTATTACCAAGTTCTCTAGTTTATTTCTCCTCAAACCGTGTCCACAAAATTTGGCTGTCTACGTCTTATTTCTCTAATCAGTTTACGTTTTTGATTTGCTTCCTGTAGGACTTGCTCATCCGTTTTTATGTGTGTCCATGGTATGCTTTTATACTAGTAGATGATCCATATAAGTAGTGGGATTCTATTTTCCGAGCAGCACTTATTTGTGGTCAACTCATCCTTAAAAAAAAAAATGCTAGATATTTTCAGAACTGTCTAGGAATTGTCTGGGGATGAAGCTTGCTGAGCAAAGGGACTGGACACCCACCTCATATCCTTATCTAGAATATTTGAAGGACTAACACTTCTCATACAGGTGGCAATAGAGCAGAGGTTCTCAACATTTTTTGGCCCGTGTCCCCCTTCACCATATTTTCAGAACGTCCCCCCCCCCCTTTTCGATTTCCTACCTAAAATTTTGGCCCGTGGCCCCTTTCACCATATTTTCAGAACGTCATTCGGGCCCCCCTTTCATATTTCGTACCTAAAATCCCCCTCCCCTTACACAGTATACGTAATAATGGAAGCTAAATTTAATAGCACATACTAAAACAAGTCTAGACGTCCACATAAAACGTGATTTGTGGGTCTACTTACTTTATAAAATGAATTTTAGAAGCGTGAGACGTACAGAACCGTAAAGTATGAAGGGAAAAACAATATCAAGTAATCGGTTCTTGTATTAACGCGATCTTGAAATAATCTTAACCCCCCCCCTCTGGAAACCCTAAAATTCCCTCCTGGGGGGGGGGGGGATTCCCCACCGGTTGAGAACCACTGCAATAGAGCATTCGAATGATAAGTGGTATCTAGGTTATTACTACGCACACTTTGCTAACAATGCCAGACATGGACGATGTTCAATACATAACGACCAAGAGGTCAATATTTTAGCTCGATATTTCCCCCGATGGTGTTTCCACCTTGTCGTGGTGGGGGAGCTTGAGTTTCTCAATGACCCTGAGACCTATGCTGGCGGTAGCGTAGCTACCAGCAGGGCCTCCCAAGCCGGACAGGTCAAAGGGTAGAGAACAGACAAAGAGAAACACCCTGGTCCTCCAGGTTGGGGGTTGAAGCGTGGGGTTAACACCTTTGTAAAACAAACCTTTTTGTTACGAAACAGATACATGAGCCTCGATATCGGACTGACTTATCTGGACAACGACCTTGGAACGTTAAAGGACTTTTGAGATTTGGAACATGGAATGTACGGACACTATATCGAGCTGGAGCGGCCGAAGAACTTACCCGGGAGCTGGTTGAATATCAAATGGATATAACAGCAATTCAAGAAATAAGGTGGCCAGGAGAGGGTACTTTAGAGCAAAATGGAATGATTATAATATATGGAGGAAACACCCAAAATAAACATGAATTAGGAACAGGATTTGTCATCAAAAAAGAGTTATGGGGGAACGTTTTAAACTTTAAAGCTGTTAATGACAGGATTATTAAATTACGAATAAAAGGTAAAATGGAAAAATATAACGATGATTAATGTACATGCACCTACTGAAGAGAAAGAAGATGATATTAAAGAAGACTTTTATAATGATCTGGAAGATGTCATAGAAGAAACCCCCAAACAGGACATCCTGATTGTGCTGGGAGACTTCAATGCAAAAATAGGTAGAGAGCAAACTAATAAAAAAGTGGCCGGTATGGAAAGCCTACATACAACTTCAAATGATAATGGATGGAGAGTCATCAACCTGGCAGAAGCCAAAGGACTGCAGATTAGCAATACCAGACTACAAAGAAAGGATATACACAAACAGACTTGGAAATCATGTGACAAGAGAACCTATAATCAAATAGATCACATTTTAATTAACAACAGAAATACATCAAACATACAGCAAGTTAGAAGTTATAGAGGAGCTGAGTGCCACAGTGACCACTTCCTCGTTGGAGCAAAATTTAAAATAAAACTTAAAAGAGCTTTCTATACTAAATTACAAAGATTACACCCAACATATAACAGAGAAAAACTACAAGAAATTACAGTCAAAGAGAAATTTACAGATGAAATAAAATGTAAACTTGAAACTCTGCAAAACCCTTTGGAGGAAAGCGTTGACCAAACTTGGTTGAACATCAAGAATACAATTCAATTTACCGCAGAAGAATGTCTCGGTGTGTTAACCACGCATAGAAAGAACAGATGGTTCAATCAAAAATGTGAAGAAGCAGTCATTAGGAAAAAGAATGCCAGACATTTATGGTTAAATGACATCAACAACATCCAAAAGGAAGAGCATTATAGAAATGAATGTAAAGAGGCTACACAAATAGTCCGACAGCAGAAGCGAGAATATATGAGTAATATAATCAAAGATATGGAAACTAATCACCAGAAAAATGAATCCAGAAAATTTTTTAAAGAACTGAAGTCAATGAAACGAGGGCACCAACAAAACACATATGGTTTAAAAGACAATAATGGGAATATGATAAATACCAATGAGGAAATGTGCAACACATGGAAAGAATATTTTGTTGAATTACTAAATTGTGAAGCTCCAAGTAACATTTTCCCACAGGAAGAGGTTCTAACATGCGAACCACATATTGAAGAACCTACATTTGAAGAAATCCTATATGTAATCACACGACTTAAAAACAATAAGGCAACTGGGACTGATGGAATTGCTGCTGAATTTATAAAGGCAGGTGGCCATGCATTACATCTAAAGCTATACGAACTAATAATTAAAATCTGGAGGACAGAAGAATTACCCCCATGACTGGAAAGAGTCATTATTGATACCTATCTTTAAGAAAGGAGACAAGTTCCAATGTGGAAATTATAGAGGAATATCACTACTGTCCACAAGCTATAAGATACTATCCGCAGTATTACTAAATAGACTAAAACCATATTCAGAAGACATATTAGGTGACTACCAGGCGGGTTTTAGACAAAACAGATCAACAATAGATCAGATATTTATCTTACGACAAATAGCCAAGAAAAATTGGGAATATAAAAGAGATCTCCATAACATTTTTGTGGATTTTAAAAAGGCTTATGATAGTGTCCATAGGAATAGTCTATGGAATGCTATGCAGGAATTTGGAATACCAAGGAAGTTAATCAACATGACCAGACTATGCATGGAAGATACTTATAATATAGTAACATATAAAGGCAGGAAATCAGACCCCTTCCAAATAACATCTGGCTTGAAACAGGGTGATGCACTATCGCCGCTACTCTTCAATCTGGCTCTAGAGAAAGTTGTAAGGAAGGTAAAGGAGGAATGTGATATTGGAGGAACATCCAAGCAGCTTGGTTATGCAGATGATATAGATATTTTAGGGCAAAGTGAACAAAAGACATTGGAAATATTGACTCACTTAAAGGAAAAAGCCCAACAGATGGGGCTGGTTATCAACCAAGATAAGACAATATATGGTAATTTCAAGAGACGGAATGGCTAAAAACTCTGGCCACATACAAATAGATAATATGACCATTAAAAGAAAGGAAACATACAAATACCTGGGTACAATCTTCAACTGCTTCAACATCATAAGGGAAGAAATACAAACTAGAATCAACTCTGGAAATAAGATATACTATGCACTACAACATCTACTAAAATCAAAGGCGCTATCTCGTAACACCAAAATCACAATATACAAAACACTGATCAGACCAGTTGTGCTGTATGGTTCTGAAACCTGGAGTACAACGAAAGGAGACGAAGCCTTGTTACAAACCTTTGAGAACAAAATTTTAAGACGCATCTTTGGACCCATTAGGGATACACAAAGTGTAGAGTGGAAAACAAGAAGTAACAAAGACATTTATGATCTGTTTAAGTCCCCGCTAATCACTGGTATCATGAAGGCTAATAGATTACAATGGCTGGGGCATATAGAAAGAATGGAAGATAATAGGGAAACAAAACTCGCTTACACTCAGGAAATAAATGACCGTAGACCCCGAGGTAGACCAAGAAGGCGGTGGAGAGATAATACATATACAGACCTACAAGCACTTGGAATCAACGACTGGCAAGAGAAGGTCCACCAGAGAGACGAATGGAGACGAATTGTATCTGCAGCAAAGAACCTCAATGGCTCGGAACGCTGAAGAAGAAGAAGAAGAAGAAGAAGAAGAAGAAGAAGAAGAAGAAGAAGAAGAAGAAGAAGAAGAAGAAGAAGAAGAAGAAGAAGAAGAAGAAGATTTCCCAATGTTCATGATGGGATAACATCTATTGAACTATTTGTTTCGTTTGATGTTAGTTGTAAATTTTAAATAACCTCTTGAAAAACACTTGTAGCATCAGTTGTAAATAACATTATTATCCAGCAATGCAGAAGGGAGGGGTGAGGAAAGGGAGTGGGTGGCGAAGTGTTAATCCGCCTGCCTCGTGCTTCGAAGAGCGTGTGTTCATCTTCGGACTCCGTCAATCGGTTCACTGGTGCAATTTGTCCTGAGACCGTAGGGGGTAGGACAGGAGGGGGTGGTGTCGCTAAAGCTGCGGTGTTCGTTCTCTGGAAGACGCTTTCAGCAGCCCACTGCGAATACAGACCAAGCCAAATGGGATAAAACCCGGTGTAACGAGTCAATTCTCTTGTTTTTAAACCCTTTTAAATCATTTAAAAACATCAATGTAGTTTAGAAAACTAACGAAATAATTAACCCTTAATCTTAAACAATTAATTACAATTCACAGATTGAACCAAACGCCCACGGTCTTGAAAAGTTAGATCACAAGAGAAGCAGCTCGTCGCATGTGAAATTAATTGCTCGGGGAAAGCTACCAACTTCACAAGAATAGGCAAAATTAGGAATGATGACGAGTTAATCACTAGAAGAGACAAAATTAGAAATGTCAAGAAATCTCACGCAACAATTATACATTAGAAGAGGCAAAATTAGGAATGAGGAGAAGAAATATTGCAAACAAGTTAAACACTAGAAAAGACAAAATTAGAAATATCAAGAGATATTACGCATCAGTTAAATACTAGAAGAGACAAAATTAGAAATGACAAGAAATATCTATCAACAATTAAACACTAGCATAAATAAAATTAGGAATGATGAGAAGAAATATTGTAGACGAGTTAAACACCAGAAAGGACAAAATGAGAATTGACAAGAAATATTATGCATCAGTTAAACACTAGAAGAGACACAATTAGAAATTATGACAAAACAAATCGCAGTAAGTTAATCACTAAAACTGATAAAATTAGAAATGATGACAAGACATCGCGCAAGTTGACAGCAGAATAGGCACAATTAGAAGTGATCACAATAATTAGCCCGCACAATTAAAACAAATATATGCACAAAATATATTTGCAAGCCTCTTAATAAACATTAATTCTGAAACAAGTTTCAGTCTTAATATTTACTTTTTTTCTGTTGTCAATTTCTTGTTCAATGTGATGCATACGTGATATATAGTTAAGTGTCCTTTTTGTATATAATTATATAATCGTTTCTTTTTCAACATATATTATATTAATTTGTAACGTTCTGTCTATCAGATAGTTGTAAATATTTATCACGAGAATCGCATATTATATATAGTTAAATCCAAATTCAGGTTGTTTCAGTCTTAAGATTCCAAGAAGAGTCGAACTTTCAGTTCGGAACAATACAACTTCCTGATATGCTTAGCTAATTTCTTCTTTAGTCGCTAGTCGTGGTTCCAACATCACAGCAAAGGGTCGTCCCCGTTATGCTCAGTTCCCGCGCCAGTGAATATCACATAAAATGTTCCCCACTGCTCCATGTGAAAAGTGGAAAAGACAGGAGTGTCGATAAACAACAGCCCGCTCGTGTTCGACTTTAATTAGTAATTACATTCGTTGAAAAGACAGCATTCGGAAGTTGCGCTTCACATGACTCACCGAGTGTACGCATCGGGATTTACCAGAGATAAAGGTAATAAACGCGCAAACTAAATGGTAAACAATTCACCAATATACACGGGAAAAGGCACGGATACGACTGATATAATCAATGCAGTACGGACTCGGTTGCGAATACCAACGAAACTCCGACGCTAACCCGATTATATGAAGCTTGGTGAGACCCGTCAATGCCGCTTTCAAGGGAAAAATAGGAGATACCATAACCAATTCTTTATTGGAATTCATTCATTCATTTATTCAGTAGCATGTCCTTAGCAGAACCTCGCTCCCATAACAACATTTCGGAAAACTTCTCGATCACAAGCAAGATGTCCCGCGTCTGATACACCCATCTGGAGATCATCCACTACATCCTGCACCCATCTTCTCTTTGGCCTTCCTCTTCCTCTCTTTCCAGGCATATACCCCTCCATGATTGCTCTCTCCAAACTTTCATGACGTTTCAAGTGACCAAAATATTTCAATTTTCTTTGTTTTATCGTCTTTAATAGCCAACCTTCTTCAGTATTCAGCTCTTGAAGTATTGATACATTCGTTCTCTTCTTTACCCAAGATATTCTTAGAACTCGTCTATAACATTTATATTCAAAGGCATCTATGCGTTGTTCAACTTGTTTAGTAAGTGACCAGGTCTCACAGGCATATGTTGCAATTGGAAAGATGCATGCTCTTAAAAATCTTATTTTTGTAGTTCTATCTTTCCCACTTCACAATTTATTCAGTTGTTTTAGTCTTTGAAGAGCAATCGATATTCGTCTTTTAATTTCTTTCACTGTGTCACCATTGCTGGTAATCAATTACCCAAGATATTCGAAATTTTCCACCACCTCCAATTTTCCCTCACTAACATTTATTTATTTCTCCATAGTAGTTTTATCTGTATGCATTATCTTTGTTTTTGCTATGTTAAGATATAAGTTGTGAATTTCACTATTTCTTTGGGAGGAGGTTATTAGTTTTTCTATACCATTCTGTGATGAGGATAGTAATACTGTTTCATCAGCATACCGAATCTCTGGTATTTCATGACCACTGATATTTATGGCAATCTTATAGCTCCCAGGTTACATCATCTGTGACATTTCTCATTATATTTTCGGTGTACAGGTTAAACAAATAGGAGGACAGCACACAGCCCTGACGGACTTCTTTCTTGATGTCAAACAAATCTGATGTCTCGCCATCTATTCTAACCACTGCTTGTTGGTCCAGATAGAGCATTTTTATGAGTCATGGAAAGCCCATATTCCTCATTATTTCCCAAAGTTTCTTATGTTGTACACAGTCAAATGCCTTTGAATAATCCACAACACACGAGCATAGGTCTTCATTAAATTATCTGCACTTCTTTATTATTAAACGCATGTTTAGTATATGATCTCTTGTGTCTCTTCCTTGTCTAAATCCCACTTTAACTACGTTAATCTCTTCTTCCATTTTCTTACGAAGTGTTCCTATTATGATTTTTAGTAGAATTTTACTTGCATGACTGATCAGGGCAACAGTTATATAGTTGGTGCATAATTTCAGGTTGCCCCTTTTTGATATTGGGATGAAGATAATTCTCTTCCAATCTTTTCGCCATATACTATATTTCCATATCTTTTTACATAATTATCTGGCACAATGGAGAATATGCCTTATGAAGACATCATACGGGTTGAAGATGTTAAACATATTTTGAAAAAGGCAAAAGACACGGCACCAGGGCCTGATGGTGTCAGGTATGGCCACATGAAGGCTTTGAGCGATGTAGACCTGAAGGAGATGGCCGGCTGCTTTAATCAGAGCATTAGGACAGCATCAGTACCGCAGGATTGATTACATAGCTATATCATCCCTCGCCCAAAACCATTCAAGGATCATTCAAAGCTTAGCGGCTTTAGGATCATCACCCTTCAAAATACATTTGGGAAGGTTTTGGAGAAGATAGTCGCTGTTAAGCTGCAGGATTTTTTGGAAAGGGGGAAGCTTCTTCCAAGAAGCCTGGGGAGCTACAGGCCAGGAAAAGATACTTGGTCAAATGCAGCCACCTTTGCCTTTGACGTTTATGAGGGGTCCCAGAGTAGACAGGAAACGATGGCGGCAGCGCTTGATCTCGAGGATGCGTACAATAGAGTTCGCTATGATATTTTGATGACCGCACTTATGGAGAAGGGGGTCAATCCCTGTGTCATGGTCTTATATGACATGTGTAAGGAAGAATGTAAGTGCCGGTATGTAAGCGAGAGTCAGTGTAAGCATAGCTGAGGTCAAGGGGCAATAAGAGACACCACGGCTTGGCTAGCGGACGGTCAGGCAAGAAGCCCGTGAACAGAGCCACGTGATGTGGGAAGGTCAACGAGGAGAGAGAGTCAGTGGGTGTGCGGCAGCGAATAGAGACGGACGTGTGGAGATCGAGAGAGCGATAGAACGATAGAACGATAGTGTATTGTGACGCATAGATGGAGATGAACGTTGTGTATTGATATTCGAGGAATGTGCGAACTGTGATATGTGCGGGATGATGTGAAGTTGTGATTGTGAATGATCATGCGGGCGACAGTGTAAAGATCGCCATTGTGAGCTAGCGCGTGTTGGTGTTGAACGATTGTTTGAGCGTGAAGTGCGACTATGTTGTCAACCTGTAATATAGTGTAATAAATGATTGTTCAGGAGATAGCTCCGGCCAGTGTCTAATTGCATTCATGTGTTATTAGTGTATGTTACGTAGATGTTGTAATTTGCCTGTCTAAGTCCAGTGAACTAGACGGAGCCAGTAGTTAGGACTCTGACAGGTATAATGGTGTCAGAAGTTCACATGAACCACATTCCCATGCGAAACGCACAAAAGAACGCTACTTTTGTAAAGAAGAAGACCTATCGCATAATATGTATAAGAAATTGTAAATTAAACATGTGTAAATAGAGTCAGAACGAAAATGACATCATTTCTTTCCACAGCAGGTTTCAGTTCTATACAGCGACCGACGTAACCAGACCAGGTCAGCGGTAACCAGCACGAGAATCACGTTCCTGTACATCAAGCGTTCGAGTAATCAGCAGATAAAGATAAGTTGATTAATTTTGATTGCTAGTTACCCAAATCTGCATTCCTTGATTTTCTTGTGTAAACATCATCATTGGTAAAGGTAAATAGTAATTAACAGAAAATGAGTTCAGATGATGAACACCTCCAAGACCAATCATACTTTTGGGGCATAACTCAGTACAGAAAGTTGCAAAAATGTTTCGAGAGTACACGGGCACAGGATAAAGCAGCTTGTAAAATAAACCATGACGTAATGCATGATTGGACACAAAAATTTGAAAAGAAAATGCAAGATTACGAAATCCCAAAAATTTATTGGGGAAAATGGTACAGAGCATATTTACCAATAAATTACAAAAAACTTGAAGGGATCATACCAGATATGTCAAGCGAAGACTATGAATATTATAAAACAAGGATATTAAAACACTATCTACCCTCTTTTGAAACTCTAAAAGTAGAAGTACAAAATATGAAACCATCCACAGACAAGGCATTCACCCAGTATATAAGGGAATTAGAAGAATCTTTCAGAAAAATAACATTGGTAATTAAATATTCAGACGACAATCAAGGAGTAATAAATTTCTTGCTAATAGAAAAACTAAAAGCAACACTCCCAGCCGAATGCGGAAAATATTTAGAAGAACATAAAACAGAACCTATCAAAAACTTACTAGAGAAATGCCGCGAATATTACAACCAAAGTATAAACCTGGTTAAGATCACTCAGCAGAAAATTACTGTGAAAGCAACGGCATCTACAGCCACAAATGGGCAAAACACACCACAGAAAACAAAACCAGTACTGTGCAAACATTGTAGCACTCCACATACAGAAAATGGAATATGCGATAAGAATCCCACTTATCAAGAATACCTGAATACTATTATAGCACAAAAGCTGGGGAAGGTAAATCAAAGGAAATATAGAACAAAATGTCATTTTTGCCTTGCGTATGGCCATAGGCGGTTCGAATGTGAAGGAGTAAGAAGAATACAGAAAGCAAAGGCAAATGCAGCCATAAACATTACAACAGACAGTTCAGCAAAGAACTTAGAAAAAGTAAACATCACAGAAGCGAATACAAGACCAAACACTGCAAATTCAGAACAAACTGAGTTCTACCCATCAGACTTTGTACCATATTTCAATAATGTTGTTAACACCACTCAGGCTCATTCATTATGTAAAGAGAGCAATACCCAACAAGAAATTGAGGAAATGAACAAAACCTCAAATCTGTCGTTAGGAAAACTAACATTCCATGAGGGATACATCAATGATACAGTATGCACATGTGTACGCGACACAGGGTCCTGTCTTATCGGTCTTCGGAAGACCCTAGCTGATCCTAAAGACTACCTAGATGAGTACATCTATTGCAGAACTGTTTCAGGAACAGTAGAGAAATATCCTATGGCATGGGCCAATATAAAATCACCTTTCCTATCAGGCAGAGTAACTTGTGCTTTATTAGACAATCCATGCTGTGATTTATTAATTGGAAATGTATTAAATGTGACAGACTACACAGAGTCCAAAACTCACACAGGAAAAAAAGTTAACACCACAACAAGCACTGCCTTAACTACACCACTCATCATACAACAACATGATGAACAGACCAAAGTACCACACCATACCAACTTGATTACCATCTCACAACAAGAAAAAACAGAAACTGGTGTGTATCATCAAAGAAAAGAAAGGGCAGAAAACAAGCATTTCACAAGAGCGAAGAAAGAGCACAAATCATCATGGTACATACTATACCTCCTGTACTCCCTGTTAACCACACACATGCCCAAGTGCACACAGTGGATGGTTATACTCGCACTACTCATTGTAAATACAAAACAAATGTCTTCACAGACAGTTTTATTCCAACATTATCATGACGCAACACAGATGATATTACTCATGACAACCCAGCTAACTTTGTTACTTATATCATTACTGTTGAACCAAAGTTTGTTGTTACCACTGATAAACTCTATGTCAAATCAACTCAGAGACATACTTATGCTGAACAATGTAAATCATCAGTCGGTGGAATTACTGACAAAAATCAGCAACAAATTACCCTACATATTTTGGGAAATACACACAAATTGCAGAAAAGCATACAAACATGCACGATTACATTTCAAAACTATACATGGTGTATTATTATTATTTGAACTATTGAATGTATACACACATGTACGAGTGCAGGTTTGGAGATAGCACTCAAAATGATCTCAACATGAAATTTGAAAATATCTACCCTTCGGAAAATTGTAACCGTAACCCACTTTTTATCTGTAGATCGAGTAACTCCAGAGTTGCCTTGTCTGCTGTACGACTCCAGCGCTATGATACTAGCACACTTCATTGTATAGACCAACATGAAAGGTCCTTCAACGTGAAAAGTGTCATCGCCGGAACAGTAAGACTCAACATGTGATTTCAAGTAAGCTTTACCCATATTGACTTTGTTTCAAACGAGTATCTACAGAATCTACCTTTTGAAATCGACCAACAACAACAAGGACGTCACAGCACAGACAGTCATTTCCATTGATCAGTGTAATGAACCAGATGCCAACCTGTAAACTATGGCAAAGACAGTCACAGACAGACGCACCATGGACACACTCAAAATTATTTCTCATTTTATACGTGTGAATTCCAGTAATTTTATAGAACTATGTATTTATAAATTATCCAAATGTGGTGCAGTCTTAAATACTATACAGAAGGAAGGACAATAGCATGATTTGCAGAAGACGTTAATAATCGGGTGAGAAAGAAGACATGCCAAACATTCCAGCACGGAAATGAACATTGAACACTGTTAATTTAATTCCGTGTGCATAACTTTCACAGGACAAGAACAGTTTCCTATATGTGCATAAAGGCATCGATGATGTATATTTTATTGTATATGCATTAACTGTATGACATTCAATGTCTAATTTTATTATTATAATACTATGTATTGTTATAATGTGATATGTACATATGGGCGTAAGTATAGTGGCGAATAGAATAAGGTGTAATGCTGAGAATCAACGCCTGGCAATCCCAATGCGCGAGTGTTACCAAACTTGCCTTCGCGTATGCTGGATAGCCCGACGAATGACGCTTAGCAAAAGTGATATAGAATGAACATCAGAATATGGTAACATGACGGAACATACCAACAGGGTGATGCCAACCAAAGAGATTAATAACAACTCTCCATAACAGTAAACGAGGTGTGCTCAAAAAGGGGAAACAACTCATGGTCCGACATAAGATGAGGTAAGGGGGACTATGGCATACATGAAGTATATTCGGACCATGACCACAACATTGACATAGTGTGTTCATAAAGAATCGATGTAAGTGCATTAAATAGAGACGAGGGTAACCACGTCTGCATAGAGAGAAAATTTAAGAATGCTGTAAGAGGAAGTTGTAGCCTTATTTGAGGCGTAAACCAATGGAGAATCCTTAAACCAGCATAGCCACAATAACTATGAGATGAGAATGCACAGATAATCGATTGTGAAACATGAACAGAATGTAATGTCACGGATGGGGAAGAGTTAAAGAATATGACGAGGTATGTGGAGTAAACCCAGCCAAAACATTTGTCAGACCACGACAAAACCTTGAGAGAAACCTCAATACTGCAAAAGAGAGAAGAATAGTAAGTTAATCTCGGGAAAACATCAGAACAAAAAGGGACGCAAGCGTGACTTATGATCATATAATCCCCTGACAAGGTTACAAAGATGTACAAAGAGTAACAACAGCAGAATGTGTCACATTTCCAAGAGTAAGTGCCACATTGGTTGTGTGGGGGGAGAATGTCATGGTCTTATATGACATGTGTAAGGAAGAATGTAAGTGCCGGTATGTAAGCGAGAGTCAGTGTAAGCATAGCTGAGGTCAAGGGGCAATAAGAGACACCACGGCTTGGCTAGCGGACGGTCAGGCAAGAAGCCCGTGAACAGAGCCACGTGATGTGGGAAGGTCAACGAGGAGAGAGAGTCAGTGGGTGTGCGGCAGCGAATAGAGACGGACGTGTGGAGATCGAGAGAGCGATAGAACGATAGTGTATTGTGACGCATAGATGGAGATGAACGTTGTGTATTGATATTCGAGGAATGTGCGAACTGTGATATGTGCGGGATGATGTGAAGTTGTGATTGTGAATGATCATGCGGGCGACAGTGTAAAGATCGCCATTGTGAGCTAGCGCGTGTTGGTGTTGAACGATTGTTTGAGCGTGAAGTGCGACTATGTTGTCAACCTGTAATATAGTGTAATAAATGATTGTTCAGGAGATAGCTCCGGCCAGTGTCTAATTGCATTCATGTGTTATTAGTGTATGTTACGTAGATGTTGTAATTTGCCTGTCTAAGTCCAGTGAACTAGACGGAGCCAGTAGTTAGGACTCTGACACCCTGGTTGGTGAACTGGATAGCAGCCGTCCTGCATTCTCATCGGGTTGCTCTCCGTCTGGGTGCATGGACCTCAGAGCCACATATTTTAACCCCGGGACTGCCACAGGGACCTGCAATCTCACCGGTGCTCTTTAATGTGTATATGAGCAAGATTGCATACCTAGAAGCACCAGGGGTTGGAAGGATTCTAACATTTGCAGATGATATTCTTGTATACAGGCAGGGGAGAAACAGGGATCAAACAGCCCAAGAGCTACAGGTGACAGTAGACAAAGTGATTGACTGGTGCACTGAAATGAGTGCCGTCATCAGCCAGGAAAAGGCGGCTGTGTTGTGGTGCTCTCTGGACAACAGGATTGTGAGAGATGATGCCCCAAGCCTCACGATAGATGGCAGAAGCGTCAACAGAGAGAACAAACTGAAGTATCTGGGAATCACATTTGACAGGAGTCTGTCCTTCAAGGACCATGTGGAGACGGTTGTGACAAGATCTCAAAAGGGACCCAATGCACTTAAAACTATGGCTGTAATGGACACAGAGCAGAGAATGCTCTTCACACTATACCAGCACTTGATCCTCTCAGTGATTGATTATGGACTAGGACTGCTCACTGTCTCAAAGAGTCAGCTGGTGAAATTAGAGCGCATACAGAACGAAGCTATGCGGGTCATTCTGGGATGCACCAGAGATACTCCAGTAGTGTGTATGCGTTACATCCTTGGTCTGCCTACTGTTGCCGGTAGGCACAAGGTAATGCAGGCGAAGGCATACCTCAGAGTAGCTGCAGACACAGATCACCCGTTGCATGAGGCGCTGGACGTAGTTAAGGGTCAGAGACTGATAAGAGGGAAATCATGGATGGCTCACGCGGAGGATACGATCAGACAGGTGTGCCCCTTGGAGAACATCAGGCGAGGAGAGAAGTGGGTCAGAGTGCCAGCCGAGCAGTCAGACTTGTCCAGAGTTATAATCACGTTGAGCCGAGAGTGCAGGGAGTGGCCAGCAGGGGCCACAGAAGTGGAAATTCAGCAACTAATTCAGGATAATTCTCGCCCGGGTGGTGTGATTATCTACACGGATGGGTCGGTGTTGAGAGGTAGGAGAAATGCCTGGGGATTCGTGGCAAAAGCTAATGGTCGGCATTTGGTGCAGGAGAGCCTGGCGTATGACAACATAACATCTAGCTTAAGAATGGAGGTGGAGGCGGTCAGTGCAGCTTTCCGCTGGATAGAGAACATGATACATACACACATTGTGATTGTAACTGACTCAGAAAGCATGCTGAGGAGGGTGAGAACAGGCAAGCTTCGTGCAGAGTGGCTTGCTTCGCTTTGGAGGTCACGGGTAGCAAGCATCACCTGGATATTTTATCCTGGGCATGCCGGTGTGCTGGGGAATGAACAGGCGAACAGATTGGCTGGCTTGGCAAAACTTGGTGGCGTATTGATGCATGACAAAACAGACATGGTTGCGGCCTTGTGGGAGCACGTGTACACCTCGGAGGAGCAAATGGATCACCATAGTCTGGTAAGAATGAGGCAGCGAGGTGTGACGAGGGGATCTGGCCGACGATCGACGCTCAGAGGAAAGGCGAGACGGACATATAATCAGATTGCTACTGGAACTATTAGTGTTGGAACTCTTCGCTGGCTGCTGAGGATGGGGACGGAGCGATTATGGGAATGTCCCGAATGCTGTGATGTCGGTTGCTAAATCAATCAATCAATCAATCAATCTTTTTACATAATGCATGATAGACTTGTATGCTTTCCTCTCCTTCCGCTTTAATTAGTTCAGCTGTTATCTCATCACATCCTGGTGATTTACCACTCTTCAGGTTTTTTTTTTTTTTTTTTTTTTTTGCCCATGCGATTTCATTTAATGATTGTTCAGGTTTTGTCTCTGCTGTCAATTGGTTCATATATCTCATTCATATCCTCACAGTCATTAATAACATACATTTCACTGCAGTATTCCTACCATCTTTCTAGAATTTGTCTAGATTCTGTTAAGGTATTTCCGAACTTGTCACAGATAACACTTAATTCAGGTTGAAGAACATTTCTTGTAAATAACTTCATTTCTTTGAGCAGTTGAGTTGAGTTGAGTAAGAACCGACATCACTGCACTCATGACATTCCCATATGAGCTCCGTACATACATGCATACATACAAGAGGTGGGGGGGGGGGGAGAGAGAGAAAGAGAGAGAGAGAGAGAGAGAGAGAGAGAGAGAGAGAGAGAGAGAGAGAGGAGAGAGAGAGACAGGGAATAATTATGTCTTCATAGCTTAAATAAGGAGACGATTTAAAATTCGGCGTTCATTTGAAAAACTCTTGAGTTCGCTGCACTCGTGACTATTTCCTAAATTGTTCAGAGGAAGTTTAGTGATTTTCTGGTAACATTTTGGGTAAGTGAAAGCTTATAGTTAATTAACACCATTAGTGTTTGTTACACTTATCTTGGAAGGTCCGAATCATTCATTACTTGGCTGTGTACCATGTGTCCAACTCTTGACTTCGTATTAACAAGTATATTTGCTATTAAGATATATTTGTATTATATCTTGTGTACTGTCAGTTGTATATTATGTCTGGTGTATTATTCTTTACTTTATTACTTCCTTTGTGTAGTACAAGTGTGTAATGAGATAATATTGTTAATTATGTCAGATGTGAAAATCTTATAATTATGTGCAACCATTTACACCAGTGTTTCCCAACGTGGGGCCCACGCCCCACAGGGGGGCAATTCGATTGTTAAGGGGGGCAATTCGAAAATGGAAGAAATCGGCTGGATATAATAAAACGGGGAGACTTGAGACTGAAGTTAACTAAACTGGAACCTGACATAAAATCTCTTTGCAGCAAGCATCAGGCGCAAGAATCTCACTAAATTTAAATAATAAATAATTACTAATAATTAAAATAATATAGCAAAATCTTTCATTAAAATTATTGTGTACTTGAATTGCAGTTCTCCATTATCTTCTTCTTCTTCTCCACCGTCTTCTTGGTCTACCTCGGGGTCTACGGTCATTTATTTCTTGAGTGTAAGCGAGTTTTGTTTCCCTATTATCTTCCATTCTTTCTATATGCCCCTTCCATTGCAGTCTATTAGCCTTCATGATACCAGTGATTAGCGGGGACTTAAACAGATCACAAATGTCTTTGTTACTTCTTCTATTCCACTCTCCACTTTGTGTATCCCTAATGGGCCCAAAGATGCGTCTTAAGACTTTGTTCTCAAAGGTTTGTAACAAGGCTTCGTCTCCTTTAGTTGTACTCCAGGTTTCAGAGCCATACAGCACAACTGGTCTAATCAGTGTTTTGTATATTGTAGTTCTCCATTATATGTTTTGAAAATTTACTTACGGTGTTTGCTCAATAATTTCTTAGTGATTTCTTCCTAAAACCTATCATTCAAGTTTCTTTAGTGAACATTTCAATTTTTGAATAGTAAAAATTATGTATATGTTTGAGGGGGGGGGGGGGGCGGCATAAGAATTTTAGAAATGCTTGGGTGGGGCATAGCACAAACAAGGTTGGGAAACACTGATTTACACTGTAAACTGGTATCACTACAACTACGTATGAATGACATGATCTCCTGGATTCAGCACAGTGATCTAGGTAATTGGACATGCGCTTAATATGGATATTTAGAGAAAATTATTGGACACATATCTATTACTGAATGTAAGATAGAGAGCGCTGAAGATCTATATAGAACCAGTTTTGCTGTATAGCTGTGACTCCTGGAATGTAAATGAACACATTAGGAAGAGCTTGGAAGCAGCAGAGATGTGGTTCCTTAGAATTTCTTGGACTGCCAAAGTAACTAACAACGACTGCCTGAAAGAGGCTAATGAAACTAGAACATTATGTACAACAATAAGAAAAAGACAAACAGCTTTCTTTGGTCATGTGATGCGAAGAGAGACATGGGAGAACATCGTGACAAAAAGAAAGGTCGAAGGTAAGAGAGGCAGGGGCATACCAAGAGAAATGATGCTGGATGGATTGGGATGGAGGCATGGAGGAATATCTTCATCAAAGTTGATCCAGAATTCCAAAGACCGAGATCTGTGGATATTCATGAACGCTTACGCCAGCCGGCATGGCACTTGATGCTTTTGATGACGATGATGATGATGATGATGATGATCTGCTTGACAGGATGTGGCATGTGCACACCAAATAGGCAGTAGGCATGTCTAGTTGAACATGTAATACAACCTATAGCTGTCAGTATCTATATGTGTGTATTTTTATCGCATTATCTCACTGGACTGGAACAGTTGATGTAAAGACCAGATCTTAGGTGTAGGGAACCAGTTAAAGGGCAGATAATATATGGACTTATTGTGCCCCCTTAACCGACCACAAGCAGCATATACGGAAATTCATAATAACAAGACGGAATCCTATAAGATATAGATATCTGGCTAAACTTTTTTTTTTTTTTTTAGCATATCCTTTTTACAGGACTTAGCTGTCAACACCAGCATCTTTCAGCTGTATGTTGATCTCTTGGCAAGATTACGCTCAGTAGTTTGCCATTGCTTTCTGAGCGGCCGGCTCACATACCCCGTAAGTTTCCGATGCGATTCGAACCACTGCTGATTTGAACCGTCATCACGTTACCTGACGAGAGTATACGAGATTACGGAGAAAAGTCATAACCTCTAAGCCACGAAGCCGGCCTGGCTAAACTAGGAATGTGATATACAGCTGTACCTAACTTTTCTGACGATTGCGGGTACATTAGCACAAGTAAAACATAAGTACTGACTATAACTAAAGAAGAAAAAGAAACAACGATTTACCTAAACGAACATCCTTTGAAACAAGTAAAGAGTTTCAAGTACCTAGGAAGTACAATATCATCAAATGGCAAATCTGAAGACGAGATCGACAATAGATGCAATAAGACAAACCAACTCATTGGACAAATGGCACCAATACTAAAGAACAAACATGTGTCAATAACTACAAAGAAAGCACTTTACAACACAATATTCCCTACTAACTCCATGTTACCAATGCCAAACCTGGACAATGACAGAAAAAGAGAAAAGAAATATCACAACAACAGAAATGAGATTCCTGAGAAGAATACTCAATGTATCAAGAAGAGATAAGCTCAGAAATGAAGAAATCAGGACTAAAGTGGGGGTTATAGCTGCACTAAATTTTATTAGAAAGCAGCAAGACAAATGGTTTGGCCATGCAAGTAGGTTACCAACTAACAGTATACCATAACAAGCAATGACTTCCGGTGTAATGGCGACGCGATGACTCGTTGTCTTGGGGGAGAAGCTGTTCAGTGTTTTTCTGTGGATTCCTTATGGAAATTCCCGTGAAATTCGTGTGGATAGTGTTTTTCCTTTGGATTATGTGATGTTATTTCGTGTTCGTTAATTGGAAGTGTTCAAAAGAAGCCACGGAAGGCAGGTGGTGGATGAAATTATGAGGGCAGCCGACAGATATTTGTTGGTTATGGTCTCGAGTTTCGCGACGGCAAGCTTTCTCTCTTTCGAGAGACACTGATTGCGGTCATCCGGCCAGTATGGTCACTGCCATAGAGGAAAGCAACGGCAAACTACCTCTTTGAAATTGCCTAGTTTATTATGATTCGCTTAAAGACTGATCATCGCAAGACAAGGACAGAGACATTAAAATTAGGAACATGGAACGTTAGGACGTTAAACAACGACGGAACATTAGAGAACATAACACAAGAAATTCAAAGAGAAAAAATTAATATATTAGGTATGTGCGAAACGAGATGGACAGGAGCAGGCATCAAGATACATAAAGATTTTAAGATTATTTATTCTGGAGGTGAGGATAGACATAGGGGAGTGGCAATAATTTTGGACCGGAAAACATCAACGTCTGTTCAGGGATATTGGGCCGTGTCGGACAGAGTACTACTAGTTAAATTGAGTGGCAGACCTTTTAACATAAATGTTATTCAAGTATATGCCCCAACAGGAGAGTCCAGTGAAGATAGTGTAGAGGAATTTTATAATGACATAGAGTCTGCCTTAAAGAAATGTAAAAATTCAGAAATAAACATTATAATAGGGGACTTCAATGCAAAAGTAGGAAATCAAGGGGATAGATACACAGTAGGAAACTATGGTTTAGGAGAGAGAAATGAAAGAGGATACAGACTAGTAGAGTGGGCAAAAGAACAGGAAATGATTGTAGGAAACACCTGGTTCAAGCAACACCCTAGAAGATTATGGACCTGGAGGAGTCCTGATAGCAGGATTAGAAACCAGATTGATTACATTCTCATTAGCAGAAGATTTAGAAACGCCCTAACAGTAGCAAAAACAGTTCCCAGTGCTGATTGTTATAGTGACCACAGATTACTCACAGGAACATTGAGGATAAAGTTGAAGAAAGTCAAGTATACAACAGGGAACACTAAATATGATTTGTGTACATTGAGTAATGACAAGGAAATACAAAACAAATTCAACATAGAAGTACAGAACAGATTTGAAATATTGTCTGATCTAGAGATCCTATTCCAGGATGTGGATGATCAATGGGAAATGTTAAAGAATTCAATCAATATGGCTGCAGAAACAACTATTCCAAAATTAAAGAAGGTGGGTCGTAAGAAATGGATGACAGAGGAAATTTTACACTTAATGGAAACAAGAAGACTCAACAAAAATAATCCTGCCAAATATGAAGAAATTCACAGACAAGTCAGAATATTATGTAGGAAGGCAAAAGAATCATGGCTTGAGGAAAAGTGCTTAGAAATTGAAAAACAACACAACAGTCAAAATACCAAATTAGTGCACAAAAGGATTCAGGAACTTACTAATAAAAGAACAAGTACATCAACAGGCTGTCTAAGAACTAAAGATGGCAAAATCATAATAGAAAAAGATCAGATTCTACATGTATGGACAGATTATGTGAAAGACCTGTATAATGATAACAGAGAGGAACAGTATGCTATTAGATTTAATAATGAAGGACCAGCAATTTTAAAGATGGAGGTTCAAAATGTTCTTAAGCATATGAAAGCTGGCAAGGCCCCCGGTGCAGATAACATCACAACAGAAATGATTAAAGCTTTAGAAGAATTTGGACTAGAGCAAGTCACTAGACTGCTGAACACATTATATGATACTGGAGATATACCTTCTGAATTATGTAATTCTGTATTTATTGCAATCCCAAAGAAATCAGGAACCTTAGAATGTGATCAACATAGAACAATTAGTATAATGAGTCACATCACAAAGATTTTGTTACGAATTATCATGCAAAGAGTGAGGAAGAAAATACAACCTGAAATAGGGGAAGAACAATGTGGTTTTGTAGAAGGAAAGGGTACAGTAAATGCTGTGTATATGCTGCGAACAGTTATTGAACGTGCTTTAGAAGTAAACAAGGATATACATCTTTGCTTTATTGACTACACAAAGGCTTTTGATAGAGTAAGACATGTCAACATTGTGGATATGCTGGCAGATCTACAAATTGATGGGAAAGACATTAGACTTATAAAAAACATATATTGGAAACAACAAGCTGCCATAAGAATTGATAATGAAGTAGGACAATACCAACCTATTAAGAGAGGTGTTAGGCAGGGATGTGTAATGTCTCCAGATCTTTTTTCCTTATACAGTGAAAATATTTTCAGAAATGTAGAAGACCTAAATGGAATCAGCATTGGAGGACGAAACATAAATAACATTAGATATGCAGATGATACAGTATTGATTGCAGACAATGCACAGGATCTGCAACAATTAGTAGACGCTGTGGTTGTACACAGTGAGCAGCTGGGGTTGGAATTAAATTGTAGGAAGACACAGGTTATGGTCGTCACTAGGAAGAACGAAGTACCACAATGTAATATACAAGTAAATGGGAATATTCTTCAGCAAGTGAATCGGTTCAATTATCTCGGAACAGTCATAACATCTGATGGCAGATGCCTTGAAGAGATTAGAACAAGAATCGCCATTGCGAAGGTAGCCTTTAGCAAGATGAAAAACATTCTGACCAATAAAATGATGTCAATTGAAACGAGAAAAAGAGTGTTGAAGGGATACATAGAGCCTGTTCTTTTGTATGGATGTGAAACTTGGACAATGTGCAGTCAAGCTGAAAAACATCTGATGGCTGCAGAAATGTGGTTTCTGAGGAAAATGCAAAGAATACCATGGACAGATAGAAAAACCAATGACCAAGTACTACAAGAGACAAATGAAAATCGTAGATTGATTAGAGAAATTAGACGTAGACAGTCAAAAATTTTTTGGACATGTTATGAGAAGAAATGGACTGGAGAACTTGGTGACAGCTGGCAAGATCGAGGGGAACAGACCAAGAGGAAGACCGAGAGGAAAATACCTGGATGGCTTGGCCACATGGCATGGACGAGACAGGAACACTGAGCTGATCCACGACTCTGGTGATCGAGTGAAATGGCGAATCATGACCGCCCACGCTTTCCGGCATGGCACATGATTGATTGATTGATGCATATTTCGCCGGCTTCGTGGCTTAGAGGTTATGACTTTTCTCCGTAATCTCGTATACTCTCGTCGGTAAACGTGATGACGGTTCAAATCAGCAGTGGTTCGAATCGCATCGGTAACTTACGGGGTATGTGAGCCGGCCGCTCAGAAAGCAATGGCAAACTACTGAGCGTAATCTTGCCAAGAGATCAACATACAGCTGAAAGATGCTGGTGTTGACAGCTAAGTCCTGTAAAGGATATGCTAAATAAAAAAAAATAAAAAAATGCATATTTCAGCCGGTCTCCCTGGAGTAGGCTTTAACGTCTTTTCCCGTAATCCCGTATACTCTCGTGAGTAATGCGGCTGCGCGAGAATCGGCAGCGGTTCGCGCCGCGCTGGTAACTTACTAGCGTATGCGAGCCGGTCGCTTAGAAAGCAATGGCAAACTACTGAGCGTAATCTTGCCTAGTACCTTAACAGCAGCTGAAAAATGCTGGTGTTGACTGCAACGTCCTGTAAGAGATATGCAACATAAAAAAAAAAAATGCATATTTCATATTATCTAAAATCATCCAAAATAATCACTTGAACTTCTTAAATTAGAGTTGATTCATTCTTTTTATAATTTTCACTTGTGTGTAACTGTGTTACATATTATTAAGATAGTGCTGAAACAATACCTTGGGGGGGGGGGGGAGAGAGGTTATAATTTTGTTAATAGAAGATCTATGAGGCAAGAATATAATTAGTGGTCATGCGTCTCTCTGACGTCATGACCGTTCCTGTGCTCTCGTGTCATTCTGCATGGAGACCTCCCTTCATTTTGTGTGTGTAAACCTTCAAGACCTGTCTGGCCCACTTCACTTACGAACCTCAGAGCTATTTCATTTTTTTCCTTTAGTGGTCCACAACCTGTAATCGGATATATCTATCTCCACTCAGTATACATGGCACAGCACGATAATAATAATAATAATGTTTAATCCTAGTGCGAAATTACTTGTATTTTTTTCAATGTGCACGTTGTTGATTTCCGGTTTGAAAACTAAAATATCCCATTCTTACAGAATATACGAGAAACGTTCTAACATTAACTAATAATCGCAGGCACATTTTCTTCAATATTTCAATAAGTTGTACACAACCACTGAAAATGAAACATCACAACATGATGTTTACCGATAATAAGGAAACGTCTGTCAAACCCTGTCGACGTGACGCTTTGTTGAACACTGTGCTGTGTAAATCAGAACGGAAACTTCCGATGGCTTTATAATACACTTTGGGGAATTCCCATTTCTGACAGGAGCGAGAGGGCTTTGTAGTCGCAGTAGAAAATATAGTTCATTTACAAGTGTGATGAAATATATTTTCAGTTTCACTTTATTAAATACTCCCACAGTTGCAGTATTGTCCATAACTGAATATGATAGTCATCATCATGTGTCCTGCTGTCAGCTGCGTAGTTTCTCTTGATCTGTCTCTGCTTCCCATTAATTTTCCAATTCTTCTCTATATTCTCCAATATTTCTCTTCTAATAATATGACCAAAATAAAAGCAGTTTGTCTCTTTCTTATAGTTGTGTATACTAGTTTCATTAGCCTCTTCCAGGCAATTGTTGTTGGCTACTCTGGCAGCCCAAGGCATTCGCAACGTTCGTCTCACGAGCCACATCTTTTTAGCTTCTAAGTTCTTTCTTATGTGCTTATTTACGTTCCAAGATACGTTCCACTGCCATACAGCAAAGATGATTCTGTATAACATTTCAGAACTTTCTTACATTCAATGATAGTGACTTATTGCATAAGATACCTTTCATTTTCTGAAATGCAGCTTTTGCGTGCCATATTATGTACTTAATCTCTGTTGTGCAGCTTCCATCTGAAGTTATAATTATCACCATGTATTAAAATGTATCAACTTGGTTAAGCATTTTCTCTTCTATCGTTATCTCACATGTTAGTATCTCCTTGTTCTTTGATGAAACCATTGTTTCTGTTTGCTTGATGTTCAGGAAGTCTTTTATTTTTGCCCTAGTTCGTGATAACTTTCACAGTCGGCACCAGGCATTGTCGTAACTTTCATTAACTGATGAATTGCCACGGGATTATTAATCGTATTTAACGACTTTTATTAAAATATATGTAGTCAATTTGGTTGAGTATTTTCTTATCGGGGCGTTTCCACATGTAAAGCTGTTTTTATGGCGTTTAAACCAGGTGTTTCAATTTTCCATATCATTGATATCTGCCCATTATATCAGTTTGTCTCCTCTTCTTTCATTTCTTGATACTGAATCAAATTCACCCCTCCCTCTCCTTTTCCTTTCCTTTCCCCCTCCACCTAATCTTTTATTCTTCCCTTTCCTACTTTTGCATTAAAATATCTAAATATGATTTTTATTTCTTGTGATTTGATTTGAAACATCACCACTTCTACATTATTTTACAATGTTTGTATTTCATCATCAATTCTGTTTGTTTTTGACTTGTGTACTATTTATCTACACCGGTTTACCTTTAATTTTGACCGTAATAGCTCTATCTGAAATACACCAATAACCATTAACAGATTCAGCTGTTTCTTCACCAGATAATAGTCCTACTACTTTTTCGTGTTTATGCCTCCCCACTATCCACCAGAATACATTATTGCGAGTTTGTTAGTTATTAGTGTTCCAGATCACTTCCACCCATTTCAGTCATGTTTAGGCTATACAATTACATATTTTTCAACTCTTATTACACTGTCAAACTTTCCTAACTTAGCTAGTATCCTCACATTTCGCGTTACTATTTTATATGTATTCTCTGCACTACTCAGAATATGATAGCATGTCGCTTTAAAGCGAACAGTAATCTAGTGCCGATTGGTCTAAAACACGGGGCTAGCACCATTTACCTTAGAGGCTTGGTGGTGTTAAAACGGTCCTTTACCTTTACGCTACTACCTCGATTAAAAGATGGTAATTAATATTATGTTAATTGTTGTGCATCAGAGTTGAGATTAAAATCGGGGAGATCACGAGTACGTCCGACATTTATACGTCCGTATCTGTCTACTTACTCACCTGTGTTGCCTACATGCACACTCACCTACCTACCTAACTACCTAACTACCTAACTACCTACCTACCTACCTACCTACCTACCTACCTACCTACACACTCTCTCTCTCTGTCACACACATACGCACACACACTCACTCACTCACGTGTACATATTAGAAGTAGAAGAAAGAAGAGATGTTTTAGGACATTCTAAACAAAATCACATGTCCTTTGCAGGACGTTGCAATCAGCTCCAGGCTTTATTGACTGTTTGTGACTTACTAGATAAGTTTATTTTCAGTAGTGTGTCATTGCTGTCTGAACGAGAAGTCACCATTTCAGTTCACGTGACCGGCGTGTGGAACGAACCTACTGCCCTGCCACCAGAAGAGAATTTTAAGCTAGTTATATATCTCAGTCACACCGACATTTACAAGTATTGCACGTGCTTTTACAAGACGTTGCAATCAACTCCAGCCTTTATTGGCTGTTCATCATTTAGTAGACAATATTACGTTCAGCTCGGAGATGCCTTGAAGAGATTAGAACAAGAATGGCCATGGCAAAAGTAGCCTTTAGCAAGATGAAAAACATACTGACCAATAAAAAAAATGTCATTTGCAACGAGAAAAGGAGTGTTGAGTTGCTACATAGAGCCTGTTCTTTTGCATGGATGTTCAGCTTCGGGCAGTGAGCAGTCACGCTGAAAAAACATCTGATGGCTGTGGAAATGTGGTATCAGAGGAGAATGCAAAGAATACCATGGACAGACAGAAAAACCAATGATCAAGTACTACAAGAAGCAAATGAAAATCGATTAGAGAAATTAGACGTAGACAGTCAACATTTTTGGACATGTTATGAGAAGAAATAAATTGGAGAACATGGTTACAACTGGCAAGATCGAGGGTAAGAGAACAATGGGATGACAGAGAAGTAAATACCTGGATGGCTTGACCACGTGTCATGATTGAGACAGGAACACTGAGCTGATCCACGACTCTGGTGATCGAGTGAAATGCGAGTCATGACCGCCCACGCTTACCGGCATGGCACATGATGGATGGATGGTTACGTTCAGTGTGAAATCGCTTTCTGAACTAGAAGCGACCAGGTTAAGTCCAACTGACCTGTATGTGAAATGAACCCAATACGCTGCTGTGAGCAGAAACAGTTTAAGCTCCAGCGTATTATACTTCTCGGCCACGCCGATCTCTATAAGACACACTAGACAACACAATATTTGTAGGTTATAGTCAGCGAACGTGTTATACTTCTCGGCCACACCGATCTCTATAGGGCGCACTGACAACACAATATTTGTAAGTTATGGTCAACATACCAGGTTTGAACCTGTTCCATCTACATGACGACAGCGCCTCGATATAGAAACAAAGTATACTTCGACGCATGGTTGCGACGTCCTGTAAAGGTCATACAACTAACTAAAAACATGTTAATGTTAGCCAGATCTATCATCCACCTCAATTCGCAACTGTGCAATAGGGACAGAATTGTTATCCAACCAATGAAATAGCACCATAGATTTCAGAATTTAATATTATCCAAACTTAGGCAGTCATATGGCACGAGAACCGTGTTTCTGGTTCTGAGTTTGTAGAAACGAGAATGTATCATTTCAGACAAACCCTTAAACGCCTCTCTCTCTCTCTCTCTCTCTCTCTCTCTCTCTCTCTCTCTCTCTCTCTCTCTCTCTCTCTCTCTCTCTCTCTCTCTCTCTCTCTCTCTCTCTCTCTCTCTCTCTCTGTCTGTAAGTGCCTTGTGCTATAGATGTTGATCGTTGCAACAAAACATTAGTTGTAAAGACGTCGGAATGGTCATTTCATAAGTGCCACCTTATTGGAATCACATTTAAATTCAAACTAAAGTTTCATTGAATATATGTTTTCATCTGTCATTGTGTTTTAAACTGGTAGTCGCTCAATGATAGTCTTCAAAATTGATCCCTTGTTCAGTGTGAGTGTTTTCAATGTTAGTGATCTTCAAACAAAGGGATCAGCTTACCCACTGCATTTCACTCCAGGACATGATATCAACATAAGCTATTGTAAGAGAAAACTGTCTATGTCCTGTGCCCAATAATGTAACATATAACCGATTTGAACTTTACGTAATACGGGCTGGGCAACAGACACTGCAAGAAGCAAATGACAATCGTAAACTGATTAGAGAAATTAGAAGTAGACAGTCATAATTTTTGGACACGTTATTCGAAGAAATAAATGAGAGAACGTGGTGACAACTGGCAAGATTGAGGGCGAAAGAACAAGGGAAAGGCAGAGAAGTAAATATCTAGATGGCTTGGCTACGTGGCATGGTCGAGACAAAAACATGGAGCTAATCCACGACTCTGGTGATCGTGCCAGATGGCGAAACATGACCACCTACGCTTATCGGCATGGCGCATGATGATGATAAACAGACACTGTCGCCCCGGTGTTATTGGAGCTTTTGAGGAAGTAAAGAATATTCACAATGTAAACCTTCTGAGCATGTCGTAAAAGGCGAACAAAGAGGGCTGGTCTGAGGTGGCTATCTTACACCGTAGAAAAAAGAAACAACTCGCAGCGTACAGCCAACCATGAAATCGCCTGCAAAGGGCTTGGAATGCGTGGTTATCTGAATATACTCCACTGGGAATCTTAGAGGCCTAAGAAGAAGAATAAAGAACATACATATTGATTGATCTACCATTCGAGTACACGCTAACAACCTCAAACCCACAGGGATCTTAGCCAGCTCCATCTTCATACTTCAGGTTGTAGACCTAGTATAGTTTGTCCAGAAATGAATGCCTTCATTCACGATCAATTATTTTGAAAACTGTCTGTTGTATCGTTATGAAATTTTTCCTGCCGTCTTATATTTACCCCCACCCAAATAATATGTCTTTGATAGGTCCAAAAGCAACTTAAATCATGGAAAGCGGCGACATTTCTTTGATGTTTTGGTGAAAAACTAGTGATTTCTCGCTAACACACTTGTTTTACAGTAATGCCCATGTCCACTACGCGAGGCTCTTGTCATAAGGCCAATCCCGTGTCCCACGAGAAAATTAACCATTCAACGCTAATGTTTCCGTGTGAAGATGTAATACATTTAATAATGTGCACTTTATCTCTGACCCGTAAATTATATACCGCATATAAACAAACTTTGAAATCTGCTGTACAATCTCCAGAACAAAAAATTTTTTGTTGGGTGGATATAATGATAAGGTTATATGCTAAATCACATCATTTTCCCCCAGTTGGTTACTGAGATATGGAATTTTATATTGGGGCAGACAAAAGTAAACAGACTATAGCTTCATTCTGCTCACTAAAGACCGGATGATTCAATGCACCCAGACTACCGCGTTGGCTCAATGCACCCAGACTACCGTGTTGGTTCAATGCATTTAGACCGACGTGCTGGTTCAATGCGTTTAGACCGAACTGTTGGGTTAATGCATTCAGACCACATTGTTAGTTCAATGCACTTACTATAAAGCCTGCATAGCTCCAAACACTGCGGATGCAGTATTAATTGTTAGTCACATGTTCATTACATGGCGTTTAGATCAACCCCAGGATTTTTAAAATTTGTTGGCTGTTTGTGATTCAGTATTCAGCTCTTACATTCATGAGTTTGTCATTGCTGTCTCAACGACCGACGCCTCATACCATTGAAATCAACACAACGTGTAGCTTTCAAATCTGCCGCAACTAATTTCGAACCATCGACTAAGTGTGTCGGGAAACTGTGACACGCTTTTAGCGCCCCTAACTAAGACACAGCGCCGACTGGGTGCAGTGTTGAACAGTGTTGTTTGTTCTCATAGCAATGATGAAACATAAGTCAATAAAACTAGTCTTCATTCAGTTGCTGCTGTTGTTGAATGCTATTGCAGTCATCGTCTACATTAATGTCTCACGTGTTCAGAAGTAAGCTGAAATGTAAATAAACTGACTATCATGCCTTATAGCAGATATGTACAACAACAATATAGTGAGTGCTAGCATCGATGAGGAGTGGTTACACAGCTATCTGATTCCCTTGCCGAAGCCTGGCGAAGACCACACACAAATTCAAGGATATCGTGCAGTCACCATGCAAAATACAATAGGCAAGCTGCTGGAGAAGTTAATTGCCAGAAAATATCAAGCCAGCTAGAGAGGCAATGTCTTTTCCCACCTTCCCTTGGAGGGTACCGTCCAAACAGAGAAACCTGGACCAACGCAGCAGTTTTGTGCCTATGACGTGTATGAAGGTTTCCACTCAGGGAATTAAACATGTGCTGCAATAATTGATCTTGATGATGCGTACAACACAGTACCGTTGGAATTCTTAACGATTCAGCTTCTTGAACTCAAGATAAGTCCATTCCTCCTTAATTGGATCGATGCAGCCCTCTTCCAAGATGATGTCGGAGTTGGACTTCTGAGCCAACAACAATATATCCTGCCCTGCCGCAGGGATCACCATTATCTCCGATGCTGTTCAACGACTACACTGTGAGAATCACCGGTGAGCAGATCACAGGACCGGGAAGAACACTGTCGTATGCCGACGTTGTGTTAGTGTATCGTCAGGGTAAGGATAGAGATCGGGTTGCTGTGGAACTACAAACAGAACTCAATCGTATAAGTACTTGGTGTGTTAAAGCTGATGCAATGGTCAGCCCAACGAAGGCAGCAGATGTCATGTTCTATTTGAATAACCATATTGTCAGCACTCCTACACCAACTGTACATCTGTGCTCAGAGAATGTGGAAAGAACGCAATGAAATGCATGAGGATACGATTTGATCGAAGTCTTGCTTATACTGAACATATTGACCAGGTGATAATAAAGGCCAAGCTGGGTTTGGCTGCGATGCGGGTGATGGCGGCGCCAAACTGTGAGCAGCTCCATCTATGTCTTCTATACGAGGATCTGTTCCTTTCTGTGGTTTTTTTTTTTTTTTTTTTTTTTGAGTATGCGATGGCGATCCTGACTCTCAGCCATAAGCAAATGAAAAGGATGCAGAGGATACAGAATGAAGCTATGCGTATTATACTTGGCTGTAAAAGCGATATAGCATGTACGGCGATGCGCTACCTTCTTGTTTTTCCAACCATTGGGGACAGAATACACATCATCCGAGTACAGGCCTACCTCAGAGTCAACGCAAACGCACAACATCCACTGCGTAGTGAAATTAAGAAGGTAAAGGGAAGCAGGTTAAAAAGAGGAAAGTCGTGGATGGGTCAAGCCGAAGACAATCTTTAACAGGTGTGTTCACTTGAAGACTTAGAACCTGGCGAGAAGTGGGTACAAGTGCCAGCAGAATTATATACGTCCTTGTTAGTTGGCATTCAACTAGACAGAAAATGCTGACAGAAAATCTGGCTGCTGTGGAAGCGGAACTACAGGCTTTGATCTTCGAGAATTCTTTCGAGGGTGATGCTGTCATGTACACAGATGGGTCGGTCGTTCGACGCGTGAGACGTTCATGGGTCTTTACGGCTCAAGCTGGAGGGAGAATTGTGAAGAAAGATTCTGTTGCTTTTGCCTTGACCACAAGTAGTCTGACTATATAAGTCATGGCAGTAAATAAAGCAGCTACATGGCTAGAGACAGAGACCTTCACTCAGGCATGTTTCCTTAGTGACTCGCTGATTATGCGCAGGAAGATTGCGTTGGGGTGAGTCCAAACACAGTGGTTGTTGTCTCTGGAGCGGTCACGGCTGGCAAAGATTAGTTTCATTTTCGTGCCAGGGCATGCGGTGTCCAATAAGCTTGCAGATACGACTACAGCGGAGGGCGGACGAGACATGAACCAGGCTGATATACTGAATGCTCTACGAGAAGTTAGTCGTTTGCGAGAACCAGGCGATGACAGTGAATCTACAGCCATGGTCAGACTGCGAGAACAGCAAGTTAAAAGAGGTGTGGCCAAACAAGAACACTACGCGGGAAACCAAAGAAGATTAATAAACATACACAGAACTGGTGTCGTTGGCCGCTGCACACTGTGGTACGGTATTTACTGAGGAGGGAATATGAGCACTTATTGACTGAATGGTTCGATCTGCAATGAGGATGATCTGTCGACTAACTAACTAACTAACTAACTAACTAACTAACTAACTAACTAACTAACTAACTAACTAACTAACTGACTAACTAACTGACTAACTAACTAGCTAAGTGACTAACTGACTGACTCACTGACTGACTGACTCACTGACTGACTGACTGACTGGCTAACTAATTTGTTCAATTGCAAAAACAGAAACCCAAATATCCTTTCATAATAGAGACAGACGTTGTGCATTTAACCACACAGACACAGGGAAAATGTGGTTTTCATATCAGAGACAGCCGTCGTAATCTAAGCACTGAGAACCCAAAAGAACTTGTCAAGATAGAGACATACATGGTACATCTAACCACTGAGTACCCGAGAGAACAATGGGCGGCACTGGATAGTGTCATTCCGTGTGCTTGTACAATGTCTTTGATGTCGTCAATTCATTTTCTTCTTGGACGTCCTCGTGGTATTGTCGCAGATGATCTTTGATGTAAGGCCAGTGATGGTAGTTGCTGATGTTGCATTCTAACGACATGGCCAAACCACTTGATCTTCTGTCTTTCAATAAATGTGGCACAAGGTGTTGATCCCACAGTCTGTCTGATAATAGCATTTCTTACTCGGTCTCGGATTGTTAAGTTGGCAGCTCTCCTCAGGCATCTCATTTCGCAGGTGTTGATTTTGCGAAGATGTAATTTGGATAACGTCCAGGTTTGAGATTGGTAGCATAGGGTTGGTGTGAATATGCTGTTAATTATCTGTCGTTTTGCGGACATGGGTATATTTGGATGTTTCAGTAAGGGTGATAGTTGATATGTAAGTGCACTAGCTTTTTGACATCTGATTTCGATTTCTCTGTCCAATCTGCCATCTTCTGTGATCATACTTCCAAGATATTTGAATTCTTTAACTTGTTTCAGAGTTGTGCTATTTATCTGTATACTTAATGGGCCCGGCGATCTGCTAACTTGCATTACTTCGGTTTTGGCTGTGTTTATACTCTTATTGTATCTGCTACAGGTTGATCTCAGATTATTAATATGATGTTGTAGTCTGCCCTCATCTCTGTAAAACAGGCACTGGTCGTCTGCAAATAGAAGTTCATTTATTTCCTGTGTATCAGTTGTTTCATCTGGAGTAAAGAATTCTAAATTTTCTGAATCTGTTCTGTCAAGACTTGCTTCTTTGGATATTCTGTCCATGTAGACATTAAATAGCATGGGAGAGAGCACACATCCCTGTCTCACTCCTGTATTGACAGTGAACATATCTGATATACCTTCTTGCGTTCTTACTGCACTTCGGCTCGAGTGGTACATGGCTGTGATGTTTTGTAGCAGTTGCCCTTGTTTCCCATAGTCTTCAAGGATGGTCCATAATTTGTATCTGTCTACTCTATCGAAAGCCTTTTCCTGATCTACAAACACAATATTCTGCTGCTCACTATATTCGATAGCTTTTTTTTCACATATTTGTCTAAGCGTAAATAATGCATCAGTGCAACTTTTACCTTTCCGAAAACCGAATTGTACTTTGCTTAACTGTTGTTCAACTATTGGTCTAGCTCTTTGTTCCAATAGTTGTGCATACATTTTCCCTATATGGCTCAGGAGTGATATACATCTGTATGTTTCACACTCTCTCATATTGCCTTTCTTTTTCCATATTGGTACTATTATTGCCGGTTGCCAATCATCTGGGACTTTTCTTTCTTCCCATGCTATATTGAAAAGTCTTGTTAACCATTTACCTCCTGTATTTCCACAGGCCTGAATAACTTCTGTGGTTATTCCATCTGGACCCGGCGATTTGTTTTTAGGACTTTTCTGTATAATTGCTTTGACTTCTGCAGGTATGAAATTTGGTTCTTGCTGTTCATGACTTTTAGGCACAAAAGTGAGATTTGCCATGTTATGTGTGGGGTTAAGTAGTTCTTGAAAGTATTCTGCCCACCTTGCTAGTCTTTGTTGTGGATTAAATATCGGTATACCTCTTTTGCTGTTTATGGTAGTGGTTGGGTTGTAGCATGCATCTCTGTTTCTCGTTGTGTTGACACGTTTATAAAATTCTCTTGGGCAGTCTTTGCTAAGGGTCGCCATCTGTTCACCGTATATTCTCCAAGATTCATCTTTAGATGCTCTAATTGTTCGTTTGGCATTACGTCGTGCTATTCTATAAGAAGCATAGTCTTGTTAAGATTTGGTTATCCACTTTTTCAACGCTACCTTCTTTTTCAATATGCTATCTTTAACTTCGCTGTTCCATCAGGCTGTTCTTAATATTTTGTCCCGCCCTACTTTCGTTGTTCCACATTTATTTTCCAGTGTGTCGAGCATGGCAGCCTTGAAACATGTCCATTCGTTATCTACGCTTGAGTGGTCATCAGGGATGTTCTTATGTAGGTTTTGGATTTCTTGATTGAATTCGTCATTAACCGTATTTTCCTGAAGCCTCCTATAATTGATGACATGTGTTGTTACCTTTTTGTTTCTTATTTTCCTGTATTTTGGAATCTGTTTTATTATGACTGGTTTGTGATCAGTATCAACGTCTCTATTTGGGAGTGCTCTTGAATCTAATAGTAGTCCTCTGTCTAATTTCCTAATTAGAATAAAGTCAATTTGAGATGCTTGGTCTATGTCATTCCATTTATACTAGGTCTTGGTGTGGTCCTATGGTATGACGCAGTTATATTGTATTGCCTCAAATTAGGATCTCCCTCTGTTGTAATCTGGTGGTTGTCTGGCGTAGATATTTTGTAACCAATGACAGTCTTCTATCGATATGTATATTTGGCATTCCTGTCGTATTTCGATGTTCTTAGAATTATTAATTGTCTGTATACTTGTAGAATCTATCTTGATTCTCATGTGGAATGTTAGTTTAGAAACATCTTAAAACACATTTTGTCGAAATTCAGTGTTGGGCCCAGCCCACATTTTAGATTATCGTTGTTTAAACACGCCGGAACACTTATTTGCTGGTAATTAGTACACATAGTTCAGATACTTTAAATACAAGTTCTGCAAGCTGTTTCAAGGGTTGTCCTGTTGATTATCTAATTTTAATCTCACGAATTTCATGTTTGAGACAAGCCGAATGTTCCATGTCATGCTGATTTGTAACTTCTGTGGCCGCCTTTGAGTTTTGACACCATTAATCTTTCATGGTGGCACTTTTTGACAATTCTGACAGTTCCATTTACCTTTCGTAGTGGTGGTGACGTTCTGATACTTTTCCATTTACTTATCTTATGCTGACGAAAGTTGATTATGCATTTTGGCTTGTAATACATTTTACACCATTAACAATTTTGAAATTAATATTTCTTGGCGGCGATGGAATTCAGTTCTTTTTTATCATTACCCTGTCATGTTGGCGATGGGTTTTAATACTTCTGACAATATTTTGTAGTAGTAGTATTAGTTGTAGTAGTAGTAGCAGTAGTAGTGTTAGTAGTAGTAGTCACCAATGGAGTGAAGCAAGGTTGTGTCCTGGCACCAACAGCCTTATGTTTTCAGTTATGCTGACGAATGCCTTCGAAAACAGGGACATTGGAATAGACATCAACTACCGCATGGATGGAAAGTTGCTCATTCTCAGAAGGCTGAAAGCTAAAACCAAAACTACCAGCGACACCGGCAGAGAGCTCCTGTTTGCTGATGATTGCGCACTATACGCCAACTCAGAGGCAGATATGCAACACAATGTTTCAGCTTTCTCACATGCCTGTGTCAACTTTGGGCTCAATATCAACTTGGAGAAGACTGTAGTCATGTACCAGCCAGCTCCAGGGATTAATCACACCGTGCCGAATATCAAAGTGAATGGTCATAGACATATCCACCCTAAACGATGTTTTTACGGCGACCTGCGTTGTGGTAAACGCAACCAAGGCGGTCAGAGGAAATGCTTTAACGATACTTTAAAGATCTCACTAAAAGCTTTCGGAATTCATCACGACACTTGGGAGATGCTGCCAAAGACAGAAATTAGTGGCGCACATCATTACATAAGGGTGCAGTCACTTATGAAGCAAACAGGACTGCAAGAACTGCGAAAAAAGGCTGGACAGAAAAACCACTGCAGGAGATCCTCCTCCTGGAATGTCAAGCACTCTTTGCCTTCTTTGTCAGAGAACATTTAGAGCTGAAATAGACCTTACCAGCCATCTTAGAACTCACGGCTTCATACTTTCAACCCCACTGGATGAAATGAATGGTCACCATCATTCTTGGTGGACAAACAACAGTAGTAGTAGTAGTAGTAGTAGTAGTAGTAGTAGTAGTAGTAGTAGTAGTAGTAGTAGTAGTAGTAGTAGTAGTAGTAGCAGCAGCAGCAGCAGCAGCAACAGTAGTAGTAGTGTTAGTATTATTATTATTATTAGTAGTAGTAGTAGTAGTAATAACATTAGTAGTAGTAGCAGTAGTAATAATAACAGTAGTAGTAGCAGTATTATTATTATTATTATTAGTAGTCTTAGTAGTAGTCTTAGTAGTAGTAGTAGTAGTAGTAGTAGTAGTAGTAGTAGTAGTAGTAGTAGTAGTAGTAGTAGTAGTAGCAGCAGCAGCAGTAGTAGCAGCAGCAGCAGCAGCACAATAAAACAACACCATTAGTAAAAATATACGATATGTTTATTTTAGAACCAATTTGAGAGTAAATGTGAAATATCAAAATTATAAGCATAACCAAAAATATGAAAACAGCAATCTGTCATCTAAGGGTGTTTCAAACATAATAGTTGCAGATCTAGAGTTGTAGTAATTGCAAACTTAATGATGTTTGATTTGCACCTACAGACGGCAAATTGGATACGTTTAGACAATTATCCAAAAATAACAGCTTACCATTTCAGCAGCCAGATCACATGTGTCAAACTCAAGGCCCGCGGGCCACACCCGGCCCGCCGTACAATCATAGCAGGCCCGAGAGGTCTGAATCGACGTACAAATGTATTCGGCCCAAGAGAGAATTTTAGGCAAAAATATTTTTTTATGGTCACGATATAAAGTGCAAATCAAATTACCTAATTAGCAGTCTTCCGAATAGGTTACCTGAGAGCGTTCTCGATTCGCTCAGAATAAGCGAAAATAAAATTTGTGTAGTGAGTTGATGTTCGTCGTTATAGTTACCTAGCAACGTTCAGATGCTCGTTTTGGGTTGGCGCATAAAAAATGAAAGTAGTGTAATGCCCGGTATTACATAACCTTTTCCCGTCAACTTTATCAGAGCCAAAGGTTTAAATCACTGCCAATTTCAGTCTTTTTTTTTCAGGAAATAGAGTCGGCATTCGGCGACATGCCTTATTTTACAGAGGTGCTGTGGCTAAGTCGGGGAGAAGTTCTCAGTATATTTTTCCAGCTGATCGAGGAAATCTGTCAATTCATGGACAGTAAAGGAAAAGATTCCACAGTCTTTCGTGATAAAAAGTGGAAATGTCAGTTGGCGTTTCTGTCTGATATAACCACTCATCTCAACGACTTGAACCTGCAGCTCCAGGGACGGGATCACATTTATCACTGATATGCATTTCAAGTGAAGCTGCGTTTATTCCTGAAGAGATGCCCCGGCTTCGTCTACATGTGGCTCGAACCTTGAGCATGTTTGGTAGCACATATGTGTTTGAGCAGCTGTTTGTCTGTGATGAAGATTAACAAACCATCACACAGGAGTCGTTTCACTGATGAACACTTGTAGTCCATCATGAGAATCTCAATGACACAAAACATTACTGCTAACATAAACGAACTTGTAGCCAAGAAAAGGTGCCAAACATCGTGCTCTGACAAATTGACATAAGAGTGAAAATGTGTACACCAATGATGTGTTATTATTAAAACTTTTTTTTTTCTGTTCTGATTTATATTAATGTTTAAAAAAGGTTTAATTTTCGGCTTATTGAATATTTATCCTGTCCGGCCCGCAACCTTACGTGTGATTTAAGTTTTGGCCCACTGAGCGATTGAGTTTGGCACCCCTGAGCTAGATGGTCGAAAGAATGAACATAAATTATTTAAAGATGGGGGTAAACGAATGCAGAAAGAAATGGACTATCATTTGCATGTGTAACGAATACCACTACTGAGTTGCGGTAGCTCAGGTCGGTTACCTGCCGGGCCACTGGTCATGTATTTAAATCCCCATCGAGGTGAGGCACTTTTTTCTTCTTCTCGGCTCCCTTTCTTGTTCATAACATATAGAGACAACATATGTAAAGAAACCAGCCAAACAGAGACCGCAAGAAAACCGCATGACGAGAATACAGGAGAAGAATTATCTGCAAATTATACCATTAGAGAACTCCTGTATGCAGACGACCAAGCACTAATAGCAAAATCAGAAGCTTAAGAAGTGTAATATCATCAAATGGCACACCAGAAGACGAGATCGAAAATAGATGCAATAAGGCAAACAGACTCATTGGACAAATGGCACCAATACTAAAGAACAAACATGTATCAATAACTACTAAGAAAGCACTGTATAACACAATCTTTCTACCAACTCTATGTTACCAATGCCAAATCTCGACAATGACAGAAAAAGAGAAGAAAAAAAATTCACAACAGAAATAAGATTCAGTGTATCAAGAAGAGATAAGATCAGAGATGAAGAAATCAAGTCTAAGGTGGGGGTTATAGCAGCGATAGATTTTATTAGAAGACAGCAAGTCAAATGGTTTGGCCATGCAGGAAGGTTACCAACTAACAGCATACCACAACAAGCAATATTGTACAGACCAGATGGAAGCAGAGGAAGAGATCGACCACCTAAACGATGGACGCAGTGAATAACAGAGTCCATGGGAATATCGATACATGAAGCCCATAAGCGGTCCCTCTCCCGCTGTTTATACTTCATCTCACAGCGAAAGGTACAAGAGGATCCTGATGAGATGAGATGGGATGATGTCCCCAAGTCGACCCAACCCAAAAAGTGAGTGGCGGGCAATCTTCTGTGAAGTAAAGGCGGCCGGCGGGATACTGATCATATCAGCCATCGAATGTCAATGCGGCTAAAATACAAAGCTAGCGTCATATACCCAAAAGGAATCATCACGTGAAAAGGGGCCCTTTAAGTGTTTACGTAAAGCACATGGCGCATACATACAGACTGTATAATGCGATATTACACTTTTACTGCTTTGCCTTTTTTAGGTGCAAGATAAATGTTTATTTATAAGAGTTTCATAGCCTAAGTTATATGCATCTTGAATACCGACAGCGTCATGTGTGAATTTTATTATTTCTGATGTGTACGTGCGTCTGCGTGCTTGCGCGCCTTACGTCACATAGAGGGACTACCTGGAAATGTAAATACACTTGTTGCATTGTATACTGAATAGGCCTTGTATATACCATAATTCAATCACCGAGATTCCTTCCTTGTTACCTTTATAGACATTCTGAAGTACCACATACTCAACAACCCGTGTGTAAACACGCTGAGCAGTTTGAAGGAAACCTTAGACTCACTAGGGTTTTGATTAAATAGATTCACACAAGAAACGAGACATAAAAACGATAAGAGAACTGATAATAGCTGAACATGTCTCCACATTGGCACATAGATAATTAATAGTGGCGTATGTGTGTGTTTGCGCGAGCGTGTCTGTGAGAGTGAGTGTGTGTGTGTGTGTGTGTGTGTGTGTGTGTGTGTGTGTGTACGTGCGCTGGATATCATCAGGTTAACGGATACACCTGTAATCTTACAAGAGCAGACTCTGACAGCAGAATATTATAGAATTACAGCTCTCATGTCAATAGTTAGACTGCGGGAAAAGGCCAGTAGATTGTTCTTCTTCTTTCGTTCGCTTGAAATATATCTGTAACTGCAATGTTGTCTATTGTATGATTTTAACTGTCTTTTTTAGTTTAATCATAGATTTTATCTTCACTGATGTCTCTCTAGGCCAGAAGGTTTGCCTAGATATGTTGTATTTTGGGCAGTCTTGGAGTATGTGCTCTGCTGTCTGCGACACCAATCCACATGGCTGATTCACCAATCTTGAATTTTGTATACATGTGCCCTGTTCTGAGGCGCAGAATTATGACTTGTTCTGGTCTGTCCATAACGTGGTAGTAATCTTGAGCAGGTTTTGGTGGCTTTCTGACTGATTTGATCATTCTTTTCTTTTGGTGGTATGCAACGGGCACATTAGGCTGTTCTTCTCTTGCTCCTTCCTTAGCTAGTAGATCAGCTCTCTCGTTTCCGGATACTCCACAGTGAGATGGTATCCACTGTATGGTGACCTTATGCTGACTGCTCAGTTCAGAAAGTAGTGTCCTTAGTAATGGCAATTTCCCAGACAGCAGCGCCTCGAGTGCTGATTTTGCATCTGTCAATGGCACCACAGGTTGTGTACCATGGCTGGTATTTAGTAATTTCTCTGTTGCTATCTTGATTGCCTCATTTTCAGGATCATAGTTATGGTAGTACATTCCTGTTGGTACTCTGACCGTGTTCCTAGTATTACTAGGGTATTCTATGTACTCTTGCTCCTCCATTTCGAAAGGCATTTTGTGCTGACTCATCTATGTTGACTCAAATCCAGATGTCCTGTGGGTATTCTTCATCAAGGAAACTGAGAGTGGCTGTTCTGCTCTGTGCACTGTTCTGCTCTTCCTTGTCAAATAGTCCTCTCACTTGTGTCTGGATTTGTAGTGATAGTGTATGTTCCTCTTTCCAAGGCGTTTATCCTGGAATAGTTTTCAGGGGATACCAACTGTGGGCAGATCGGTGGTTTCTCTGCAGAGTCGTTTGGCCTGGTCGATAAAACTGCTTCTTTTCAACCGCACCATAACCAAGTTTTCAAATCTGTTCTTCTTAGTGAGGCCTGGCATGCTGAGAAACTGTTCTGCTTATATTAGCGTTTTCTTATCTCTGCACTCTCTCAGTGCTTGTGTCCTCCCCACCTTCTCTATTTCCACTTTAGGAGTTGATCTCATCCCTCCTGTGGTGACTCTAAGTGCTTAATTTTGCACCTTGTTCAGCTCTTGTAGTGTGTTTTTTTTTTAATGCTGAACACCAAGCAGTTGACCCGTATTCCTGGTGTGGTCGAATGCTCTGTTGATAAATTTTGCTAAGCATTTTCCCACTGGCTCCCCATGTGGTTCCACTTAGTTTTCTCAGGATGGTTATTTTCCTTCTGGCGTTTGCTACTGCTTTGTTGATGTGTTTTCTCCATGTCAGCCTGCCATCAAATGTTACTCCATGGTATGTTTTTTTTTTAATCATCTCTTAGGGGTATTCCATTCAACTGAATGATCCCTGCCGTTTGTTTTGGAGAGAGGGTAAATAGAGTGGTGCTTCATTTGTCAGTGTTTATGCTGACACATCATCTATGTACCCATGCATCAAATGCATCTACAGCCTTTGTAGCGATCTGGTTGCCACCGAAGCATGTTCATTTGTACTCCATAGAACCAAGGCATCAGCGTACATTGTTGCTTTAATTCCATACGGTAGTTTAGCAACAAGATCATTGATGAAGATTAGAAAAAGTGTGGGGGACAAGACTCCACCCTGGGGAACACCGTGACGCAGCAGTACTTTCTTGCTCTAGAGTCCGTCTATCTGTACTCGGGCTCTTCTGTTGCGCAAGTATGCTTTCACCCGTTTGAACATTCTTCCATTGAATTTATAGTTTCTCAGTTTCTTCATCAGACCTTCTTTCCAGACTTTTTCAAAGGCTCTCTTTAGATTTATCCATTCCGCAAGCACCAGTTTCTTCTCTTGGAATGCATCCTCAATTTTTTGAGAGAGGTAAGTTGTCTGATCTTCCGTAGAATAGCACTGCCTAAAACCAGCCTGCTGTGGCACAAGAATTTTTTCACTTTCAATGTACCACTGCAGTCTGTGATTGATGATGCGCTCCATTGTTTTGCAGAGACAGCTGGTGAGGCTAAATGGTCTGTAGCTGGAGGCATTGGAACTATCTCTCCCTGATTTTAGGAGAGGTATCATGATTGCTTCTCTCCAGGCTTGTGGAATGCTGCATAAGGTGCAGCTGTTATTGAAGATCTGCAACAGCTTTGTTTTGGCAACTGTTTCTAGGTTTCTGATAATTTCATTGGTGATACCATCAGCTCCTGGTGACTTCTTCATTTTCAGTTTTAAATGGCTAGCTCCAGTTAGCTGATTGTGATAGGTCCCTCCAGAACTTCATGTACTATTTCACTCTGTCCTTTATGAGATTCTCTTGTTGTTTCTCTGGACTAATTTCGATGTTGTTATCTTGTGCAAACGAGTCCGCAAACTGGCCAACTGCTTGCTTTCTTGTTAAGATGTTTCCGTCTTTATGTAGTGCACTTTTTGAGTTTCTCCCTGTTCCCTCATCGTTGTTTTATTAGTTTCCACAACTTCCTTGTGTCTCTTTCTTAGTTCAGTGACTCTGTTTTCTCATGCCCGCTTTTCCTTCTAACCTGCAGCTTGGCCCTTTGAAATTTGGCTTTTGTGTGCTGGTATTTATTGTGGTGCTCTTGGCTGGGGTTGGCCTCTGCTTGCTTTCTACACACTTCCACATTATTATGCAACTGTTCCAGTTCACTACTCCAGTACAGTTTGCATTGTTTATGATCTCCTATTGAGTGCTGCCTGTAGTATGCATTTCCCGAACTCTTCAACTACTTTATTTATGTCTTTAACTGTGTTCAGGTTTCTAACTGGTATGCTGGTGTGATGCTTGTACATTGCCTAGTCTGCTTTTTTGTAGTTTCACCTCGAGAGAGTGCTGCTTTTACTTATAATCTCATTTTCTACGGTTAGAAAGACTGGCCGATGGTCACTGCCACCAAGTTGTTTTCCAACAATTCGTGTAATGTTCCACTCCAGGTCTGGTGAATGAAAAGCCAGGTCAGGTGTAGTTGTGGTGTGCCATGATCTCGAGTAGAAAGTATGTGGGTCGGACGGCTTGTTAACCAAGATGAATCTATTCTCGTCCTGCCAGTCTTCCAGTCTCCCTCCTCTCTAATCATAGCCCCAGCTCTGCGAGTTGCTGTTGAAATCGCCACACACAATCATTTTTTTCCTTTCAATGATAGTGTGTCCAGTGCCTGTGGGCGGTCACTTGGACAACAGTAATTGATCAGATGTATGTAACATGCTGAGGCCAGTTTGAAAGAAACTTTAGACTCAATAGGGTTTATAATGAAACTGTTTCACAACGGAAAATAGATAACAAATCGATAAGAGAACTTATAATAGCTGAATATGTCTTCACATTGGCACACCGATAATCAACAACAGTGTGTGTATGTTTGTGCATGCATGTGTGTGTGTGTGTGTGTGTGTGTGTGTGTGTGTGTGTGAGAGAGTGTGTATGCTGGATCAGCAGGTAAACAAATACACCGTTACATCTCACAAGAGCAGACCTTCTTGCAGCAGGATATTATAGAACATAACAGCTCTCATGTCAATAGTTAAACTTCGGGGAAAGGGCAAGTAGCTTGCTGATTTACTTTGTTTTCTGAAGCACTGACAGACCATCGGAAAAGAAGACGATCGTCATCTGCGACGTATCCTTTCTTTATCAGCAAGTTACTTGTGACATCGTCATAGGCGCCACGACTAGTATTTAGGCATATGTTGGCACGAAGCGTTGTTTCCTGGTTCTTCTCTGGCATAGAGCACATTTTAGACTCGATTACCCACAGTCTGGTGTAAGTCTGCGAATGCGGATTGAAAATATAGCCACGACTATTGAAAATCATTGGCCATTGATTGCTCTCTTCAAACTCACCCTGTGAAACTAATAGACGAACTTGTAGACGTCTGTCTAAGTTAAACCTCAATCTCAGTCTAACTTTGCACGCCTTTGGTCGTGTGTACAAACTATCAGTGAAGAAATCCTCGCTTGTCCTCTGAAACACATAAAAGTTAGGTATAAAAAAACATTCGCCTTCATCTTGTGGACAACAGATTCTGGATAGATTTGTTTTGACTGTGTTTCGATTTCTTATCCGATCGTGTTTTAATACTTCACGACGGTAAGAAGATGTAGCCTTGACGTTATGTTGCGCTGAATTGTGCCCGTGGGCTGTCATGTTTCGTGGGATCATGGAGGTAGTGACATTTGTGAAGTTACCAGTGCCAACGAGACATGGTTGCTTTAAATGTGAATCTGTACTTTCCCCCATGTCATCATTGTTATTCTGTTCAACTGGTTTCCAGTGTTGGGTATCCAAATTCCACATCGACGCGCCTTCGTTGGGCAGATTTAACTCTTGATGTTCGTTAATTATCGTATCTCCTTTCTGACTGTGAATCTGTTGCATCTGTGACCGTGAGACTCCTGTTACATTTTCATAATTAGCCAACGTATTTGGAATGCCTCCCCGAGTCACTTCAAATAAAGATCCAGGTGACTGCTCGTTCGACTTCACTTTATGATGTTGACTGTCTAAAGATTTACTACGCCCTTCACTACCAACTTCAACCACGGACACGTTTAGTGTTTTCATGCAGTCTTCTAGGAGGTCGCCGAGACTCTGAAACTGTTGCCGAACCTCGCCAGTTTCTTCCTGGATTTCCTGATTCTGTTGCTCGAAGTTGCTAATTAATAAGACTTCCAGAAAGTCAAATCTTTTATTCAGTTGTTTAATTTCATTAGTTAACTTGTCAGTTTGAAGATCAAGTACACTTTCAAATGTTGATTCATGCCGATGATTTGAATTGACAGGAACTTTATTCTGAAAATAGAACGCAAACATCGATTTGAAATAATATACTTTTTACATAATAGTGCGTCCGTACAGAATATGACTAACTACAAACATCATCAACATTTAGATACAACAGGCACACATTATTAGGCAAAACCCCCAATCGGCAGATTAGTCGAGTTATTGCGAGAATGAACATCAACGTACACGTGGCCCACACGATTGATTTCAACTAAGTGAAGCATCGCTACAGTGCAAACATTTGGTTTCAATGCCGAAATAGCCAGGAAAAAAAAAAACACACACACACACACAACAAAAACAATATACAAAGATGACGAGGAAAACAATACAAAACAATACAAAGACTCGGCAAACAATACAAAACTGGCACCGTCGCAAAACATTAGGAGGTGTGTTAATCAAAACCGAACTGACACAAAACGTTTAACAATGAGAATTATTTCTTCTTCTTCTTCTTTTTGTCGTTATCCACACACCCTCATCCAAACAAGACTATGCGTCATATCTTTGACTATGGACTGCATCTTCCTCCATGTCCTCACAATATTACAAATCTCTGTCTGTAATTTTCTTCTCTATGTCTTTTATGTCTCCCGCTACATAGTTTGCGCTGTGGCTTCCAGACACGAGGATGTCTAGTTATAGTGTCCCCAGGTTGTACCAGTGTATCCTATCCAGGGCCAACGTCTTTTCCTAACCTTTTACAAAGCGCGTTCAGAAAGTAATGCACCACATCGTCTTTCTAAGGAGCTGTTTATTCAAAAAGCATGTAATTTACACACAATATACATGAATATGTCACGTAAACATCGGTATTATTCAACATAATGGGAGGACTGATAAATCGATGGGATAAGTGCATCAATGTTGGAAATTATGTTGAGAAATAAAGGGGCAATGTATGTATAAAAATAAACCGGTTTCAAGTTGTTATCATATTTAGTTATTTTTCTACAGTCATTTGTGACTTACTTATTAACTTACCCTCGTAAGCGTTAAAGCTCATATTCTTTCGCGGAAAACACACTCAGCCAACAAAACAGACATTAGCTTTCAAAGAACAATGATGTATTAACTTGTATAAGCTTTAACGGCACTTAGTGATAACGATGATTTATTTTCATATGAATTCTTCTAGTATTCGTATCAACTAATCATTATATAGGCTGTAAATATGAACTCTATGAATGGGTGACATGTAGCATCCAAGTATATGGGACAATTCTCGTATGTCCGACGCATTGGCATTCAGGACCCTTGTGCTTGCATCTATCTCAGAGAGGTTTGTGTAGCCACTTTTCTTCCAACCCAGTACCAAAGGATCACTCCCACGAGGATTGTGTTGCAGATTTCGCTTCCCCTCTTCAAGCTCAGAAACTACGGGGGTGCAAGACCGGTATTGGAACTTGACATCTCCAAAAAAGGCCGAATAGTATGTAACCAGGCCATGAGTAGGCATAGCACATACAGATGTGATTTGCTAATATTGTGCCTGGGTTGGTAATGTGTCCTTTACGGTATTGACAACAAATTTTTTTTTTTTATGCTCGGAGATAAAATGGGTGTTTAACGGGCTCACTGACGAAGGATTATATATCGCCAAATGTGACCTCCCATTTGGAGAGAAGGACGATATATCGCCAGACTAGGGTCAGAGTGTTATTTTTTTTTGTTTTGTTTCGTGTATCTTCCCCACTTTAGATGCGCAGTGAATAAAAAGTTACATTATAATATTTATTCATTTGAATGGGTACCGTGTCTGGTCAAAACCTACATTTTCTTTGGCATTGAATCAGTTAAAAGCAGAACTCACCTGTTGCAGCTGTAATACTTTAGCTTCATCGGACTTTAGTTTAATTTTTGCTTCTGTTTCCCACATTGTTGTTAATTCTTCTTTCGACAATCGTAGCTCATTGGCCTCAGCAAACTCCTGGATAAATTCCATGCACGACAGACAAAATTTCTGTATACATCAGAAACAATGGACACATTACGGGTTTCCCCACTAGTGTTAAAATATGCACGGTTCTATCTAATTCAACAGTAGAATAATATACTATGTTATATAATATAATGACCTTTCTTGATGTAATATAAACACCTTGGGGCGTTTCGGCCATATGGTTGTAACACCATATCGACCAAAACGGCACGCGAGGTGTGATGTGGTTAACATTACGCCGCCCACCTTTACTCATCAAGACATTTCTCGGTACCAGTCTTAGGCTGGCTCGAAATGTGAGCGCGGATCAATTAAAAACAGTCCTCATCGACGCCATTTGGAACCCCACGAGAACCGGGCTGTAAGGCAAAGTGGTGTTACAATATGGGAGGTTAAATTTACGAGATTGAATGAGCCTTCTGTTCATGAACTGATATAATTAGCTCCGCAATTCCCTTTCGTGCTATTGATGAAAAGATTCTTTCGTCAGCATAATGAGCTCCCTGTATTTATGTCTCCGCGATTACAAAGTAAATAGTAAAGAAGTAAAAGATCCGTCTACATGTCTTGAACAGTATTGGGTATATGATGCTAGCTTTATATTTTACAGACCAATCGGCAACCGATGAGTATTTTATTGTACAGGGATCATAAACATTACTGGCCTAAAATATATTGGGCTCCATTGCTTCAGCTCATTAGCTCCAGAGCAACTAACAACGCGTGTCTTGGTCTCTCCAAACACCCTATACATTTCGTAAATGATTCTGTATTATGTAAATGTTACTTTGAAATGATAGATACCGGGCCAGAATGAGTTAAAATAATAGCTGTCGGTGGTCAGAAGGAGATTAAGTAAACCTTTGTTTGGGTCAAGAGTCAAAGTGAAGTCTAGGACAGAGTGGGTTAGACCACAACTGTATAAAACTCAACAAGTTAAAAGTTAAAGAATCCTCAACATGGCATTGAACGAGGGGAGAAGACCGGCTCGGGATTGGGAGACTTTCAGTGACTTTCTGCAAAGAACATACTGCATGGTGATTGCATTCACTCCTGTCCTGAGACTTGTTTCATGGGACCATTCTTTACTGTTGATTCAAACTTCTGATACAGAATTTCAAGTTCTTGATGTTAATGACTCCGTGTGACCCTACTGTTCTCCTGGGTGTCTAGCGGGTTGTACAGTTCTTGAACATATTCTCTTTATCTTCTTCTTCTTCGTCTTCTTATTCCCTTTATCCTCTGTTGAGGCATAGGCCCTCAACCAACCTACACCAAACCCGTATATGTCTTCCATCTGTTGCATCCCCCCCCCCCACCACTTTCTCCCAGTATTATTCATCTCTGTCGGTAATTCTCTTCTGCGTGCACTTTTTAGGTCTCCCACTATTTCGCTCGCTATGTGAATTGCAAACAAGAGAGTGTCTAGTTATATTGTCCTCAGGTTTTCTCAAGTTTCGTGTCTATCCAGCGCCAGCATCTTTTCCTTACCTCTGGGTTCACTGGGATTTTGTTAGCTCCCTTCATGAGCTCTACATTGGAGATTCTGTCAAACCATTTTATTCCCACGTTTCTGCGCAGCACCAGTTAGTGAATGTTTGTAGGTGATTAGTAATTCGTTTCTGTTTTCCATTTTTCTGTCCCATACAGTAGTAAGATTTAACATTGGAGTTAACACATTCGGCCCTTTCAATCACTCATCTTTCGTTCATCAATGGTACATTATACATTTACATAGGAAGAAAAAAATAACATTGTTGACTTGTTTAGCTAACTTTGTTTAGCTAACCGTGTGTTGATGGGGCCCATAAGGGAAGCAAAGAATAGCAACACTGTAGCCTACCACACATGTCGTAAGAGGCGACTAAGGAGGCTTGATGGTTCCGTCGCCCTGCTACTGAGTGAGTGCGTGGCGCGACACTGTGAGCTGTGAATTTCGTGTGAAATGCTTTTGAATCTGCCTGAGGTTTTTTGGAACGTGACTGCATGTTCGGAGTGATGGCAGATGGCTATGTCCCAGAGTTGACCAGCTTTTGCCTTATGCAGAAATGCGTGGCTGTTGGGCTTCTGGTTGACTGCCACTGCCATCAGCGATGAACTGTATTTTCGTGGACTGTATGGGTGAACATCTAGGAAACATTCAGATAGGAAAATGGTTGCCGATTCCATCAGAGATGAACTGGGTGTTTCGTGGGGGACTGGTGTGTTGACATTCTGGTGGCGGTATTATGCACAGTGTATCTATGCAAGCTGTTGTTTGTCGAGACTCCTATCTTTTCCACTTTTCGTATCAGGCAGTGGGGAGCGTTTTGTGTGATATTAACTGGCACAGGAATGGAGCATAATGGGGACGACCCGTTGCTGTGAAGTTGGAACTGCGACTAACTAACTAACTAACATTGGAGTTAACAATTTTAAGTCTGGTGCTATGATTAACTTCCGTTGACTTCCAGTTTTTTCTCTTTTTTTTTTTTTGGGGGGGGGGGGGGGGGGGTGGGGGTTTTCTATTTCTATTCCTCACAAAGGCAAATGATTTTTACACACACACACACACACACACACACACACACACACACACACACACACGCCATATCGTAAGACGTGATCGGTCATAATTTGCAGTCTCACTCGATCACCAGCCTTAAATCTGTTCTGTATTTGTGTCCCGATTATCCCATTTTGACCACTCCATCCAGGTATTTATCTATGTGTCTTCTCTTGCTCTCTTCCCTTCAAGTTTTACAGTTGTCACCAAGTTTTCAAGTTCTGCTATATTCATATTATGCCTAAAATTAGGCACTATGTTTTTCGGTTGCCGAACCTTACCGGAGATGTTTTTACGGTGATTTTCGTTTTCTTGTTTTTGTGTCTCTGATTTAATGACGTTTAGAGTACTCATGATGTTAAATTTCCCGATTATTTCAAGATCGAGTTAAAACAGACACCGATTACTTCATATAGTTTTTCCCCACCCCGCTTTGCGTTCTTCATTTCTGGCAAGTCGGGAACCCTTGTTATACCGAAGAACCATGCTGCCTTTGCTAAGTGGTAAGTAAACCCGTAAATACCGTTTTATAAGACGTATTACATTGTTATGCTATGTATTATTAAATGTTGCAACCATCTTTACGTGAGTGTTGTCATTTTCGACCATTTAAGTTGGCATTCAATCTCACACTAAAATTATGAAGATCGCATGCTGTAATGTGGTATTTCAATGTCTTATTCGTGTTTCTGTCAGCCCATGGTGTTCTTGATATTTTCCGCAGGACCCACAGCCCCAAACCCCAATAGATGTTTCTCAGCTTGATTCCTTATTGTTGAGTTTTCACATGAAGACACAATTCCACGTTTTAATTAGCACTTTAGCACTATTTTTATCACTATCCATTAGATATTTCTCAGATTGATTGCTTATTGTCGATCTTTCGCGTGAAAATGAAATTACCTGTTTTAATAAGCACTTTAAATTTCTTTTTCTCATTACAATTGACTGCTTCTTATTTGTATTTGTGAACATGTTATCCATCTTGCAATTGGCTACTTTTACTAAAGCGATTCTTTGTCTAACCTCTACAAGACATCCTCCATCAGACGTTCTGGATATTTTCATTATGTAAGTAAAAATATAATTCTGGAAACATTAACATTCCTGTCGTACAAGTAACTTCATTAGTTGGTATTGACTTACACCATGATCAATGTTGATGTCAGCACAATGTGACCATTATTTGTTCTTTATAAGTTTAATGCTTTTCCCCGTCAATCGTGCCTCTTCGTTGTTCCTACGTCTCTTACTCTATTGAAAGCCTTTGTGTCGACAACAAAACAAAGATGTATGTCTTTGCATACTTTTATTAACCGTTCCATTAATGTTCACAGTATATATATATATATATATATATATATATATATATATATATATATATATATATATATATATATATATATATATATATATATATATATATATATACATAATGTGTTCACCTAAACGAACATCCCTTGAAACAAGTAAAGAGCTTCAAGTACTTAGGAAGTATAATATCATCAAATGGCAGATCAGAAGACGAGATCGAAAATAGGTGCAATAAGGCAAATCAACTCATTGGACAAATGGCACCAATACTAAAGAACAAACATGTATCAATAACTACTAAGAAAGCACTTTACAACACAATCTTCCTACCAACTCTGTGCTACCAATGCCAAACCTGGACAATGACAGAAAAAGAGAAAAGAAAAATCACAACAACAGAAATGAGGTTCCTGAGAAGAATACTCAACGTATCAAGAAGAGATAAGATCAGAAATGAAGAAATCAGGACTAAAGTGGGGGTTAAAGCTGCTCTAGATTTTATTAGAAAGCAGCAAGTCAAATGATTTGGCCATGCAAGTAGGCTACCAGCCAACAGCATGCCACAACAAGCAATGATGTACAGACCAGATGGAAACAGAGGAAGAGGCCGACCACGTAAACGTTGGACGGAGGGAATAACAGAATCCATGGGAATATCGATATACGAAGCCCATAACCGGGCTGAGATGAGATGAGATGAGATGAGATACATAATGTGTTGTATCATTGTTTTCTTCAAATTCATATTCGTCTGTCCCTATTTCTGTTTGCATGATCTTCCTAACCCTTTACGTGATGATTCTTAGCAGAATCTGTGTCACGTTGCTCATTGCGGTGACTTTTCGATGCTGAAAACGTTATAAGGCTCCCGATTTCTTCAGGATGGAAATAAATTAATATTTAAATATGTCAAGAGGTATATCTCCAGTATCATACATTGTGTTCAGCTCATCAACTTTATTGGAATCATACACGCGGATCCAATGAAAGAATTCTCCAGTCCACGACAGGGATACAGATAAGTAACTTTTATATTTACATTTTCATGTTGCTGTGTCGGTTTGTGCTTTTTTTTCTGTGCTGACGAATGCTTTAGCCGCAACGTTCATGTTGTTACTTATCGTAATCTAGTAAAACTTACTATCAACTTCTCATGGTTTGTGTGTGTGTGTGTGTGTGTGTGTGTGTGTGTGTGTGTGTGTGTGTGTGTGATTCATACAGTGTGTTCAGCAGCATGGTGACCTGATCTATTCTATATTATTTAAAAGCATTGAGAAGTTCAGTTGAGATGTTGTGTGGACTCCGGATCTTGTTAAATTTCATATGATTAAGGGCACTCTAAAATTCTATTTTCAGGATTGGTGGTCCATTATTATTTGGAATACTATACTGTTCCCCATTTGAATCGCTGGAAAGGCCTTTCACTGTCTCTGACCATATATCTACAATCTGATCTTTGGCCATAGCAGTCGCATCAATATAGTTATGAAAACCACGGCAATAATTTACCCTTAATCGGTTGTGGCAGATTTCATCTTAGAGAATAAAAGCCTGAATCAAACGCCCTTGGTCTTAAAAAGTTAAACCGCACGATAAACAACTCTTAATGTGTGAAATGAATTGCATGAAAAAACGCCACCGGCTTCGCAGAATGGAACAAAATTAGAAATGATGTCAAGAAATATAGTGCAAAGTGTAAAACCTAGAAGAGATAAGATTAAAAATGATGACACGAAATATGGCGCAAAAGTTAATTACTAGAAGAGACAAAATTAGGAATGATGACAAGAAATATGGCGCAAAAGTTAAACAAATATATGCAGTACATATGTGCAAGAATGATAGCAAAAAGTAATGCTAATAAAGTTTCCAACATACGTTTCTAAGAAGAGTCGTACTTTAAGTTTGGTACAATAAAACTCCATAAGCCGGTCTCAGTAGCGAAGTTCTTACGGATGCGATTCGTAAGCCCGCTTACCAGCGTTCGAAACAGTTGTGACCGATATGGCAGCAGACCGCGTTGCGCTGTGTTTTAACGAGTTGGTATCTGAGCCTGTCGTTCAGAAATCAATGGTAAACTACTGAACGTAATCTTGCCAAGACATCAACAACAGTAGTAAAATGCTGGTGTTGACAGCGATGTCCTGTAAAAATGATATGGAAAAAAAGCTCCATGACGAGTTAAGTTAATTCTTCGTGATGGATCCGAATTACATTCCAGCCTGTTGATACAACTTATTGTCTAGAATAATCTGTTTTAGTATTCTGTAAGACCTCAATTCACAACAGAAGATGAGAAAAAATCAGATAATTTGTTAAACCACTGCAGAGAAAACTAAGCTCCGTTGCAACAATAAACTTGATAAACATCTGTGACCTTGTTTCTAATTTACCTTGCTTGGCTCCAAGTATGAAATGGATGGATAACAAGACTCGCAGTAAGGTTAGTTTCTTTTAATTTGTGTTACACGTTATAACCAGATGGCTGTAAATGTTAGCTTTGCATGATGTTACAGATAGATATTGTCATCCTGACATGAGACCATATAAGGTAATGTGTACATTTTCGGTTTCCGTTGTAAAACTGCGAATGTGCAGTTCGTGGAAATCACACGAAGGAGTGCCCTCTCGGCGGAGATACTGTTGGCGTGTTTCAATGACCCCTAGAGCTATGCCGACGAGCTGCTGGTAAGGTCTCTCATATCAGAGAGAACAAAGGATAGGGACCAGGTGAAGCAATACACAAACCTGCTGCCTTGTAGGTAGACTAGGGACGGTCATACTGCCATTGCTGCTTTCTGCTGTTGGTGCAAATGCTTGAATGATGTTAACGTCTGGAGTTCTGCTAGTAAACTTTACCAGTATTATTATATCTGACAGAACCCAATATCATTTAATTGATGTTGATCTTGCCAGACCCATAATAAGTGTGACGCCCCTTAATTGCTTTTCTCAAGCAGAATGAGTGATTTTATAGTTCTGAGAAATGTGTTCATTCCCGTCCCTTTCCATCTAATTTACATGTACCTTTACGGGAATTCCCACGCTGGAAATTTCTGTTTGATAATCACATGGCAGTTACAACGGGAAAATTCAATCTATTTATTATACATTTGATGGATTACAAGTTAATGGAATGCACCGCAATTCTTCCTCTTCTTCCGCGATCAACGTTTCTATGCATGTATTCCGACACGCGTCACAAACAGGATGGTTCGCTTGACTTGAGCAGGTCTTCAGTCTTCACTTGTCACACATAGTTTTTCTGGAAGGGTTGCTCCAGTCGGCCACATTCCCTCCCTCAGCTCGGTGATGTCAGGAGTCAGGACAGTCTTATAGTACATGCCTTACGATTTACTAGAGCAGTGGTTCTCAACCTGTTTTTGGCCCATGCACCCCTTCAACATATTTTCAGAATGTCATTCCCAGGGATGGATTAACCATTAGGCAAACAAGGCACGTGCCTAGGGCACCAAGCATTTGGGGGGCACCACAAGTCCTCAAGAAAAATGTGTATATTGTCCCGGTAGCGTAATTGCATGGCATAAGCAAATCGCAATTTACTGGGAACATATTTTGAGGCGAGCAGTAGCGGTTATTTGTACTATAGCTGAGCGTGGTCTGGCTTTTAGAGGGACAAATGAAAAATTTGGATCTTTACAAACTGGAAATTATCTAGGGTTGCTGGAGTTGGTCAGTCAGTTTGATCCATTTTTAGCATCACACATTGCGAAATATGGAAATTCTGGAAAAGGAAATCCTTCTTATTTATCCAAAACTATATGTGAAGAACTGATTGAAATTATGTCCCAAAAAGTCCATGCAGTAATTGTAGATGAAGTAAAGGCTTCCGGTTATTTCAGCTTATCAGTAGACTCAACACCTCATATTTCACATATAGATCAGTTAAGCGTTGTTCTTCGATATGTGGTAGATGGAGAGCCCATTGAGCGCTTTTTGACTTTCTTGGAGCTGCAAAGTCACGCCGGTGAAGGTATGGCTAAGCATGTGTTGCAATACTTACGTGAAGCTTGCAATATTGATTTTTCGAAATGCAGAGGTCAGTCCTACGACAACGCAGCTAATATGTCTGGGTGCTACAAGGGCATGCAGAAAAAAATTCTAGAAGAAAATGAGTTTGCTATATACATACCCTGTGCTGCCCATTCACTAAATCTGGTAGGCAGAAGTGCTGTTGACTTTTGTTTAGAGGCAGTAAACTTCTTCCATACAGCGCAACTGATCTATACTTTTTTCTCAGCTTCAACCAAAAGATGGAAGATTCTGAAAGGATGCCTTGTGAATGAAAAGCTGGTAAAGTCCCTTTCCGATACTAGATGGGAAGCACATGCTGTTGCAACTGAAGCCATTATAATGTCTCATCCTCAGATTATAGAAGCGTTAGAATGTTTACGAGAAGACCAGACACAGAAGGGGGACACCAGAAGAGAAGCAGAAAACATTGCAAAGAAGCTGCAAGAATTAGAATTTGCTTTCATGCTTGTCTTTTGGGAAGAAGTGTTACAACATTTTCACAGGGTCAGTCAAGCTCTACAAAATGAGCACGTGAACTGGAAAACGTGTGCTGATTTGTATTCTTCACTAGCAGATCACTTGCATGAATCTAGGGATGAATTTGAAAGATTTGAAGAAGCTGCAAAAGAAATAACACCAGGTGTGGATTATAAGTCAACTTTGACCCGTAATCGTAAACGGAAGACAGTGGTCATTGATGGTGATGCCCCTGAGGTATCTCAGAATGCCAGAGACAAATTTCGTATATCTGCTTTCTACACCATTGTTGACAAACTTGAGACAGAGATGAGTAGACGAGGACAGGTATATAATGATCTAGCAGTTCGATTTTCTTGTTTGGTCGATGTACCACAAACATCTCAGTGTTGTGAAGGACTAATAAATGCTTATCCTGAAGATCTGAACAATAATTTATATACTGAACTACAACAGTTCCACTCATATATTCGCCACAAGTTTCGTGCATCAAAATCTGACAACAACACGTTCAGTCATGCAGAACTCTACAAAGTAATAGTTAGAGACAACATCGAGTGTGCTTTTCCAAATACAGAAATCGCCTTGCGCATATTTTTAACATTAATGGTTACGAACAGTTCAACTGAGCGCTCTTTTTCTCAGTTGAAACGTACAAAAAATCCAAGTAGATCGACAATGAAACAAGAAAGGCTTGATTCCTTATCTTTGCTGTTGATTGAGGCAGACTTGTTGCGCAAAATTAACTTTGATGATGTACTCAAAAACTTTGCCAGACGTAAATCTAGAAAAAAGAACTTTAAAATGTAAATGTGTGCTCTCTCTGACTTTCTTATCTATCAAAAAGGTTACAGTATTTTTGTCTACTATTATTACAAAATTAATTAACTATTAATTTTAATACAGAAATACCTTATTGTAGGTTTTATATGAGTGATAGTAGTACAAACATATGTGTTTACATTTCACAACTGTTTTTCTTTGTTAGTCTTTTGCATAATATTGAACATACAGTAGGGGGCACCCATGTGGGTTTGTGCCTAGGGCACCAAGATGGCTTAATCCGGCCCTGGTCATTCCCACCCTTTCGCATTTCCTCCCTATAAATTCCCCCCACCCCTAAACAGTATACGTAAAAATGGAAGCTAAATTTAATAACACATACTAGAACAAGTCTACACGTATATATAAAACGTGATTTGCGGGTCTACTAACTTTATAAAACGAATTTCAGAAGGGCGAGAAGTACAGAAAGTACGCAGGGAAAAACATTATCAAGAAATCGGTTCTTGTATTAACGCGATCTTGAAATAATCTTTCCCCCTGGAAACCCTCAAATTCAACACACACACACACACACACACACACACACACACACACACACACACACACACGCACGCACGCACGCACGCACGCACGGACGCACGCACACACACACACACACACACACCCGGGGGGGGGGGGAACTTCCTCACCGGTTGAGAACCACTGTGCTAGAGTGCTCCACATTTGCAAAAGGCAGTCAGTGAAATCAATTCTATAGTAGCAGAGCCGTGCTGTGCTATGACACACAGAGGCGGCCGCATCGGGTAGCACCGTAAGGGGCGGCATAGGCAGCGAAACCAAACTACAATTTGAACCATTCAATAATTAAAAATAATTAAGAGGCGGCATTTCGAAAAAAAAAAAAATTAAACATTTAACGGGCGGCATTTCGAAGACTCGCATCATACTGAGAAAATCTAATGCAAGGCCCTGCATACATACACCAGGATCAGAAACATAGTTAGTGAAACGATCGGTTGTCAGCCGGAAGTCGTAGGGTAAATCCGCAGAAGTGTACGGACAGTTTTAGAAACACGTCTAACAGCTCTCAAGATGCCTTCCAGGATGGCCTGATGTAAGATCACGTCTTATAACAGTGGTTCTCAACCGGTGGGGAATTACCCCCCCCCCCCCACCGGGGGGGGGGGAATTTTAGGGTTTCCAGGGGGTGGGGGGTGTGAAGATTATTTCAAGATCGCGTTAATACAAGAACCGATTACTTGATAATGTTTTTCCCTTCATACTTTACGGTTCTGTACGTCTCACCCCTTCTAAAATTCATTTTATAAAGTAAGTAGACCCACAAATCACGTTTTATGTGGACGTCTAGACTTGTTTTGGTATGTGCTTCCATTATTACGTATACTGTGTAGGGGCAAGACCGGGAGGGGGGATTTTAGGTAGGAAATACGAAAGGGGGGGGGGGATGACATTGTGAAAATATGATGAAGGGGGACACGGGCCAAAAAAGGTTGAGAACCACTGTCTTATAATGATCGTCCCAGTGCATGACAACTTGAAGTCTTTGAACGTGAAGTACTTGACTCTTTGGCTGCTGTGAGTGTATGTCATGGCTGCTGTTATTGCATTTATTACAATGTGTCTATAACTGTCAGATCTGAGAACTGTAGGTTGTTCTGGCAACACGGGTGTCTCGTGTGCCCGCCTTTGAAGACTCGATGCCTGGAGAATTCACTTAGATTCATTACCGCAGTTCATTGGGAATAATTATGTTGACGTTGAACGTTATTTGGTGAAATTTAATTTGACCTAGCGGGTCATTCGGAGTCGCGGTGGAAAAGTGGTTAATGCGCTTGCTGAACATGATAGCGTTCAGAGTTCAATTTATAGCGATGGCAGGATTGTTTCTCTGACCAGTACGGCTAGTAACATGTATCTGAAAATATTGTGATAAAACTGGGGTTGTGGCTTAAGGGACTGTGAAACTGCGTTTCAGATACCACACCCACCTCCTCCACCCCACATAAAGAGTCGAGGATTCGAAACCAGCCACGGGCGGTTTGGGATCAGACTGCTTTGAGTTGGTTTCAAAGGGAGAAAGCGTCGGCCGTTCAGAAATGAATGGCAAACTACTACACTACAATTATTTAGTAAATCACAAACGGCCAGTAAATGCTAGAGTGGATTGCAACGTTCTGTAAAGGACATGCAACTAACACGTGAACAGCTCTGAAGACTACCCAGCCTCATACAAGGTCAGTAAAGTAAAACAACCTCTGACACGACTTGGAGCGAATGGCGTATGGTGGTAGACCTATAATGTTATAGCACAGCTAGCACTGGGCGGTTGATGTATATGGTAGTAGTCCCATATTGTTATAGCACAGTTAGCACTGGGTGGTTGATGTATATGGTGGTAGTCAAACATTGTTATAGCACAGTTAGCACTGGGTGGTTGATGTATATGGTGGTAGTCAAACATTGTTATAGCACAGTTAACACTGGGTGTTTGATGTATATGGTGCCAGTCCCACATTGTTATAGCGCAGTTAGCACTGGGTGGTTGATGTATATGGTGGTAGTCAAACATTGTTATAGCACAGCTAACACTGGGCGGTTGATGTATATGTTGGTAGTCAAACATTGTTATAGCACAGTTAGCACTGGGTGGTTGATGTATATGGTGGTAGTCAAACATTGTTATAGCACAGTTAACACTGGGTGGTTGATGTATATGGTGGTAGTCAAACATTGTTATAGCACAGTTAACACTGGGTGTTTGATGTATATGGTGCCAGTCCCACATTGTTATAGCGCAGTTAGCACTGGGTGGTTGATGTATATGGTGGTAGTCAAACATTGTTATAGCACAGTTAGCACTGGGTGGTTGATGTATATGGTGGTAGTCAAACATTGTTATAGCACAGTTAGCACTGGGTGGTTGATGTATATGGTGGTAGTCAAACATTGTTATAGCACAGTTAACACTGGGTGGTTGATGTATATGGTGGTAGTCACACATTGATATAGCACAGTTAGCACTGGGTGGTTGATGTATATGGTAGTAGTCCCATTTTGTTATAGCACAGTTAGCACTGGGTGGTTGATGTATATGGTGGTAGTCAAACATTGTTATAGCACAGTTAGCACTGGGTGGTTGATGTATATGGTGCCAGTCCCACATTGTTATAGCACAGTTAGCACTGGGTGGTTGATGTATATGGTGGTAGTCACACATTGTTATAGCACAGTTAGCACTGGGTGGTTGATGTATATGGTAGTAGTCCCATTTTGTTATAGCACAGTTAACACTGGGTGTTTGATGTATATGGTGCCAGTCCCACATTGTTATAGCGCAGTTAGCACTGGGTGGTTGATGTATATGGTGGTAGTCAAACATTGTTATAGCACAGTTAACACTGGGTGGTTGATGTATATGGTGGTAGTCACACATTGATATAGCACAGTTAGCACTGGGTGGTTGATGTATATGGTAGTAGTCCCATTTTGTTATAGCACAGTTAGCACTGGGTGGTTGATGTATATGGTGGTAGTCAAACATTGTTATAGCACAGTTAGCACTGGGTGGTTGATGTATATGGTGCCAGTCCCACATTGTTATAGCACAGTTAGCACTGGGTGGTTGATGTATATGGTGGTAGTCACACATTGTTATAGCACAGTTAGCACTGGGTGGTTGATGTATATGGTAGTTGTCCCATTTTGTTATAGCACAGTTAGCACTGGGTGGTTGATGTATATGGTGGTAGTCAAACATTGTTATAGCACAGTTAGCACTGGGTGGTTGATGTATATGGTAGTAGTCCCATTTTGTTATAGCACAGTTAGCACTGGGTGGTTGATGTATATGGTAGTAGTCCCATTTTGTTATAGCACAGTTAACACTGGGTGGTTGATGTATATGGTGGTAGTCAAAAATTGTTATAGCACAGTTAGCACTGGGTGGTTGATGTATATGGTGCCAGTCCCACATTGTTATAGCACAGTTAGCGCTGGGTGGTTGATGTATATGGTAGTAGTCCCATTTTGTTATAGCACAGTTAACACTGGGTGGTTGATGTATATGGTGGTAGTCAAACATTGTTATAGCACAGTTAGCACTGGGTGGTTGATGTATATGGTGCCAGTCCCACATTGTTATAGCACAGTTAGCACTGGGTGGTTGATGTATATGGTAGTAGTCCCATTTTGTTATAGCACAGTTAGCACTGGGTGGTTGATGTATATGGTGCCAGTCCCACATTGTTATAGCACAGTTAGCACTGGGTGGTTGATGTATATGGTGGTAGTCAAACATTGTTATAGCACAGTTAGCACTGGGTGGTTGATGTATATGGTAGTAGTCCCATTTTGTTATAGCACAGTTAGCGCTGGGTGGTTGATGTATATGGTGGTAGTCAAACATTGTTATAGCACAGTTAGCGCTGGGTGGTTGATGTATATGGTGGTAGTTAAACATTGTTATAGCACAGTTAGCGCTGGGTGGTTGATGTATATGGTGCCAGTCCCATATTGCTATAGCACAGTTAGCACTGGGTGGTTGATGTATATGGTGGTAGTCAAACATTGTTATAGCATAGTTAACACTGGGCGGTTGATGTATATGGTGGTAGTCAAACATTGTTATAGCACAGTTAGCGCTGGGTGGTTGATGTATATGGTGCCAGTCCCACATTGTTATAGCACAGTTAGCACTGGGTGGTTGATGTATATGGTAGTAGTCCCATTTTGTTATAGCACAGTTAGTACTGGGTGGTTGATGTATATGGTGCCAGTCCCACATTGTTATAGCACAGTTAGCACTGGGTGGTTGATGTATATGGTAGTAGTCCCATTTTGTTATAGCACAGTTAGTACTGGGTGGTTGATGTATATGGTGCCAGTCCCACATTGTTATAGCACAGTTAGCACTGGGTGGTTGATGTATATGGTGGTAGTCAAACATTGTTATAGCACAGTTAACACTGGGCGGTTGATGTATATGGTGGTAGTCAAACATTGTTATAGCACAGTTAGCGCTGGGTGGTTGATGTATATGGTGCCAGTCCCACATTGTTATAGCACAGTTAGCACTGGGTGGTTGATGTATATGGTAGTAGTCCCATTTTGTTATAGCACAGTTAGTACTGGGTGGTTGATGTATATGGTGCCAGTCCCACATTGTTATAGCACAGTTAGCACTGGGTGGTTGATGTATATGGTGGTAGTCAAACATTGTTATAGCACAGTTAACACTGGGCGGTTGATGTATATGGTGGTAGTCAAACATTGTTATAGCACAGTTAGCGCTGGGTGGTTGATGTATATGGTGCCAGTCCCACATTGTTATAGCACAGTTAGCACTGGGTGGTTGATGTATATGGTAGTAGTCCCATTTTGTTATAGCACAGTTAGTACTGGGTGGTTGATGTATATGGTGCCAGTCCCACATTGTTATAGCACAGTTAGCACTGGGTGGTTGATGTATATGGTAGTAGTCCCATTTTGTTATAGCACAGTTAGCACTGGGTGGTTGATGTATATGGTGCCAGTCCCACATTGTTATAGCACAGTTAGCACTGGGTGGTTGATGTATATGGTAGTAGTCCCATTTTGTTATAGCACAGTTAGCACTGGGTGGTTGATGTATATGGTGCCAGTCCCACATTGTTATAGCACAGTTAGCACTGGGTGGTTGATGTATATGGTAGTAGTCCCATTTTGTTATAGCACAGTTAGCACTGGGTGGTTGATGTATATGGTGCCAGTCCCACATTGTTATAGCACAGTTAGCACTGGGTGGTTGATGTATATGGTAGTAGTCCCATTTTGTTATAGCACAGTTAGCACTGGGTGGTTGATGTATATGGTGCCAGTCCCACATTGTTATAGCACAGTTAGCACTGGGTGGTTGATGTATATGGTGCCAGTCCCACATTGTTATAGCACAGTTAGCACTGGGTGGTTGATGTATATGGTGCCAGTCCCATATTGTTATAGCACAGTTAGTACTGGATGTTTGATGTGTTCAATAACACTGACCAACTTTACTTCCCATAACTCGTCCTACACCCATTGTAGGTTGGCTCGATCTGGAACATAGTCCTAGACCCATTGTAGGCTGGCTCGATATGACACATAGTCCTAGACCCATTGTAGGCTGGCTCGATATGACACATAGTCCTAGACCCATTGTAGGCTGGCTCGATCTGACACATAGTGCTAGACCCATTGTAGGCTGGCTCGATCTGACACATAGTCCTAGACCCATTGTAGGCTGGCTCGATCTGGAACATAGTCCTAGACCCATTGTAGGCTGGCTCGATCTGGCGCATAGTCCTAGACCCATTGTAGACTGGCTCGATCTGGAACATAGTCCTAGACCCATTGTAGGCTGGCTCGATCTGACAGCCCAGTTCAACTAAACAAAGAAATAAACAAACATTCCGCCGCGGAGGGGATTCGTACAGATAAACTGAAGGAAAGGAAATACCGCGAGGAATGGAACTTGCTGAATTATTCAGAACCTAGAATATGTGAAGGCCTAACAGTGTACATACTGCGGCAGTGTTTGCCATTGAACTGTCTCTGCATAGCAGTCTATCTGCCGAAGATTAGTTAGAACATCAATCATATGCTGCGTCGATTATTATGATGTGATATGCTGTTATGTTAGGTTATTTCGAATGACGTCGCTGCATATTGTACGTTCTCAGTGGTGCCTAGTCCTCCGATGCAGCAAGTAGAACTTACATAATCAAATGAAATGTCCAAACAATAACATTTGAACAAACATATTCACATTATGCTTGCGAATAGTCAAAACAAGGCTAATTTTACTCGTATTAGAACAATGATTAACCAAATGTGAGACTGAATACCAAATTAGAACTTCAAATGATGAATCCAGAAATATGACTTGATGTATAGTGGCGGTAAATAATCAAAGTGTGGCTGAGAATAGTGAAATCACGAGTATTGTGGACTTCTGTAACATCATCGGGGATAGACAGTAAAGGACGCAGCTTATGCTTGCAGGATAGAGCGTTGCAGACATAGGAGGAGGTAGCAGTGCTGGTGGTGGTGGTGGTGGTAGTAGTAGTAGTAGTAGTAGTAGTAGTAGTAGTAGTAGTAGTAGTAGTAGTAGTAGTAGTAGTAGTAGTAGTGCTGGTGGTGGTGGTAGTAGTAGTAGTAGTAGTAGTAGTAGTAGTAGTAGTAGTAGTAGTAGTAGTAGTAGTGGTGGTGGTGGTGGTGGTGGTGGTGGTGGTGGTGGTGGTAGTAGTAGTAGTAGTTGTAGTAGTGGTGGTGGTGGTGGTGGTGGTCGTGGTGGTGGTTGTAGTAGTAGTAGTAATAGTTATTGTCATTGTTGCAGTGGTAGTGGTAGTAGTCGCTATAGTAGTAATAGTAGTTCTAGCAGCAGTGGCGGCAATAAGAAGAGGAGGAGAGGAAGAAGACGAAGAAGAGAATGGTGGACGGGGAGGAAACAACGAAAGAAGGAAGGAAGGAAGGAGGTAGGAAAGGAAGGAAGGAAGGAAGGGAGAAAACGCCCCTCTTGGATCTTCTATGGGGTATTCATTATTCCTAGTGGGAGTCAGCATTGCAGAACGTTAAGAACGCTCACTCTTAAACTTCCATTGCGCTGATGGAAAGGTGAGGTGGGGGATAAATAGATTGATTCCCTACATCTGTCAGTTGGAATTAAATGTTGAAGTCTCGTTCAGAAAGCAATGGCAAACTACTGAACGTAAAATATCGTACAAAATCTACCTGGAGCTGATGGCAATATGCTGCAAACGACGTGCAATAGTGTATGTGTGTGTGTGCGCCCGCGCGCGCGTGCGTGCGTGCGTGCGTGTGTGTGTGTGTGTGTGTGTGTGTGTGTGGAGAACAGTGCAATCGTCTTCTACAAGCTCAAAACCTGCACAATATTATTTTGCCTATTTAAATTTGTTTTAGTTGTATCAATTATTCTGGTGAAAGTGTTCTGCTTGGCAACTACATCTGTTGTATAATAAGTTGTATAATTATTATATTATATTATATTATATTATATTATATTATATTATATTATATTATATTATATTATATTATATTATATTCATTCATTCATTCATTATGTGCCATGCCGATAAGCGTGGGCGGTCATGTTCTGCCATCTCACTCGATCACCAGAGTCGTGGATCAGCTCTGTGTCTCTGAATGTCGTGACATCGCAAAACATAATGTTCTTGGCATCTGTGAAGAAGGTAGTTTGCCATTGCTTTCCTTCTTAGCAGTGACCATACTGGTCAATGACAGTAGCCATTGTCTCCCCAAAAAAAGAGATCCTCTGCCTACCGTCGTGAAGCTGGAGACCATAACCCACAACTATCTGTCGGATGCTCTTCAACTTCATCCACCACCTGCACAATGGCTTCACGTAACCCTGATTGGGAGGCTAACTGGGTACTCCACCTTGCCCAAGGGTGTCCCGTAGGCTAGCGGAGAGAAGGAGGCACCTTATTTCTCCTTTGATAGGGGATACCAATATGTTATATTATATTATATTATATTATATTATATCAATTCTGCAGGTAGTAGCGAATTACCTAAAACAAGGGAAACAATTATGGAACTATACCTATCAAAATTTGCGGGTTGTAACCCGAGACATCTGTGTAACATGGGTGGTTGTTGGTATCTTTAAATTTCCCTTCTATATCATCTATAATTCAGATGTGTATATTTTATTGAACATATTTACACAAATAATAATTTTGTTTCTGTAGCGCATCACTGTTCAATCCATGTTCATTTAATTTTCTTCTAATTGTTTCCCTTGCGGCTGCAGTGTCAGAAATTGATATGCGGAAACAAGTTATATTGTACAGTTGTTGGGGCTTGCTCAGGCAACTTTCTTTGGAGATGGAAAGACATGCCTCATTTATGTGGTTCAAATATTAGTAAGATAGGTTAGTCTCCGTTTGCATTGGATAATCCATGTTAATGATAGTGACATGAATTTATGTTATTTGTTATGCTGTTCTCTCTCTCTCTCTCTCTCTCTCTCTCTCTCTCTCTCTCTCTCTCTCTCTCTCTCTCTCTCTCTCTCTCTCTCTCTCTCTCTCTCTCTCTCTCTCGCTCTGCCTCTCTTTCTTCCTCTGTCGCTCACACACACACACTCACACACTCACTTACATACTCACACACACACACATACACACACACACTCACACTCACGCTAAAATTCCAATGTTTGGTACGTCTTTCTTCTCATTTTTCCTTGTTTAGCATTTATTTTATTTTACTGACTAACCCAAGTATTTCCTCTACAATTGCCACTGCACCACTAAATCGTCTGTTGTACAAGCTCTCATAGAATAGTTTCTTACGGCATTTTCAGTTATCTATAACATGTTGATATTTGTTTCGTCCATAACTTCCTGGACATAATACATCCCGCTTGAGTTCTCATATACGGTTTTGTCTTTCCAAGATCCCTTTAAAATTTTCAGTGGTCAATCACTCACTCGCTAGCAGGCACACAAATACATACACATATACGTGTGCGCGCACACACACACACACAGACAGACACACACATACGCGCGCACGCACACGCACACACACACACACACACACACACACACATCACACCACCAAAGTAGCAGCAAATATGACAATTTTCAAGTTGCCAAAAGTACACAGTAGATTACACTTACAATTGTGTGAGATTGACGGGGTTAGACAATTAAAATAGCAGCAGATATGAATAAGTTCAAGTAGTACACAGTACATGAGTACACAATAGATTAGGCTAACAACTGTGTGAGATTGAATGAGATAGACAGAGTAGCAACAAATATGACAGATTTCAAGTGGCCAGGAATAGCCATGTAATATTAGAAAACAGCAAATATGATACATTTCAAGTAGCCATAAATAGCAATGGAATGTTTGAATAACAGCAACTATGACACATTTCAAGTAGTCATTAGTAACCATGTAATGTTAGAATAACAAGAAAAATGACAATTTAAAGTAGCCATTAATGACCATGTAATGTTAGAATAACAGCAAATATGACACATTACAAATAGCCATAAGTAACCATGTAATGTTAGCATAACAGCAAATATGACACATTTCAAGTAGTCATGAGTAACCATGTAATGTTAGAATAACAGCAAATATGACACATTTCAAGTAGCCATGAGTAACCATGTAATGTTAGAATAACAGCAAATATGACACATTTCAAATAGCCATAAGTAACCATGTAATGTTAGAATAACACCAAATATGACACAATTCATGTAGCCATTAGTAACCATGTAATGTTAGAATAACAGCAAATATTACACATTTCAAATAGCCATAAGTAACCATGTAATGTTAGAATAACACCAAATATGACACAATTCATGTAGCCATGAGTACAGTAGTAGTAGCGTTAGTAAAGTTGATAGGGAACTGCGCTGATAATGTTATGTGCACGGTCGGATGGAGGTTCGACGCCTGAGCTCGTCGCCTGCTAAGTGAGGGAAAGATTGGTCACGTGTTCCTCAGTGCATTCAGACCTACAAAATGTGATGGTCATATCACATCACAGACCAGTAGAAGGAAACTACTTCGGGAAAAATTTTAAGAAAAATATAAGTACATAGTAGATATAATTAAATGGGTGAAACTGAGGGAGTAACAGCAAGGAGATATACATGTAAAGATAGTCAGTCAGTCAGTCAGTCAGTCAGTCAGTCAGCAGGTCTATTGATGCTGACTGTTCTTCTTTGAACCCTTGCACAGAGCTCTTTTACAGCCTCACCCCCATTTTTACTTGATGCTCTTACAGTCTGGTTAAGGTTGCAATTTAACAGTGATCACCTCATCATTCGTGTAATGGTCCTGCTTCTCTGAGGACATTCAGTAAATCAGCGTGGTCATTACTCGCCCTCTTGCCACAGTAGTCGGGAGTGCAAGCCTATCAGCTTGCTCAGTCAGTCAACAGTTCTGTGTTGGCTGGCTATTCTTCCTTGAACGCCTGCCTAGAGCTCATTTCTGGCTTCACCCCTATTTTGACTGGATGCTCTTACAGCCTCGTTAATGTTGCAATTTCATAGTGATCACTTCTTCCGTGTATTTTTCCTGCCTCTCTGGGGACATTCAGTATATCAGCCTGGGTCATTACTCGCCCTTGTGCCTCAGTAGCCTGGCGTGCAAGTCTATCAGTTTGTTCATATACTTCCACACACGCCTGGCCTGACACGAAAATTAAGATTGAGCCGACTGCCTCGGGCTCCGAAAATTACGGGTTCAAATCCGGTCTCCATCATTCGGTTTATGGGTGCAATTTTCTCGGTGACTCCTGGGAATCGTCGCCGGAGTTAAGGAAAGAGAACGGGCCATATGGGATCAGATCCGATGCAATGAAGCCTTTATACCCCTTTAAAAAATAAAGCTGATTTTTGCGAGCCTTTTCCTCCGCGGAGACTTCTTCCAGTGTCTTCCTGATCACACTCACCGAGGCACGGAGAAACCACGTTTGAGTGAAAGTCTGTGTCTCCAGGAAAAATATTGTTTTAGTTACCTCTATGTCAGAGCGTTACAGCATTACTAAGCTTGGCAGAAACCAGGATCTTCAGACTCAGATCAGGACATGCGAACCCAAAGCTCACGTTCATCGAATAGATCTCAAAGACCATGTAACGTGCAGCTGTGGATCATCAAAGAAAACACCCAGAACACAACCTACTGAACAGTCCCAGAACACAACCTACTGAACAGTCCCAGAACACAACCTACTGAACAGTCCCAGAACACAACCTACTGAACAGTCCCAGAACACAACCTACTGAACAGTCCCAGAACACAACCTACTGAACAGTCCCAGAACACAACCTACTGAACAGTCCCAGAACACAACCTACTGAACAGTCCCAGAACACAACCTACTGAACAGTCCCAGAACACAACCTACTGAACAGTCCCAGAACACAACCTACTGAACAGTCCCAGAACACAACCTACTGAACAGTCCCAGAACACAACCTACTGAACAGTCCCAGAACACAACCTACTGAACAGTCCCAGAACACAACCTACTGAACAGTCCCAGAACACAACCTACTGAACAGTCCCAGAACACAACCTACTGAACAGTCCCAGAACACAACCTACTGAACAGTCCCAGAACACAACCTACTGAACAGTCCCAGAACACAACCTACTGAACAGTCCCAGAACACAACCTACTGAACAATCCCAGAACACAACCTAGTGAACAATCCCAGAACACAACCTAGTGAACAATCCCAGAACACAACCTACTGAACAATCCCAGATTAGTTGTTGTAGCAACAACCACAAAAGTAGTAGCAGTGGTAGGGGAAGTAGTAGTGATTGTTCTTGTTATTGTTGGATTTGTAATAGTAATGTAGCAACAGCAGCACAATCAGTGGTAATAGTAAAACATATCAGTAGTAATAGTAGTAGAAGCTGTGGTCGTACAAGTAACTGTATTAGCAATAGCAGAATTAGTAGTAGAAAAGCGGTCGTCTCAGTAATGGACAATGATACTACTACTACTACTACTACTACTACTACTACTACTACTACTACTACTACTACTACTACTACTACTACTACTACTACTACTACTACTACTACTACTACTACTACTAATATTAATACTACTACTACTACTACTACTACTACTACTACTACTACTACTACTACTACTACTACTACTACTACTACTACTATTACTATTACTACTACTACTACTACTACTACTACTACTACTACTACTACTACTACTACTACTAATATTAATACAACTACTACTACTACTACTACTACTACTATTACTACTACTACTACTACTACTACTACTACTACTACTACTACTACTACTACTACTGCTGCTGTTACTACTACTACTACTACTACTACTACTACTACTACTACTACTACTACTACTACTGCTGTTACTACTACTACTACTACTAGTACTACTACTACTACTACTAAGTGGTGATAGTGGTTGTGGTGGTGGTATTGGTGGTGGTAGTGATGGGAGCAGTGGTAGCAGCAGCAGCAGCAGCAGTAGTAGTAGTAGTAGTAGTAGTAGTAGTAGTAGTAGTAGTAGTAGTAGTAGTAGTAGTAGTAGTAGTAGTAGTAGTAGTAGCAATAGCTGCAGCACAAGCACTTGTATTGGCTGGAAGCCGTGGCAGCGCAGTGGCAAGCATAAGTGCCTGCAAGCCCCACTGTCATGTGTTCGAATCTCGCTCGATGCGGATGTTTGTGTTTAACCTAATGACCTCGGCAATAGGTGGACTTAAAATGGGTATCTGAACTGTTGTGGATTGTAAACGCGACTAATGTGATTGTAACCACAATACCAATTCAGTACTAGCCACGATTGTATAGTGGCTAGAGGCTCAGCTGCCAGGCCCGTGGTCTTGCGCTCGATCCGCATCGGAGCGGGTGCACATTTTTTTAAATTGACTTGACTCCCAGGTCGACCTAGCCTGAAATGTGTACCAAGAAATGTCTTGGGGAGCACACGAGGCAGTCGTGATACTGACCACATCATCCGCAATAGACTTATTGGTTTATGAAAGATGGATCTAGCTTTATATGCCTAAATGCGCCTAAGACGTGTAGATGGGTCTTTTAATTATTTGCAAGTGGTCAATGAAAGTATCGGACTAGCACCGTATACGAGATACAATTCTATGCACGTAAAAGGACATATTATATGCTTTAGATTACTTTTATTAGTACTCATAGTAGTAATAGCAGTAGTAGTAGAAGGTATAGTAGGAGTACTAGTAGCAGCAGTTGTAGTAATTGTAGTAGTAGTAGTAGTAGTAGTAGTAGTAGTAGTAGTAGTAGTAGTAGTAGTAATAGTAGTAGTAGTAGTAGTAGTAGTAGTAGTAGTAGTAATAGTAGTGGCAGTGGCATTGGCAGTTGTAGTGGTAGTGGTTGTGGTGGTGGTAGTGATGGGGACAGTGGTAGCGGCAACAGCAGCAGCAGCAGCAGCAGTAGTTGTAGTAGTAGTAGTAGTAATAGTAGTAGTAGTAGTAGTAGTAGTAGTAGTAGTAGTAGTAGTAGTAGTAGTAGTAGTAGTAGTAGCTGACGAAGATGAAACACAAGATGAAAACGCAGTTAACTCAAATAAAACCGAACGGACAAGAGAAAACAGAGAAGCGCAGAAACAGTAACACAGAAAAACGAACGAAACGCTCTTGTAATTCAGTGATAACATTGAGCGTCACCTTTATTACGGAGAGGTAACAAGAATAGAAGAGGGGATTATGAGGAAGACGGTTGATATAAAGGACACGAAGTGAGCAAGGGAGAAAGTACTTTAAAGTACTACAAATTAAAGCCTCTATTTAACTCTTGTAAAGTTGTTTCCACGCAGTAAGCGTCTTCGGTAATCCCAAAGCACGAAAAATCAACAAAGCTACAGACTTCAAAAAAAAAAAAAAAACCGCGAAGGGGGGAACAATCCCCAGTGATGTTTGCTCTTCTCAGCCAATAGAATCTTACGTAGTTCCACGATTCTCTGATAGTCCCGCCCATCGAATGTCAATCAAACCGGGGGCCGGAAATCCAGGGGAAGAGACGCGCGTGCGTTGAAAACCCGGCTGTAACAGGGGCTCCTCACAGCATCTGTTGCTCGGAGCATATGTGACATTGATTCAATTGTCAGAATTCCAAACAGAAGTGGTTGCACACGCCGGAGACCAGGGAAAGCCTCTTTGATTTGTTCCCCCTCCCATCTCCGTGTAGCCAGGAAACAAAAAGAGAGAAAGAGTTATAGCAGGAAATATTTCACCAGGGATTTAGTGAGATTCACTGGAGGATGACCTGCCTAGATGTCATGTATCAGCCTTTGACTACTGCCTTCCCTGCATACCCCAGGGCAACGGCAGCCTGCTCAACCGACTTCTCCCACGGTCAGGTAGGCAATATCGTGTCATGCCATCTACGCCGATCTTTCATTCTAGAATTTTTGGAGAATCTGTCATAGAATTTTCAGAGAATCTCTCATAGGTTTAAGGAGCATCTGTCATAGGTTTACGGAATGCATGTCCGTTGTCAGGTTTCCCCTTGCCTCTAGGCATGCATTCATTTCGTATGGACGTGTTACTTTTGTGTGAGTCAGTGTGTTTGAACAAAATAGAGACTCTGGTAGGACCGTATCTTAGTGTTGGTTTTGCAATTTGTATGGACTTTTTCTGTGGAATAAAGCGATATAAGAAGGACTAGCTTAGCGGGAATATACGACATTGTTGAATCAAGCGATACAACACGGATTAGTTTAAATGAAGTATATAGTATTGTGGAATCAAGAGATATAACAAGGAATGGTTTAGTTGGAAAATATGACAATGTGGAATCAAGAGTCATATCAAGGACTGGTTTACTTGAAATATGTGGCATTATAGAATCAAGAGAAATAACATGATTAGATAAGTTGGAAATGTGGCAACTTTGGTTACCTTAAACTTTTCTATTTGAATAGATCTTGAGTATGTGTATAGTATAAACGTTATATAGGAAAGTTTACACGATAAAGCGCAAAAAAGATGGATAAAGAACTTTACTAAACAAAAGCACAGTGGATAGCCACTATAGTTGTTCGAGTTCAACTCCTAGCTTCTTCCTCTTCTTCGTTCACCGTCAGATGTCAGTCTGAATAAACCCAAAGTGCAGTCAGTTGAGTTCGTTGACTTCTCCGTGGAGCTTCCTTCAAACGGAGTTCACTTCTAGATGATGTGGATTACTTTGTGAGAGCGTAAAAGGGGCATCAGGTACAATTCTGGAAGTAATGGTCTGCGAGGAATGGAACTAATCAGCTCACGCAGTAATGCCTAAATCTAGTATATACTTAGTTCTACAATAGTATCTGCCACAGAGCTCTGCTTTTCGCGCTGTAATACCATGTTTTTCTCGTGCAGCCGTAAAGGGCTTAGCTTCTGTTGGCAGCTCCTCCTCTAAAATACAAGGTAAATATTGCGTCTATATTACCGATCAGTTGGACTTAAACGTTGAATTCTCATTCCGAAAGCAGTGGCAAACTACTGAACGCTTAATTGCCTAAAATACCAACGTGGGGTTGATTACAACGTCCTGCATAGAACTCGCAATATTTGAAAATAAAATGTGAAACTACACACTAATGGGGACACTACACACTGTAAAAGACTATGGATGTTTCTTTATTCTAAGCTGCCGCCAACTCTACGGCGGAGTTTGAAGTGTCTGTCAGTCGACATTTATTGGGCTCATATACGCACAGTTCTAGCGGCATCTAGCATATTAGCCTATAAAGGGTTTGAGAGTTCTACTTGTTTCGTACAGTAGTTCTAGCCATCTTTGAGTGTTAAAGGACTGTTAACTTAACTCTTTATGTCCCAAACAAAGCACCATTTATGAACACCTATTAACCATTTTTATCAAACAATCCATTAGGTTGTACCAAGGGATCTGCAATGTTCTCTTTACTTAGTACGAAATGTCTCGTGACCACCTCACTGTTGTAGGTGCTAAGACTAATACACATGTTAATTTGCAAACGTGTCTGTGAGGCTCAGTTATTCTGACGTCGCTCAGCACGAGATGCACGGATGCACGTCATACATGCACATCAACAAAGATAAACATATCCAGACACATGAGTATCATTTGGTCTTCTATTCTGTTACCTATGTCTGTTTTGCTTCATATAATCATTTTCACTTCAGTATAATTATTTTACTTTCTCCCAGTTTCAATTTGTTACGTTCTACTACTACTACTACTACTACTACTACTACTACTACTACTACTACTACTACTACTACTACTACTACTACTACTACTACTACTACTACTACTACTACTACTACTACTACTACTACTACTACTACTACTACTACTACTACTACTACTACTGCTGCTGCTGCTGTTGCTGCCGCCACCACCACCACCACCACCACCACCACCACCACCACCACCACCACCACTACTACTACTACTACTACTACTACTACTACTACTACTACTACTACTACTACTACTACTACTACTACTACTACTACAACTACTACTACTACTACTACTACTACTACTACTACTACTACAATTACTATTGTTCACCCTACAACTATTGTTGTCGCCTTTTTACTGTAACTTTTCTCTTTATTCGTTATGTGTGGTACTTTCACGTTGTTAACCGCAGCAACACGTCGCTATTTTACTTAACTCATGTGGAGTAACTTATTCACGCGTTCCTAAATGTAGCTTGTTAGCATAAATTTACAATATGGATCTTCTTCTTCTTCTTCTTCTTCTTCTTCTTCTTCTTCTTCTTCTTCTTCTTCTTCTTCTTCTTCTTCTTCTTCTTCTTCTTCTTCTTCTTCTTCTTCTTCTTCTTCTTCTTCTTCTTCTTCTTCTTCTTCTTCTTCTTCTTCTTCTTCTTCTTCTTTAGGTGTCCATCTGGTGCAGACATCGGCGATCATGACTTTTCAATCCTTGCTGCTATTTGGTTGTGCCATTATTGTCTCCTCTTCCTTCTTCTCACCCTCCTCCATTTTCTGAAGCTTCTTGAGGTGCCTGATTTGGGCACGCAGAGGCGATCATGACCCCTCAATCCTGGCTGTCATTTCAATCAATCAATCAATCAATCCATCAATCAACCAATCAGGTGTCTTCTCCGCAATGAAGGTTGGCTGCAATGGATCGCAAACACTGTTTGTCTCTATCTTTGAGTTTACATTCGGTCAGACTGATGTTCGTCCATCTCTTGATGTTATCTTCCCACTTGTTTTGTTGCCTGCCTCTTGCTGGCTTGCCCTCAACCTTGCCCTCCAGTATAGTTTTTATAAGAGTGTCATGTCTGTTAACGTGACCGAAATATTTCCCTTGCCTCTTTATTTTTATTTCTTTCATCACCTCTCTTTTCATTTCCAGTTTTTCTAGAACCTCTGTATTTCATTGTTTTTGTTTGCATGAAATAGACATATTCTTCTGTATATCCACATTTTCAAAGCCTCTATTCGACTTTCTAGATGCTGTCATTTAATAGTGTTATAAAGCTTATTTGTCCTCTAAAAAGTACTGGAGAGTTTTGGTCAGAGACCATAACTTTATGAAGGGAAAATCCCAACTGCACCTCCCCGCGGTAGAGGATGGAAACACACTACGGTGTGGCTAACACAGCTCTGGGGACCGAGTATCCACCGGAATAAGTGGACAACTCTGCAGCTGAGCAGGGCAGGGCACTCACTTGTCCTTACAGTCGGAAATGGCTGTCAAAGGCAGAGGTAAAAGACCACCATGTGGATGTGGAAGGCAAGGGGAAACCACCACATTATCTTCCCAAGACTTCATGGCAAAACATAAATCAAAGTTAGTGAAGGACGTTAATGGCTGTCTTAGGGCATCCTCGTCCGGTAGGGACAGTCATGAGCCACAGGTGACACCAGACCGTCATCCAGCTACTGATGGCAAAATCATAACTAAAATAAATAAAATTAGAGTAGGAACATGGAATGTTAGGACATTAAATGAGCTAGGAAAGTTGACCAATGTTCTAGGAGAGATGGATAGCATGAAAATGAATATACTAGGCGTTAGTGAGATGAGATGGAAGGGATCGGGCAAAATTATAGCTGACAATCATACAATAATTTATTCTGGAGGGGATACACATGAAAAAGGTGTAGGAATAATATTAGACGAAAAAACACCCAAGTCAATTAATGGATACTGGTGTATTTCAGATAGAGTTATTATGGTAAAAATCAAAGGCAAACCAATAGACATAAATATTATACAAGTATATGCACCAACAGCAAGCAGTAGTGATGAAGAAATACAACACTTTTACGACGAAATAGAAATGGCGATGGCTCAAATTGGATCACAAGAAATAAAAATAATACTTGGTGATTTTAATGCAAAAGTAGGAAAGGGAAAAATTGAGGATGTAGTGGGGAATTATGGTTTAGGTACAAGAAATGAAAGAGGGGAAAAGCTAATAGAATGGGCAAATATCAATGAGATGATAATTGGAAACACATGGTTTAAACACCATAAAAGACGACTGTACACATGGATAAGCCCTGATAAGAAAACACGCAACCAAATTGACTACATACTAATTAATAAAAGATTTAGAAATGCTTTAATTAATGTAAAGACAATGCCTGGTGCTGACTGTAATAGTGATCATGTACCACTATGTGGACAAATAAAAGTAAGATTAAAGAGAGGGAAAAAAAATGGTTAAGAACATGAGACTTAATAAAGAGGTTCTGAAAATAGATAAAGAAATGCAAGAACAATACAGAGTGACTGTGAAAAATAGGTACAATGCAATAACTAAAATACAGAGTATAGATGAACAATGGGAAATGTTAAGGGACTCCATTCATCAAACTAGCAAAGAAGTATTACCGGAGAGAGGCAAAATAGCTAAGAAAAAATGGATGAATGAAGATATCTTAAAACTGATGGACAAAAGAAAACAGAGTAAAAATGACAAACAAGAATACGCTAAGATAAATAAAGAAATAAAAGATAAATGTGGGAAGGCTAAAGAAAGTTGGTTAAACGAGCAATGCAAAAAAATTGAATTAAATTCCATTAAAGATACAAAAAATATGCACAGACAAATCAGTGAGCTTACAGGAAGAAAAATAAGAATAAATACAGGGTGTTTGAAATCAAAAACAGGAAAGATAATATTAGAGGAAGATGCTATAATGAAGAGGTGGAATGAGTATATAAGAGAATTATATGAAGGAGAAAGGGGAGAATTAACAGAAGATAGTAACTTAGAAGGTCCACCTATTCTGAAAGAAGAAGTCGCTGACGCTATGAAACGTATGAAGAAAGGAAAAACAGCTGGGCCAGATGAAATCACAATAGAAGAATTAGAAGTATTGGGAGAATTTGGAGTAGATATATTAACCAAAATGTTGAATGATATTTACAGCAGTGGATATTTACCCAGTGATATGCTGAAATCTTTATTTATAGCTATACCAAAAAGACCAGGAGCAATTGATTGTGAAGATTTTCGTACAATTAACCTTATAAACAATATCACTAAGCTTCTACTCAGAATCATAATGAGAAGAATCAAAAAGAAAATAAAAATGGAAATTAGTGAAGAACAGTATGGATTTGTGGAAGGAAAGGGCACAAACAATGCAATTTATACATTACGGACACTAATAGAAAGGTCAATAGAGAAACAGAGAGACATATATTTGTGCTTCATAGATTATACTAAGGCATTTGATAAAGTAAAACATGATGAACTGATTAAAATGTTGGAAGATATCAACATTGATGGAAAAGATTTAAGAATAATAAAGAATGTTTACTGGAACCAAGTAGCAGCAATTAAAATGGGAAATAAAGAGGGTAGTTACGAACAGATAAAGCTAGGAGTACGACAAGGGTGTGTCTTGTCACCAGATCTTTTCTCCCTGTATAGCGAAGTAATAATGAGAGGGATCAAAGAGATGTCAGGAATACTAGTTGGAGGTTATAATATAAATAATATACGCTATGCAGATGACACAGTATTGGTGGCGGATAATTCAACAGACCTACAACAATTATTAGACGTTGTAGTAACAGAGAGTGCAAGGAAAGGACTCTCCTTGAATATCAAGAAAACAGTAACAATGGTAATATCAAAGAAAATGGTGACACCAAAATGTGACATAGAAATAGAAGGGAAAATCCTTAACCAAGTTGATAATTTTAGATACCTAGGGGCATTTATAACATCAGATGGAAGATGTACAACAGAGATTAGGAGTAGAATAGGGCAGGCAAAAGCCGCATTTCAGAAAATGAAGAGTATCTTATGCAATAAGTCACTATCACTGAATGTAAGAAAGAGAGTGCTGAAATGCTATGTAGAACCAGTTTTGATGTATGGCAGTGAATCTTGGAATGTAAATGAACAAATTAAGAAGAAATTAGAAGCAACAGAGATGTGGTTCCTGAGACGAATGTTGCGAATTCCTTGGACTGCCAGAGTAACTAACGACGACTGCCTGAAACAGGCTAATGAAACTAGAACATTGTATGCAACAATAAGACAGAGACAAACATCTTTCTTCGGTCACGTGATGAGAAGAGAGGCATTGGAGAACATCGTAACAACTGGAAAGATCGAGGGGAAGAGAGGCAGAGGTAGACCAAGAGAAGTGATGCTGAATGGATTGAGACGGTGGCATGGAGGAATATCAGCACCAGAGTTGATCCAGAAAACCAAAGACCGAGATCTATGGAGAGCCATGAACGCCTACGCCAACCGGCACGGCACTTGATGATGATGATAAAGCTTATTTAACTCATATGTTTTTGTTTGTTACACAGCTGTTTAAGATGGCCACACATACACACACACACACACACACACACGCACACACACACGCACGCACGCACACACACACACGCACACACACACACACGCACACACACACACACACACACACTTTACTCTGTCTTCCTCTACCCCTCTTGCCTATCATGTTCCCACATATTTCTCTATTGATATTCCCCCATAAACTTGTCGTGTCTCTTCCTTATCGTTGTCATGAGCGATCTTGCAAAATTCTGCAGCACTCGGTACCTCAGAGTTTGTCTTCTTCCGTGTCCAAATATTTCCAACATTCTTTTGAAAAATCACATCTAGACTGCGTTTAGTTTATTTATCATTCCTTTACTTATAGCCCAACAGTCGTATCCTTAAGGAAGATTAGTCCACACACATCAACATAATTTATTCACGTAAAATCAATTAATGTAAACCTGCATAGATCGTTAACAGAAAACAAAGAAACCTTTTATACACTTCTAGGCGCATTTGGCATATGGTCAGTACAAGTAAAGGACCCTTGTAAATACCGTGGGGCACATTGGGCATAAGATGCAAGGCCCATATTTCTATAGACCAATCAATGATGGGTGATATGGTCAGTATCACATCCACCGCCTTTACCCCCCCCCCGCCCCCCCCCCTCCCCTAACATTTCTCGTATCCACTTTAGACTGGCTCGGTCTGGAAACCAAGATCAGTTATAAAAATTCTAATTCCCCATGATGCGGGTCGAACCCACGATATCCGGGCCGACAGGCGAGCGACTAGCTCTTCGTTACCGCGACTCCCATTGGACATAAGGTGCTAGCCCCTATTTGTATTGTCCAACAGGCACTCGGGGGTGATGTTTTTAATGTGACACCGGCTGTCTGTAGTTCCCATGATATTATCCTGATACACCGGCTGTCTGTAGTTCCCATGACATTATCCTGCTACACCGGCTGTCTGTAGTTCCCATGACATTATCCTGCTACACCGGCTGTCTGTAGTTCTCATGACATTACCCTGGTACACCGGCTGTCTGTAGTTCCCATGACATTACCCTGTTACACCGGCTGTCTGTAGTTCCCATGACATTACCCTGGTACACCGGCTGTCTGTAGTTCCCATGACATTACCCTGTTACACCGGCTGTCTGTAGTTCCCATGACATTACCCTGTTACACCGGCTGTCTGATGTTCCCATGACATTACCCTGGTACCCGGCTGTCTGTAGTTCCCATGACATTATCCTGGTACATCGGCTGTCTGTAGTTCCCATGACATCACCCTGGTACACCGACTGTCTGTAGTTCCCATGACATTATCCTGGTACACCGGCTGTCTGTAGTTCCCATGGCATTATGCTGGTACACCGGATGTCTGTAGTTCCCATGACATTATCCTGGTACACAGGCTGTCTGTAGTTCCCATGACATTACCCTGGCACACCGACTGTCTGTAGTTCCTATCACATTATCCTGGTATACCGGCTGTTCTTAGTTCCCATGACATTATCCTGCTACGCCGGCTGTCTGTAGTTCCCATGAAATTATCCTGGCACACCAACTGTCTGTAGTTCCCATGACATTATCCTGCTACACCGGCTGTCTGTAGTTCCCATGACATTATCCTGGTACACCGGCTGTCTGTAGTTCCCATGACATTATCCTGCTACGCCGGCTGTCTATAGTTCCCATGACATTATCTTGCTACGCCGGCTGTCTGTAGTTCCCATGATATTATCCTGATACGCCGGCTGTCTGTAGTTCCTATGAAATTATCTTAATGCACCGGCTGTCTGTAGTTCCCATGACATTATCCTGGTACACCTGCTGTCTGTAGGTCCCATGAAATTACCCTGCTACACCGGCTGTCTGTAGTTCCCATGACATAAATAACCAAGGAAGGTGTAGCGTGCCATACATATGGGAATGTTTTTTGGCTAGTTGTCGTTCGAGATAGTTTACCATTATTATTGTCTTTATTGTTGTTGTTTGTTTTGTTTTGTTTTTATGGGTGAATTAGTCTGTCCTGAGGTAGTGTTTAAACAGGTTGCGACTGTATGTATAATGATTGCTGGTGTCTGTGATTTCTTGTAGAAGATTGTTCCACAACTGAGTGGCAGAGTATGCTAAGCTTGTCTATCCTAGGTTTCACAGGTTAACCCAGCTGGGTATCAGGAAATGTCTTGGGAATGGAAAGGCTGCGGCTGTCTCTTTGCCTCAATGCATGCATGCAGGCTTGTGGGCTTGTAGGTGTCTGTCTGTCTGTCTGTCTGTCTATCTGTCTGTCTGTCTGTCTGGGTGGATGGATGGATGGATGGATGGATGGATGGATGGATGGATGGACGGACGGATGGATGAATGGTTGGATGAAATGGTTAACCAACACTATATATTTCTGACACTATTGCAGAGCCTGTCTAGGATGCACGAACCCCTAGACCTGGGCCCAACATCATCCACATCCTTGACGTCATCTTCGCTGTCGTACCCAGTGCCCGCCTTACTGACACCGTCGTCATCGGGTTCGGCATCTGCTGCTTCAATCATACCCTCTCCTTCCACGTCAAGGGCATCGTCGTCCTCGTCGTCTTCCGGTTTGGTCAAAGCCGAGTCTGAGAGAGATACAGAACCCAAGGGGGCCCAGTACATCACAGCCAACTGCGTGCTCTTGACCTACTTTAATGGCGACACTGCCAGCGTCGTGGACGACCATTTTACTCGCGCCCTGTCTGTGGACGCTCATAGAGAAAGCAAGTCTTTGTCACCAAAGGGTAAGCCAGTTTCGTATTTGATCTTATTTTAGTTGAAATGAGTCTCACACAGTGACAGTCATCATCTTCTGTCCGTTATCCTCTCTGGAGCATAGGTGATCAAAAAGCGCACGCCAAACCGTCCTTTCTTATGTTCCTGCGACTCCCTCCATTTTTGCCCATATTATTCATCTCTGTTTCTAATTATCTTCTCTGTGTAGTTTTTTGTCTGACTCTACTTCTAATTATCTTCTCTGTGTAGTTTTATGTCTGACTCTATTTCTAATTATCTTCTCTGTGTAGTTTTATGTCTGACTCTACTTCTAATTATCTTCACTGTGTAGTTTTATGTCTGACTCTACTTCTAATTATCTTCACTGTGTAGTTTTATGTCTGACTCTACTTCTAATTATCTTCTCTGTGTAGTTTTATGTCTGACTCTATTTCTAATTATCTTCTCTGTGTAGTTTTATGTCTGACTCTACTTCTAATTATCTTCTCCGTGTAGTTTTATGTCTGACTCTACTTCTAATTATCTTCTCTGTGTAGTTTTATGTCTGACTCTACTTCTAATTATCTTCTCTGTGTAGTTTTATGTCTGACTCTACTTCTAATTATCTTCTCCGTGTAGTTTTATGTCTGACTCTACTTCTAATTATCTTCTCCGTGTAGTTTTATGCCTGACTCTACTTCTAATTATCTTCTCTGTGTAGTTTTATGTCTGACTCTACTTCTAATTATCTTCTCCGTGTAGTTTTATGTCTGACTCTACTTCTAATTATCTTCTCTGTGTAGTTTTATGTCTGACTCTGTTTCTAATTATCTTCTCCGTGTAGTTTTATGTCTGACTCTACTTCTAATTATCTTCTCTGTGTAGTTTTATGTCTGACTCTGTTTCTAATTATCTTCTCCGTGTAGTTTTATGTCTGACTCTACTTCTAATTATCTTCTCTGTTTAGTTTTATGTCTGACTCTATTTCTAATTATCTTCTCCGTGTAGTTTTATGTCTGACTCTACTTCTAATTATCTTCTCTGTGTAGTTTTATGTCTGACTCTGTTTCTAATTATCTTCTCTGTGTAGTTTTATGTCTGACTCTACTTCTAATTATCTTCTCTGTGTAGTTTTATGTCCGACTCTACTTCTAATTACCTTCTCTGTGTAGTTTTATGTCTGACTCTACTTCTATTGTCCTGTGGATTACAGAAAAAGAACTTTCTAATGATACTGTTATCAAGGTTACTCAACGTGCCCTAAACGAACGACCCCAGGGTCTTCTCTTTCCCCCCCCCCCCCCCATATTGATTCGCTGGATTCTGCCTAGTTTTCTCCGCATGCTCAGCATTAGTGATCCTGCCATACGGTTGTATTCCTTTTCTGCGCAGGCAGCAGGTCGTGAATGATTACAGTTGAATTGAATTGTTTAGCGTGTCTCCATATTTCTTATCCGTGCAGATGTATTGACTTAAAGTTAGAATAGAATATTTTACGTTTGGTGATAGCTTTAATTTCTGTTGACTATCACAACTTGCTTGTGCTTTGAAAACTCTCTCGCCTTTTCATATTCTTAGTTTTTTCTTATTCTTCTTCCTTCACCTTCAGATGTCGATGTAAATAAATAAAAATAAAACAGTAGTCAATATAAGTTCATTGATATCTCTCTAGAGTGTTCCTTCAATTGGAGCGGGTGTGGGTCAACATTGTTTCTATGTTCTGGATATGTTGGACAGTCCTGCAACAAATGTTTAGTTGTTATTTTACCGGTTTCACGGTCACATTCATCAGTATATCGCATCTGTAGTTTATTAAACATGTGGTATTTCGGCATTTCAGCCTGTTGTGGCTTGTCCTTAGTCTAAATTTTGTTATTTATTCGTTTCAGTTAAGTTGGTAATATATTATTTGTATTCTTAGTTGAATATCTTTATCTGTTTCCCCACCTTCGTCTGTGTTATTGCCCAAATAGGTGCTGATTTCACGACCTCGAGTGAGGTTTCATCAAGATGACAACAACAGAGAGAAACTGTTCTGACTTAATGCTGTAGGTAGCGTCACATGTACAGCAAAGTGTTGTGATCCTTTTTCGATGTGAATCCCGGTCGTCGAATAATGTGTTCACTTACATTTAACACTTGGTCAAATCACACTAAAGAAATTTTACCTCCCCAGTGGCCCCTCCCATAGTATTTAGTCTCTTTGAAAGTTAAGAACTGATGATTTTTTTTCTTTTCAAAAGTTTTTTTCCCCCCATTGGGCAACTCCTGCTGAACTTACTGGAAATTAAAGAGTTAATGCGCATAAATATTGGACAGGAACAATTATCGAAATATCTTAGCGAAGATATACCTGACACATAAAGAGCATCATGTCTCGGGAACTGATACACTCTGGCCATATTAAACGTCACATGAAGGAAGGCATGGTTGCTAGAAGAAGAGGAAAAAGTCGACAAGCACGACGAGGACCCAGGACATTGCAGACACTGTAGGTATGATGGTGCGTGAGAAGCCAGAAATGGCGAGAGATGGAGATAATTTGTTGTCGCACTGTCATGAGATGGACGTTCTGCAGCGGACCTACTACATGATGATAAGTATGTACATGAGGTTACATGTATACGGGTTACCTCTGTGATATACCAGATATGCTTCAGTAATGTGATATACCAAATATGCTTCAGTAATGTGATATACCAAACATGCTTCAGTAATGTGATATGCCAAATATGCTTCAGTAATGTGATATACAAAATATGCTTCAATAATGTGATATGCCAAAAATGTTTCAGTAATATTACATACCAAATATGCTTCAATAATGTGATATACCAAACATGATTCAATAATGTGATATACCAGATACGCTTCAGTAATGTGGTATGCCAAATACGCTTCAGTAATATTATATACCAAATATGCTTCAATAATGTGGTATGCCAAAAATGTTTCAGTAATAATATATAACAAATATGCATATAAATAATATGATATGCATAAAAATGTTTCAGTAATATTATATACCACATATGCTTCAGTAATGTGATATTCCAAAATTGCTTCAATAATGTGATATAACAAAGTTGCTTCAATAATATGATATACCAGATAAGCTTCAATAATATGATATACCAAATATGCTTCAATAATATGATATACCAAATATGCTTCAATAATATGATATACCAAATATGCTTCAATAATGTGATATACCAGATGTGCTTCAATAATGTGATATACCAGATGTGCTTCAATAATGTGATATACCAAAGTTGCTTCAATAATATGATATACCAAATATGCTTCAATATTGCGATATTCCAACGTTGCTTCAATAATATGATATACCAAAGTTGTTTCAGTAATGTGATATACCAAAGTTACTTCAATAATGTGATATACCAAAGTTGTTTCAGTAATGTGATCTGCCAAAGTTTTTGTAATAATATGATATACCAAATATGCGTCAATAATGTGATATGCCAAAGTTGCTTCACTAATATGATATACCAAATGTGCTTCAAAAATATGATATACAAAACTTGCGTTAATAATATGATATACCAAAGTTACTTCAGTAACATGATATACCAAATATGCTTCAATAATGTGATACACTAAATATGCTTCAGTAATGTGATATTCCAAATATGCTTCCATAATATGATATACCAAAGTTACTTCAATAATATGGTATAACAGTGGTTCTCAACCGTTTTTGGTCCATGTTCACCATATGTTCAGAATGTCATCTCCCCCTTTCCAAAATGCCCCCCCCCCCCACGCTACACACACCCATATATATATATATATATATATAAATGTATATATATATATATATATATGTGTGTGTGTGTTGGTGTATATATATATATATATATATATATATATATATATATATATATATATATATATATATATATATATATATATATATATATATATATATATATATATATATATATCCACACACTCACACATAATTCAAGATCGGGGGACGATCGCATTTTGTGTTGTCCTGAAGCCAGTTTGAGCATGCCAATCTGTTTTCATAATTCTTCCCTGGAAAAACTAACCACCCCCCACCCCCCCCCCCCCCCACCTCCCGGGGGCGGGAGAGTTCCCCGGTTGATAACCACTGTGATATACCAAATATGCTTCAGTAATGTGATATACCAAATACGCTTCAAAAATCTTATATATCAAAGTTGCTTCAATAATATGATATATCAAAGTTGTTTCAATAATATGATATACCAAAGTTACCTCAATAATATGATATACCAAATGTGCTTCAGTATTGTGATATACCATATATGCTTCAATAATGTTCACAGGGGGTTATCAAAAACATATCCCAAATGTGTTCTCAATAATGTATGCATGAGGTTACCTCTATTATATACTGAATGTACTTCAATATATGTTTATATGCATTGTGTTACCTATATGATAGTCCCGAAATGTTTAACTGATATATACATAGAGTTACCTATATGATATGCCCAACATATTTTTGATAATATATTAAGGGTTATCTATGGTATTCCCAAAATGTATCAATCGTATATGGGGTTATATGGTTATGAATATAATACAAAAGAAAACCCGCCTCGAGGGTAAATCGAATACAGTGTCACCGCGCGGACAAGCAAGCTTGCTAGCTACTGCGCTACTGTGGCTCCCAGTTACTTCTATGGTATCCCTAGTGTTTCAAATGGTGTATAAATGGGATCATTGCTGTGACAGCTTCAATATGTTTAAACCGTATGTAAGCTTTAATTGCTTTTACAAAACCATTTCTCCCTCTTTTGTTTCCAAACGTTTACAGCTTCACTACTTATATTTTCAGCTCCTACCCCCATGTCAGCCAGGAATCTCCCGCCATCGTTTTGGAATAGCTCCTATCAATATCAACATCATCTGCACCATTTTCTGGGTTCCAACAGTCAGTACCACCCTCAGCAACACCACACCAGCATTAACAGTGGCAGCGGAGTCGGCAGCTCGTCTGGTGCGGATGGCTTCCATGCCAGCCACCCGTACTTGTCCCCGGCATTACATGGGTTGTCCAGCTTGCAAGGAGACCCGTGGGCATATAACTTCTCTTCTACGGCATCTGCCATGCCCTATCCTCATAGACATCTACCCTACGATCTCAGTTACCCATCAAGTCATAGGTAAGTGGAAACACCAATTGCACAGCAGCTTTTGATGTTCAGTACATTTAATATTTCAACTATATCGTCGAACACTATTAGTACCGACTTTCCGCCTCTCCAATAATACTAATAATAATAATAATAATAATAATAATAATAATAATAATAATATATTAATAATAACTAACCTGCTTATCATTCTTCTATCGGAGGTAGAATGTATCTTCCTCAGCTAATAACCATTGCTACATTAATACTTATATTAGTGAGTTATGTAGAATTATAGTTGCTCATTTCCCGTGTTTCTCATCTCATCTCATCTCATCTCATCTCATCATGTTCCTCTTGTACCTTGCGGTGTCGAGGTGAAGTATAAACTTCGTGAGAGTGCCCGGTTATGGGCTTCGTATATCGACATTCCCATGGATTCTGTTATTCCCTCCGTCCAGCGTTTACGTGGTCGGCCTCTTCCTCTGTTTCCATCTGGTCTGTACGTCATTGCCTGTTGTGGCATGCTGTTGACTGGTAGCCTACTTGCATGGCCAAACCATTTGACTTGCTGCTTTCTAATAAAATCTAGAGCAGCTTTAACCCCCACTTTAGTCCTGATTTCTTCATTTCTGATCTTATCTCTTCTTGATACGTTGAGTATTCTTCTCAGGAACCTCATTTCTGTTGTTGTGATTTTTCTTTTCTCTTTTTCTGTCATTGTCCAGGTTTGGCATTGGTAGCACAGAGTTGGTAGGAAGATTGTGTTGTAAAGTGCTTTCTTAGTAGTTATTGATACATGTTTGTTCTTTAGTATTGGTGCCATTTGTCCAATGAGTTGATTTGCCTTATTGCACCTATTTTCGATCTCGTCTTCTGATCTGCCATTTGATGATATTATACTTCCTAGGTACTTGAAGCTCTTTACTTGTTTCAAGGGATGTTCGTTTAGGTGAATTGTTGCTGTTTGTTCTTCTTTAGTTATAGTCATTACCTCTGTTTTGCTTGTGCTAATTTTCATGTTATGTTCCCTACACATTTCGTTTAGACTATTCATGTGGTCTTGTAATTCAGCTTCTGATTTTGCTATTAGTGCTTGGTCGTCCGCAAACAGGAGTTCTCTAATGGTTAGATTTGCAGATGGTTCTTCTTCTGTGTTCTCGTCATGCGGTATTCTTGCTGTCTCTGCTTGGCTGGTTTCTTTACATATGTTGTCTATATATGTTATGAACAAGAGAGGGGACAGGACACAACCTTGTCGTACTCCAGATCTTATGGTGAAGGGTTCTGAGTGTCCTCCAGTTGCTCTCACTATGCATTCACTGTTGTCGTATAAACTTCTACATAGGTTTGTTAGATGTGTACTCACTCCATATTGTTTAAGGATTTCCCACAGCTTGTTTCTATCTACCCTATCAAATGCCTTTTCTTGGTCAACAAAGGCTAAGTAGAGTGTTTCATTGAATTCAATTGATTTTTCTATAAGTTGTCTAAGAGCAAAAATGGCGTCTGTGCATCCTTTGTTTTTCCTAAATCCAAGCTGCGTTTCGCTTAGCTGGGGTTCTAAAGTAGTTCGTAATCTTTTTTCAAGAATTTTGCAAAATATTTTCCCAGTATGACTCAACAGTGAAATGCCTCTGTATTGTGTGCAATCTCTTTTGCTGCCTTTGTTTTTCCAAATTGGGATAATTATGGCGTTTCCCCAGTCTCGTGGTGTCTGTTGTTCTACCCAAACATGGTTGAATAGTCTATGTAGCCAAGCTGTTCCTACTTCCCTTGCTGCTTTAATTAGTTCATTTGGTATTTCATCCTGTCCTGGTGATTTGTTCAATGGGGCTAATCTGATGGCTTCTATAATTTCTTCTTTTAGTATGTCTGGTTCTAGTTCCTCGGTGACATCTGTGTAGGTCTCTTGAATTCCTGTGACATCTGATGGGATGTTGAGAAGTTGTTCGAAATACTGCTTCCATCTTATTAGGATGTGTTTTTGTTCACTTATTGGTTCTCCATTTTCGCTGTTAATTATTTCAGTTGGGTCAAAGGGTACTCCTCTGGTTCGCATTGCACTTATCTTTTTGTAGAAGTTTCTGGTTGCCTCCTTGTAGTTTTTATTTAGGGTTTCTCCATACTCTTCCCAGTCTTTCTGTTTTTCCCTCTTTACTATTCTACTCACATGTCTTCTCGATATTCTGTATTCTATGAGATCACATTCCTGTTTGCTCTTCAACCACTTTTTATATTTTTCCTTTTTTTTCTTTTACCGCTTTCTTTACTTCTGCGTTCCACCAACTTGTTATTTTCTTTATCCGTGTTTTGCATTTTTTCGTGGTTCCGCATGTTATTTTTGCAGTATTTAAAACGCTTGATTTGAACGTCTCCCATTCTTCTTCCACTGTTTTTCTTTCCGTAGGTAATTTTACAAAGAGTTCAGTTAGTTCTTTCTCATAATTTTCCCTTACTGCCTCGTCTTTAAGGTTTTTTAAGTTTACTGATTCGCATGGCATGTATTTTCCTGCTTTTTGTTTTCTTCTTCTAATGGTTCTTATTGTGGCAACGACTGCTTTATGATCTGTGTTTATACTGAAATTGGGCACTGCTCTTGCATCTAATATATTTCTCTTTCTGTTATTTCTTGTTAATATAAAATCAATTTGGCTTTTAGTATCTAGATTGTTCCATTTATACCAGGTGTATACTTGCGAATTTTTATGTTTATAGAATGTGTTTGTTATATAGAGATCGTGTTGGCTGCAAAGCTCTATCAGTCTACTTCCGTTATCATTCCTTTCATTTTGCTGATCTCCAAATGCTCCCAGGTGTTTTTCTATGCCCCCTCTGTTATGTCCTAGTCTTGCATTGAAGTCTCCCATAACTATGATGTTGTCCTGCTTATCTATTTTATTTAGCACATCATGTATGTCTTCGTAGAAGTCCTCACATTCTTGCTCATTATTGTTTGCATTACATGGTGCGTATATCTGTACATATGTTGTGATTGTTTGTTCTTTTATTCTCACTGTTATGATTCTTTCTGATATATATTTTATTTCTAGTATTGCTCTTGCTAGCTGTGGTTCGATGACTATTCCCACACCGTGTCTTGCCCTTTCTTGCTGTTCTACTCCAGAGTAAACAAACGTGTAACTGCGGTGGAGCTCCTTGCATCCTTTCCCTTTTGTTCTGGTGTCCGCTATTCCCATCAGACCAATATTCCTCTTCTCCATTGTTTCTATAAGCTCTTCTTCTTTTCCCGTGTTTGTATACTGCATATATTGAAACTATTATTAATCAATCTTCAAGACCAACCTCATAAGTGATGTAAGATGAGTTAATGTATGAAAGAAATAAGATCAGAAGGGTTACATGTTATCCGGGCCTGCATGCCCAGGTCTTAACTATATTAAAATAAAGTTCGATCGTTCGTTGGTTATTTCAAATAAGTTTTCATGTTTTATAGAGACTTCATCAAAATGGTTGCTCTAAATTAAAGTTGGAAAGTAACTTGGTCTTCACGTTATCGTAATCTTCTTCGATCTGTTTGCTGTCGGTGAAAGCACTGGCCACTTGAACATATCTCTCTTTACGTATACAGCCTGCAACAAGTGGTATGATGCAAGTTAAAGTAACAGGTCTTTGAAAATAACTTTCTACTGATGTTTACGTAGTCTTAATTGAGTAGCTTGTTGTCTGCTAAAGTAAGGCAACGTGAAAATAACATTTTTGCTGTATTTAAATTGTCTTCATCGAGCAGTTTGCTATCGTTAAAGTACTGGACATTTGAAAATAACGTTCACTTAGTCTTCGTCGACATTTTCTGTCAGTTTAAGTACCAAGCATTTGCATATAACTACCCTTGACGTTCACTTAGGTTTCATAGAGCATTTATTGTCGTTTAAACGGATATTTGAAAATAACTGACTCTTGACGTTCATGTACTAGATTGGTTAAAATATGTGGTTCTGAACCATTCATGACTCGAAATGTACTCCCTACAAGGAGCATGTAAATCAGTACTACTGTATGGATAAGAAACACGTGGAATGGCTAAAACAGTTACTGGACAACTACAATCATTAGTTAGTTGGTGCCTCGCAGAATAGATGGATGAACATGGTTTGACAGGATCTCTAATACATGATACATGACAAGGCAGACGTGGTTGCGGCCTTGTGGGAGCACGTGCACACCTCGGAGGAGCAAATGGATTACCATGGTCTGGCAAGAATGAGACAACGAGGAGTGACGAAGGGATCTGGCCAACGCTCAACGCTCAGAGGAAAGGCGAGATGGACTTATAATCAGATTGCTACTGGTACTATTAGTGGTGGAACTCTTCGCTGGCTGCTGAGGATGGGGACGGAGCACTTATGGGAATGCCCCGAATGCTGTGATGTCGATTCCTAAATCAATCAATCAATCAATCTAATGTGGAGTTCATTGGGAGCTAAACAAATATTATGTACACGGGTGGGGGAGGGGGCGGGGGATAGAAACGCTGGCGCTGGTTAGGGCACACATTATTAAAACCTGTGAATAGTTGCATTAGAAAGCCCTTTGTTTGGAATTCACACAACAAACGAAATAGAGATAGGACTAAAACACTTTGGAAAGAGAATTAGCGACAGGAATGAATGATGTGGGGAGGACTTGAACGGAGCCTAGTGAGATAGCGAAGGACAGGACGACTTGGGGTGGGTTGGGTGACGGCCTATGCTTCAGTGGGGGGGGGGGAGGATGATAGAATAACGAACATGACAATATTGCTTTTGATGGCGCTAACTAAGAGTTAAAAAGCTTGGGGTGAGGGGAGGCATAACATTTACGTCATTGACACACCGAATGGTAGAGAGGATTTGAGTGAAAGTAACACGCACAACACTTACCTGATGTACGAAAGATGCGTGCTTGGAAGGGAAGAATGTAAGACGGGCCTTCATTTCTAATTTCTGACCCTTTGAAAATAAAGTTCTTTCGTTCGTTCTCTCTTTCTTCCTCTCTCTCTCTCTCTCCCTCATCCTCTCTCGCTCTCTCTCTCCTCTCTCTCATCTCCCTCTCTCTCTCTCTCTCTCTCTCTCTCTCTCTCTCTCTCTCTCTCTCTCTCTCTCTCTCTCTCTCTCTCTCTCTCGCTTCTTCCCATATCTGTATCAGTGTCTCATATTGTGATCAAAGAAAAACAGCTACAATTTAATATATTTTTCAATGTTGACTATTTTCCCCCAATGTCTCATTTAAGATCTTTTCTACAGCTTTTCTATGCTCATTTATATATGCTCACGTAAGATCTTTTCTACTCTGCCAACTCCTTAAGTTTCCAAGATCTTTGTATCTGATGTGGGAAGTAAGTCTCAGAGTCGTAAAGTGCTACAGGTCAGATATAAGAAAGCAACAAGTAAAGAACCTCCTCTCTCACCATAAGGCATACTTGGTATAAGGTCCGATCTGCGTTGTGATCAGTATCACGCCTTCCGCCTTTACTTCACAGACAATTACCGGGTACCCACTTTAGACGCGGCCGACAAGGGAACCAAGGCCAATGAGAAAGAAATATCGTGGCCTCGAAGTGGATTCAGCACATGCCCCCTGGACGGTGAGGCCAGATTTTAGGATGCAGTGCTACTACGGCTTTTACGGGTCAGATGTTTAATGTTAGGACCACTCTTGTTGAAATGAGATGTAATAGGCATATTGTGCGAGCTCGGTATTTTTATGCCAATCAGTACTCGGTGAGTGGTATGGACAATATCAAGCCGGATTTACTTCCCAGGAAATGTACTGGTACCCGTGTTAGATTGTCTCCACCTAGCAGTCAAGGCCAGTGACCCGAGAGTCAAGGCCAGTGACCTGGGAATCAAGGCCAATGACCTGGGAGTCAAGGTCAGTGACCTGGGAGTCAACGCCAATGACCTGGGAGTCGAGACCAGTGACCTGGGAGTCAAGGCCATTGACCTGGGAATCAATGTCAGTGACCTGGGAGTCAAGGCCAGTGACCTGGGAGTCAAGGCCAGTGACCTGAAAGTCAAGGCCAATGACATGGGAGTCAAGGCCAGTGACCTGGGAGTCAAGGTCAATTAAAGAAAACAATCTCTATAGATGTGCCTGGTGTTTACTCTTTTGCCCAGCTATGTATTAATGTTATTTGATGTAGAATGTTTCTCGGAGAATGCATTTGTAGGCTACTGCTATCCGAGATCACATTTCAGCGTCACAATGCCTAATCAGTGAATGATTTGACCCAGGTAGTGAAATAACGAAAACACTTCACAAGTATTGTTCCGTAGACAAAGCAGTGGCAGAAATAGACGTAGATATCAGAGG
>OY992886.1:60491818-60506818 GCA_963921405.1 Cepaea hortensis
ATAAACAATATGCAATCTCATTGCATTTGTCGATGTTATACTGTTTTCAGTATTCAATAAATGAGAATACTATAGCCATAACTGTTTATTTCCCTGTTGCAGGCTTAGTCAAAACTACAGTTCCTTTCTCATGCAGCCGTCGGCAGTTCGCTCAGCCCAGTTCAGTGCCATGAGCAGTCACTGTGACGTCACAAAACAACCAGAACATTCCAGATCCAGGTTCTCGGACCATCGGTTGGTGTCCGACTACACGCCACATCACAGTTCCTTCTCTGGTGAGCTCGAATTTCAACTCGAATTTCATTGTTCTTTTGTTGTCTAAGATTAGCTTCATAAGTTATGTTGAATGAAATAATGTGCGAGAGGAAATAGAGAAGAAGGGCAGAATGCGTGCCCAATTCTTAACCCTTTGAAAACAAAGTTTGTTCGCTCGTTCGTTCGTACAATAACACGTCTAACTTGCTTCTGTTGTTTAGTCATGTATGAGCAACAAGTACCACATTATCGTCTTACTAATAAGTTTATGAACAGGTAAAATGTCAGGAATAGAAGGATGGCACGTTCATATCCTTCATACCAGCCTTTAGTTGTATAATCTGACTTGACATAACACAGATAGTCCCACTGTATGAGTGTATGTGGAGGTAAATTGACTTGACACAAAACAAGAAGTCCGGCTGTATGAGTGTATGTGGAGGTAAATTGACTTGAAATACAACAAGAACACTGGTTCTATGATCTGCATATGGAGGTAAATTGACTTGAAACAAAACAAGAAGTCCGGCTGTATGAGTGTATGTGCAGGTAAATTGACTTGACACAAAACAAGAAGTCCGGCTGTATGAGTGTTTGTGGAGGTAAATTGACTTGAAACAACACAAGAAAACTGGTTCTATGAGTGCATATGGAGGGAAACTGACTTGACTAACTAACTATGCCACAAACTGCTATGCCACTAGGTATGGGCATATATTGCAGTACTACTTCAAAATGAGGTCAGGTCTTAGTCAGATATGACTGAGCTACCGTATAACAGTAGACGGTACTACCTGGTTTCTGTTAGCGCCGAACGTTGGGCGGCGCTTACCAAACCCGACACCCCACATTGTGCCAACGGCTTCGGGCGGAAGAGCGCAATTGGGAGGGTACAAGCCTTACCCTGGTGCGAGGAAATGCAAGCTAAAGACAAAATTGTCATGGCAGGGCAGACCAGGCCCTAAGCCTTGGTTGGCGACTGGTCTAGGATCGAAGCTCCGACAGGCGGACAGTTAGAGCATTGCTTTGCTGATCCGGCAGCTTCTGCAGCTTGTCTTGTTCCAGATGTAGGGGTGTTACCTTTCCTCTGGAGTGAACTAGACAGGCCGAGAGAGGGATCATGCTGCATGGGCAACACATGATCTCTATATTTTAGCCCAGGCTTTGTGCTATGGAGAGGCAATAACTCCATCCCTGGTCTTAACTGGTCTCGGAATCAAAGCGAGAGGCAACTGTTACGGGTTATAAGTCCTTGTCAGTTGAGCATTTGATTTGGTCAGTCGTGAGGGTCTGTTCAAGGCACTAAAGAAGATTGGCTGCCCACCAACTCTTCTGTCCATTGTGGAATCGTTCCACACAGGCATGAAGGGTATAATCAAGTTTGATGGTGCAACTTCTGAAGAATTTGAAATCAAGAGTGGAGTTAAGCAAGGTTGTGTACTAGCTCCCACCCTCTTTGGAATATACTTTTCACTTCTACTGAAATATGCATTTCGTGATCAGGATGGTGGTATATACATTCACTCACGCTCAGATGGCGGCCTCTACAATGCTCAGAGATTGAAGGCTAAGACCAAAATTAGGAGGGTACTGATCAGAGAGTTGCTTTTTGCAGATGATGCTGCAGTTACGACCCACTCTGAGGAAGAATTGCAATGTCTACTATCTGCATTCTCCAATGCTTGTTCTGAATTTGGTTTAACAATTAGCAAAAAGAAGACACAGATTATGTCACAAGGTGCACATGTGGTACCATCAATCTTTATTGACGACGCCGAACTAGAGATAGTAGACCATTTTACATATCTAGGATCAGTGGTAAATAGCAAATTATCCCTAGATCGGGAAATCAACATCCGGATTGGTAAGGCAGCAACAACAATGAACAGGTTAAGAAAAAGAGTCTGGGAGAACAGGAAGCTTACTGCCAAAACAAAAGTCCTTGTCTATCAAGCCTGTGTCCTTAGTACTCTTCTCTATGGCAGTGAAACCTGGACAACTTACTCACACCAAGAGAACAATTTAAACAGCTTTCATATGCGGTGTCTGCGAAGAATTCTTGGTATTAAGTGGCAAGACAAAATCACAAATACTGAAGTATTGGAAAGATCAGGTTGTGTGACAGTTTATTCCATGCTCAGTCTTCGTAGACTTAGATGGATAGGACATCTTAGGAGGATGGATGATGGTAGAATACCAAAGGATATCTTTTTTGGTGAACTACAGATGGGTAAGAGATCTCAGGGTCGGCCTCTACTACGATACAAAGACGTGTGTAAGCGGGACATGATTGATACAGGCATTGATAATGCACATTGGGAGCAAGTCGCCGCTGAACGTGTTGCATGGAGGGCAAATATCAGAAATGGAATAAAGTCAAAGGAGAAAATTATTGCAGAAAAGTCACACACCAAGCGTTTGAGACGTAAGATGGTGCATGATGGTGGAAATGACCACGTGTTCACATGCACCCACTGTGAACGGACATTTACAGCGCAAATTGGCCTTATCAGTCACACTCGCTACCGCCATAGTTAAAAGTTATTATGCCTTTTTAAAGCACAAACTATCGTCTGTCAAGACGGCAAGGTGCCAATGACTTCAAAATGACACAGAAAGTTTGGTTTTATGGATGAATGTTGAGGCAATCGGATTTGATACTGTATAGGAATGCCAGTTTTATGGGTTTATAATGACGTAATATGATTTGGGGGTTAGTGTCAGACACTGAGAGGTCTATCGCGCTCAGCTTTAAGCTTCCTATGCTCTACGGCGGGATACTGGGTTCATACGCCGGCCAGTTAGAATTAATCGATGGCCTCTCGTTCAGAAAACTATGCGAACTACTTAAAGTGAAATCGTGTAGATAATCAATCTAGGGTTGATTCCAATGTCCTGCAAAGGACAGAAAACATATTAAAATAACTGATTTGACAAAACGTTTCTGTGGGTGTCATTTCAGGTCATCTGACTTGACACACAAAAGTCAAGCTTAATGGGTATAAGCTGAGGTAATATGACTGGACATTATCAGAAATTCCGTTTTGTAGGTGTATGCTGGGGTAACTATGAGTTAAAGTAGACACTCACCTAGTGTTGTGTGGATATGTGATTCTGTGGAAGAATGCTCCGTTTGCAAGTATATCTAACCCGTGCAGGGCATGGACAGCGGTATGTTCTGCCTGTCCATGCATAGACAGGGTTGGCGAGACGAAGCTCAGTCTGTAGTCTATGTGCGTGCCTGTTGGGTCTGTTGTATTCCATTCTCTTAGGGAACAGTTAAGCGTGTCTTTCTGTCCAGATAGTGATAGTTGTCGCTTTACGACTTTTGATATAGTAAACAGATAGTGATAGTTGCCTCTGTACAACATCTGTACAACATCTGATATGGTAAACAATTAGTAAAGGATACTATTCCAAGCCTTGAGGCATACTGGGCAGATGGTCTAGACCAGGGGTGGGCAAACCTTTTGTGCTTGGGGCCACATTGACAAATGTAAAGCTATTGGGGGGGGGGGGGGGCCTCATACATACATATATATATCCACTTTATTTACAGCAACCTATCACAATAAGTAATTATCAATTATTTATAGGTTATTAAACAGTATAAATAACTAATTATTGCAATTTTATTTTACTTATACACTTATACATTATATTTTACAATATGGGCAAAAACTTTTACTAATTTGTTAACAAGATTTTACAATTTTTTATTATAATATTTTATTTTTGTTTTTAAATTATCTATCAACGGCTTTAATTTAGACAAAAACCGACTACATTGTCACTACAATTGTTGATTTCTAATGAGATGTATATAACTGCTTGCAATTTTTGATAATATTCTTGAAATTTGGAGCAAGTTTACTTGTTGAAATTCGCATAACAGCATGCAAGGTTCAGCCCGACAATAAAGACCTATTCTTAGATTTGTTGATCTTCAAGCAAGAAAATGCTTGTACGCAAATGTATGTTGATCCAAACAATGATAAAAGTTTAGCTGCAAAGTTTTTAAAGTTGGAAAATGATTCTTCTGATAAAGATCCATAGAAATCCAGCAAACCATCTGACGTGAATTTCTCTTTCAGGTCATGATCTGCTTGTAAGTCAAGCAGCTCCAAATGTATGTCCTCTGTGGCTGTATCAGATTCTGCACTAAAAGGGGAACTGAGAATATTGAACTGTGACTCTAAGTTCTTGAAATCTTGGAATCTCCTTCCAAATTTTTCAGTGAATGCATCTAATTGGGCGTTGTACTTTTCAGTCATTTCACCAGAAATGGTTTCTTGCTTCAGAAAAGGGAAGTGACAAACCCGTTTTTCACTTGCTTGTACATGAAATTCTGTAAAATTCACCAAAATAACTTAAAAACGAAGTAAATTTTATAATTTCTAAATGCCCTCGAGGGCGCATAAAATCAGCTGCCGGGCTGAATGCGGCCCGCGGGTCGTAGTTTGCCCACCCCTAGTCTAGACAAACATTGTATAGACCAATAGGCACTCTAGGATCATTATCACGCCGGCCGCCTTTACTTCTCAAGGTATTTACGGGTACCCATATTAGACTGGGCCAACCTAGGAGATAAAGTTTATTTAGAAAGCCCGCCTTTATGAGAATTCAAACCCAGGACCACCGGACTAGCAGACAGGAGTCTGGCCACTACGCTACCGTGGCCTCCATTTACCATGATATCGACATATATAAACCTATTTGTCTGCCTGCATACCTGTTTGTATACCTGCTACATATAGACTTCTATGTTACCCGTCTTCTTTTTATTTATAACTTCTCAGTAGCATACTCAATGATCGTAACTGATTGTCATTAAACCCATTCATTAAAAATTTAAATGGACACATGTCGCAAATAAATGGGAACCCATACTCTCATATTTACTTTTGCTCTATTCCCTCTGGTCACCGAGCGTGAGTCGGCTGACAATTCAATGACTAAAACCCGTGGATTAAACGTTGCCAAGCAAAGACTAATCTCAACCATTCTTGATGTCCTGTGCTGAACCATGATTTGATGAAACTATAATATACCTCTCCGCGGATGCGAAGCTCCGGTACCGGCCTTGGCTTGCATACTCCGCTAGTGTTTGTGTTTGAAGAGCTTTGTGTTCGTCAAAGACTGCTAGTAGAAGGCATAATGACAGGCGAGACATCATAGATAAGGATACTTGAGTTTGGATATAAGAGTGATTCCAGCAAGGAGGGACTTATGAGGGTACGAACCCTATACGTTTAGATCCAGTCTGTTACTGGAACTATCAGCGTCTATGTCTGACACGTTCTGAGAGAGACTGAGCACCATCTATAGCTTTATCTAGATTGCTTTCATAGAAATGTCTTCGCAGGAAAGGGCGGACGGTGTGATGACGATCACTACATCCACCTAGTGCCAACTGATCTATAAAAACATGGATCTCTATCACTATATGCCTTTAATACATGTAATACATGTTCTGTACGTTTACTATACAGAGGGCTATCATAAGTGATTTATAAACCAAGACTAAGTCTGACTAGAGTCAGCAGTTTATAACATTATCTTCCAATCTTTTTCTCGTCCAATCATTTATGTCAACATCCTTCTTATCAAATCTTGCTGTAAGTAACATTAACATCTACCCTCATATGAGATATAATCAGTTTAAGCTTGGTGATTATTAATGTATTCGTTTATATCGGCTCCAATTAACCTATACACTTATTTTTCTGTCCCTCCCACAGCAATAGACGCCGACGGACTCCAGGGGGCGACCAAAGATCTTTATTGGTTCTGATTTATCTTGTCCACAACATTCGGGTCAGAAACTGAGAAGGGATTAACTGGCATGATTGCTGGCGTCTGTTACATTCGTCGCTTGATGTACAAGCCAGCGCCTCCTCGTGGTTCCTGAAATATTCACGACTTAAAATATGGCTCGATGGACAAAGTATATAGAACAATGATTGTGACTTGGTAACATTAACTACACTTAATTCATGGATTCATGACGGCCATCAAGAGTTAGTTTGATCTGTACAGTCAAGCATTACCTGGCCTGTCTTGCTTAGTTCACACCATGTGATAGATGGCCGTGTTTGTTTACTTCTAGAGACAGTTGGGAAAATATGACATCACTGGTTTTCTTGCTCCTCTGCATGAGAACTGTCATTAACAACAAAAACTGTTGAAAATAAAACCACGACATCATTGTCACTATGTTATTATTATGCTTATTATCGCTATCGTCTGCTTTTGAAGGATAGATAACACAACATGATAATAGAAGTCAAAGAAAGAAATGCTGATGGAGTATTTGTAAACATGTATGTACAATTATGAATATGAAAACAGTCTCGGTAAGTAAGTCTGTAACAGCCCATTTGATGTATTAGTGCTGGCGTCATAAAGGGAACTAACTACAGTCAATGTCTCATACCACAATATGCGATGATGAAAAGTATACAGTTTAGCTATATACTGGCAATGTCTCAGCGCAAACTTGATTAGCAAAATACTCATCATTGCACGAAATCTTAGCATGTTGATGGTGAATGTATGTAGAAGTACACGAGAGAAATCAACTTCTCCACGGCATTCAACCGCTCCAGAAGAGCTAACTCCCACAGAGAAATCAATTGTGAGGTGTCTACTTCAGAGGTATCATGAGTGATGATCGTGCTATGTTTGTTACAAATGTTAATAATTACAGTTAAATGTATAGCAACAATGTAATTATTAGTGTTAAGATGCAACAAAATACCCGATTACATGACACTACGACAAATTGGCTATATGGTGGTACACTTAGATTTGTCATGACCGAACGCCACGTGTGAGCTACTAAGGTTATTATTACAACGGTAACGTAATACTTACCCAGAGAAATATCACGTAACTATGTTATAGTCTGTGCCGTTGTCACGGCTGCACTGGTCGGATAAACAAACCAGCCACCATTGATAGCTGAAAATCGAACTACTGTAAAGGTTCTCGAATCATTCTCACCTTACCTTCGGTCTACTGTAATGGTGATTAAATCATTATCTATTTAACTCAGTAATACTGTAATGGTGACTCAGTCATTGCCTATTGATCATCTTACTGCTGTAATGGTGAACTAATGATCGAGGATTGAACCTCGGTCTGTGGTAATGGTTATCCAAACATTGATGATTGACCTTGTAGTGCTGTAATAGTAAACTGCTGTAATAGTGATCCAATCATTGACAGCTGAACCTCGGACTACAGCAATGTTGATCCAATTATTGACAGCTGAATCTTGGATTACAGTAATGATGATCCCACTTTTGACAGCTGAACTTAGGATTACCGTGAAGGTAATTCAATACTTAACGACTGAATCTGGGACTACTGCAATGGTGATCCAATCTGATGAAAGAAGCTCAGACTACTGTGGTCCAATGCATAAATCACTTCCCAATTGCAGTCTCTAGTAGTCTGCGTGCCCAGAAGATTCCATTTATGCATTTCTATCCTAATGATGCCATATAGGGAGTAGCAAGTGTTAGCAATTTAGACCCTGGTAAAAGTACTGTGTGTTTTTGAAACAGAATACACATTATCGTCGAGGTTAATACACACATATAGGCATGTGTTAGGGAGCCGCGATTAAGCAGTAGCTAGTGGCTTGCCAAGGGCCCGATGATTATGAGTTGGAATTCACATTGAGGCAGGTTGTTATCATCGACATGGGCTTCCAGATCAGCCCAGCCTAAAGTGAGTACCAGAAAATGTCTTGGGAAATGAAAACGGCCGGCGAGATGGTAACCACACCTCCCAAGAAGTGTCGAGTGGTTTATAAAAATACGGGCCATCACCATACGACCGATAGTTTCAATGCGTGTAAAAAGTGTTCTTTTCTCACTTCATCATTATCATCATGTGACATGCCGATAACAGAATTTTAAAAACTCCGCCTCGATAGGGATTCGAACAGAGCCCACCGGAGCTGCTAGCCACAGAGCTACCGCGGCTGCCCATAAAACGGCGCCATAAAGCTAATAAATACAAATAACTTGTAAGAACAGCAAGTTCCCAATAGAAATCGCACTAGTGAAAGAAAATTGCTATTCAAATATGTTATCAGGAACGAGTATACTGTATACCGTGTTTCTCCGAAATTAAGACCTACCCCCAGAATAAACCCTAAATAAGATCGTTAGCTAGAATGAAGTTATTAAACGTGCACTTGCATTCAAGTTCTTTGTTGATGGCATCGAGTTTTCTAAATACCAACTCTCCAACATGATTGTCATGGATGAAACTGCAGTGTTTATGGGACTAGGATCTCAAACGACAACTGATCAGACGGAGTTTGGGATCTGGAGAGTTATGACGATGTTCCAGAAGAAGATGACATGACTGTATTTTAATACATGTAGATTTTTGTACATGAATAAATGTTGATGTTTGTATCTGAAAAAAAGACATCCCCCCCCCCCCCCCCCCAAAAAAAAAAAAAAAATAAGTCCTAGTGCAAATTTTGAAACTAGAATTAATATAAGACACTGTGTTATTTTTGGAAAAACACGGTAGGTAACATGTCGCTGTTAGAAGTCTTCATCAAGGACACACACAAAGGACAGCAAGTGTACACATAGATTATACATGTGTTTATAAGTTAGTATGTGTTTTATAAACTGGTAAATAGTTGTTCTCTTATCAAAGCACACAAGGTCATTGTGTTGTGTAGAACGTCCCATGATGACCTTCTTATGTGTGCTGCTCTAACCATGATATTATAATAACAATTGTTTATTTTGTGTGAATATTTTGAAAATGACTGTGTGGTCAATACATTTTGCAATAAAATATCATGATTATGCACCAAGCCGATAGTCATGTGTAGTGATGCCTAGTCGTTTCACACCATCACCGGTCAGGTCATCAGTATTCTCTCCCCGATGATCACATGTGACAAATCCATCCAGCTTTTTATGTTTGTCTTCTCCTTGCTTTTTTCCCCAACAAAAAAAAAGCGTATCAGTTGTCACAACACTTCCAAGTTTATTGTCGCTCTTAATGTACAAGAAAAAAACATCTTGACTGTGCACGTCTTATTTCTATAATTAGTTACATAATTCTAGAAATGTCATGCATTAGATAAAAAATTAGACAATTTTGAGAACAAATGTCTTAGAAGAATTCTACACCTCCACTGGACAGATTTCAGAACCAAAACGCAAATTAGACAAGACACCAAGGAAGATATTGTATCCAATTCTATAAGAAAACGCCGTTGGAACTACATCGGTCATGTACTCAGAATGGACAAGACAAGACTCCCCAACCAAGCCCTCTTATGGTCATCAATAGGGAAAATAAAACGGGAAAGACCAAGTTTAGTCGACGGATCAACATCACGGCACACGGGTGTAACCCATAAGTGCTCCGTTCTACTCCTAACTCAAGCCTGAGTCTGGAGAATCTCAGCTCAGTGCACAAACTATGTAGCACCAGCGAGGATCCTGAAAAGGATCGGGGAAGACCAAGAGAGACCCTGCGTAGAACCATCATCAGAGAAGGCTCATTCAACGGCCAAGTGAACATCCAGGATCTACAACAGGTAGCAGCGAATCGCGGGATATGGAGAGCCATGACTTCTGCCTTATGCGCCGCCTTAGGCTCAAGAGGAAAGACTAACTAACTAATGCATTATAACAGTTATAAAAGGAGATCACAACAGCAAATATTGATGGTGTTGACTGCGACGTCCTGTAAAGGATATGCAACTAACTTTTGAAAAAAGGCACAGATGTTTAAAAATGATACACGTCTACGATATATGAAAAATATGTTTTAAAATTGTCCCGAATCAGATTCCTACTATTGGTCTGTGATGTGATAGGATCACCATAATTTGCAGACTTGAATGCACGGAAAAATAGCAGGCAATCTTTGCCTCACTTATCAGGCGACACGCCCTGGTGTCGCAGCCTCTTCCGACCGTGCTTATGATATTATCAGTGCAGCTCCCTATCGACTTCCGTAATGTATCTTCTACAATATATTTACTGTATACAATATATTTGAAACCTTTTCGTTTTGGTTGTTCTGTTAATTATAACAATTGCATTTAGTCAATGTGGTATGATAATTATAACAATGCTTCCAAATTGATAAAATAAAATGTCGATGATAATATAAATATATTGGATGGTTCTTTTGTGTCTTGTGATTGTGTGTCCAGCTTTCTATGCGGAAGTGACCGATGGTTATCGTTCTTGGTTCATGTTTACTGAACACCAAACTGGCAGTATCCTAAAGCCAGAGGTATTGACATTCAAAGTGGAACGGCTTGGCTAAGAGGTTTAACTAGCTTAAATTTTCTGTTCTAACCGCCGCATGGTGAGTTCTTTTACACACCGGTTATTTGAAGTTGAAATGTTGACTTGTTGTCCTTGATATGGGGACGTAAATTATAAGTACCACAGAAGTCGGATCGAATGGTGGCTAGGGACTCTGGTAATAAGGCAAGTTATTCTCATGCAAATCATGCATAGTGTTGCAGGCTGTTGGCTTGCCGAGACTACTGTCTGTTCCACTTTTCACACTGGGCAGTGTGAAGCATTTTGTGTGATATTTACTAGCAAAAGAACGGAGTATAATGGGGACGACCTGTTTCTGTGAAGTTGGAACCGCGACTAACTAACTAATTATCCTCATACAAAATAAGACAAGTGCACTCACTAATAGTGGCAACTATTAGTAGTAGTTGCACGTGTGTATACTGTGCTTGAGTTCAAAACGAGTGAGGAAACACACACACACACACACACACACACACACACACAATAACACACACCACACACACACTAACACACACCACACACACACACACACACACACACACCTCAAATAAGGTGTTCGACAGGAATGTATGCTGTTGCCGGATATTTTCAACTTAAATCGGGTATTTGTAAAATCTCACTACACTTTGTATGTAGAACTAATTTGAAAAATGCAGTACATTACGTCATCAAAAATTTGCTAAAAAAATCATTAAATTGTTTTACAATAGTCACTGCTATGGTCTAACGCTGTTTTGGGGATAATGGAAAGTACCAATGAAGTATTCATTATAACAAGTGTTGGAAATGTACATCAAGGGCTTCAAGACATGACTTTACACGGCTCTTCATATTTTCAAATACCTTCTACAACGTGTCTGTTGTTATTTCAGTGCTTATCAACCGCCATTTCGAAACATTTTTTCAATCAAAAATATTCTTTCTTCCGTTGACAACACCATTTTGTTTGGAGTGCAAAGAATTACTCCAGCAGACGACAGCCATTCGCTGCATATTGCTTCACGATGAATTGTGGAGCACATATTTTGATGACGTCATTTACTTCATTTTTTTTTTCAAATTTGTTCTACATACAAAGTGTAGTGAGACTTTACAACACATCTTGTGTAATACAATATTAATACTATCTATACATGATATACCAACAGTATATAGTCATTATGTGAATAATTTGAGATAAGCAGATAACAGTTTTGATCGCGGCAAGATAAAATGCAATAGCAGGAAATACTGGCTATAATTGAAAAAAAGTAGGTCATAACTAAAATAATGGCATTTGAGACCTAGTTAGTTAGTTAGTCACGGTTCCAACTTCATGGCAACGGGTCGTCCCCATATTGCTCCGTTCCTGTGCCAGTGAACATCACAAAATGCTCCTCACTGCCCCATGTGAACAATGGAATAGACAGGAGTGTCGGCAAGCCAACAGCCCGCACAGGTACACTGTGCATAATGCCGCCGCCAGAAGGCCAACACAAAAGTCCTCCACGTCATCGTCGATGAAAACGGCAGTCACCAGAAAGACTTCATTGACCGGGGTTTTATCCCATATGGCTCGGTCTCTTTCTGCAGGGCGACCCACCGAAAGCGCCGCACAAAGCACGAACTCCGTAGCTACAGCGACGACTCCCAGGAGTCTCCTGAAAAATTAACTCGTGAACCGAAAAGGCAAACCAGTCAATCCAGCAACAGCCGGCCGTTATCGTTCCGAACATGCAGTTCACGCGAAAAACAACCGCGGACAGATGCAAAAGCATTCCACGCGAAACTCACAACTCACAGTGTCGCACCACGCACTCACTCAGTAGCAGGGCGACGGAACGATATCCTCCTTAGTCGCCTCTTACGACGTGCATGGTAGGCAACAGTGTTACTATTCTTTGCTCCCCCGTATGGGCCCCGGCAACACACGGGCGATTTGAGACCTAAAGATCATGCAATGAAAATCTGAAAAATGACAATACACGACACAAGAATGTTAAAATATGACCTTACTATACTCCCCAATTTAAAAAAAAAATAACTGCTTAATTCTCAAATTTCAAAGAGGATCATACTATGTACATTTGACCTCATTTATAGTATTCTACATTAGTTTCCAGAAAACTAAGTGACCGATAGGATAAGAGGGCTCGCTCTGAAACACCCGGTGCGCTAATGACGAGGCAAGGTTTTCAATCTCAACACCGACATTACGTTGGACGTAACTGTTGACTTCTCGTTCAGAAAGCAATGGCAAACCACTGAATGTAAAATTACCTTGAAAATCAACATGGGGTTGACTGCAACGTCCTACAACGGACATGCAACATTGTTACGTCAATTTCCAGATTGCCAGAGTAACTAACGACGATTGCCTGAGAGAGGCTAATGAAAATAGAACATTATATACAATAATAAGATAGAGGCAAACAGCTTTCTTTGTTCATGTGATGAGAAAAGAGGCATTGTAGAGCATCGCGACGACTGGAGAGATCGAGGAGAAGAGAGGCAGAGGCCGACCAAGAGAAATGATGCTGTATGGATTGAGAAGTGGCATGGAGGAATAACAGCAGCAGAGTTGATCCAGAACAACAAAGACCGAGATTTGTGAAGAGACATGAATGCTAACGCCAGCTGGCATGACACTTGATGGTGATAGTTTCCAGCTAAATTGTACATACTGGTATATTAAAAAAAAAACAATGACCACAATATTTCAGATTATTACAAATCTAACTTTATTTACTGACCATATAACTGCTGATTATTACAAATCTGACTTTATTTGCTGACCATATAACTGCTGATTATTACAAATCTGACTTTATTTACTGACCATATAACTGTTTCATGTGAATTAGTTCCATGAAAATATATGTATAATGGGAACTAACGTAAAGTGTTCAGTAGTCACGGTCATTCTCAGAATTACTGTAAACATATAACATACAATGTGAAGTGTCAAACAAAATTGGCCTTCTTTTGTCACTTATCGTGGGCTTTTGTCACGGAAAAAAGAACTCATTACAGCATCACAGAAAGTAGTCGAGGCATATCTTGAAAACGTGAAATCATGACCATAAAGTTCTGGATCGTTTTCACTGATGGTGCCTTCTTGTAACTGGCGAAGGAGTTACTGACGCAATTCGTAATCCGGCATACCGAATTCGAAACACAGCTGCGTTGGTTTTTAATGAAATGGTATGGGAGCCGGTCGTTCAGAAAGCAATGGCAAACTACTGAACGCAAACTACTGAACGTAAACACGAACAGCCAAAAATGCTGGGGTTGACTGAACGTCCGTAAAGAATATACAACTAACGTCTTATAACTAAGAATGTCAATCATCTTGAAGATTGTTTAGCATCTTTCACTTCGACGGAGTTCTTCACTTCGGAGTGTTTGCCAATACTTTGTCACCTACAATGCCGTAGAGTATTGGCTGACTTTGAAGTCATTCGCAACATTTTGCACAATTTCAAGACATGTTCTATACTTTTTTTTTTTCAAGCTGAGTGATTGTTGTCGTCAGTATGATGAAGTAGCACTTGACATAGACGAGGTTTCCAGAGAAAATGTTGCTTGAAAAAGGAGAATTGAAACTGTGATCGAATTCTTTGAATTTCTACACTCAGAGTGGAGGTTTGGTGTGTATGTGTGTGTGTGTGTGTGTGTGTGTGTGTGTGTGTGTGTGTGTGTGTGTGTGTGAGTGAGAGAGAGAGAGTGTGTGTGTGTTGTGTGTGTGTGTGTGTGGGGGGGGGGGTTGTTGTTTTTTCTTCTTCAAATTAGAAATAAGGTTGTCCATATCGGGATAGTTCCCACTAATTTCCTCTGCTACCCTATGCAATATCAGGATAGTTCCCACTAGTTTCCTCTGCTACCCTATGCAATATCGGGATAGTTCCCACTAATGTCTTCAGCTACCCTGTGCAATATCAGGATAGTTCCCACCAATTTCTTCTCCTCCCCTATACAATATCAGGATAGTTCCCACTAATGACTTCAGCTACCCTATGCAATATCAGGATAGTTCCCACTAATATCTTCAGCTACCCTGTGCAATATCAGGATAGTTCCCACTAATGTCTTCTGCTCCCCTATGCAATATCAGGATAGTTCCCACTAATGTCTTCAGCTACCCTGTGCAATATCTGGATAGTTCCCACTAATTTCTTCAGCTACCCTATGCAATATCAGGATAATGCTTGAATCCTTTATTCAGTAAATCCCGCAGTGTGTAGCAGCTAACGACACTAGTTCTGTGTTGGTTTATTAATCTTCTTTGGCTTTTTGCATAGTGTTCTTGTTTGGCCACACCTCTTTTAACTTCCTGTTCTCGCAGTCTGGCCATGGTTGTAGATTCACAGTCATCACTTGGTTCTCGCAAACGACTTACTTCTCGTAGAGCATTCAGTATATCAGCCTGGTCCAT
>OY992886.1:60511818-60539318 GCA_963921405.1 Cepaea hortensis
GCTATAATTCCATGCGGTAGATTAGCAACACGTTCATTGATGAAGATTAGACAAAGTGTGGGGGACAAAACTCCTCCCTGGGGAACACCATGACTTGCTCTTGAGTCCGTCTATCTGTACTCAGGCTCTTCTGTTGTGCAAGTATACTTTCGTCCATTTGTACATTCATCCTTTGACTTTACAGTTTCTAAATTTCTTCATCAGACCTTGCGTGACATCCTGATTTCTGTAATGCGCTTCCTGGCTGGTTGCCTCCGTCTTCAGCACCTTTCATTTACTAGAGCAGACTGTGGTCTTACTCGAGTTTAGATGTGAGGGCACGCACATGCGTGTCTGCGCATGCATGTACGTGCATACACATCTAGAAAAAAGTCTCTGTGGCTAAGGGATTGCGAACGCGGTTTGTAAGCCCGTATACCCGGGTTTGAAACACGGCGGTGCTGGTTTGTTCGAAAAAGATATAGGGGCCGGTCGTTCAGAAAGCAATGGCAAACTACTGAACGTAACATTTGCCTAGTACATCAACAACAGCTGAAAATGCTGGTGTTGACTGCAACGTCCCGTAAGGGATACGTAACACACATCTAGAGCGTTCTGGTTATTTCTCGGCGCCAATGACTCGCCGCCGCCCCTTCTCCTGTTAGTTAAAACAGCTCCGCCACGTGAAAGCCAGAAGTTGGACTGTTGCTGCAGAGGTAATGAATGAAGCCATGGAGTATTTATGCAAGGTTGGGCACTTACCCCAACTCTGCTCCCCAGGCTACATAACAGCAATATTTGGAACTACCGCTGTTCTGATTGAATAATCTGAGATGTTGATATCAGAACAGCGGTAGTTCCAAATATTGCTGTTATGTAGCCGGGGGAGCAGAGTTGGGGTGAGCGCCCAACCTTGCATAAATACTCCATGGCTTCATTCATCACCTCTGCAGCAACAGTCCAACTCCTGGCCTTCACGTGGCGGAACTGTTTTAACTAACAGGAGAAGGGGCGACAGCGAGTCATTGGCTCCGAGAAATAACCAGAACGCTCTAGATGTGTATGCACGTTCATGCATGCGCAGACATATATATATATATATATATATATATATATATATATATATATATATATATATATATATATATATATATATATATATATATACACACACAGACACACACTAGCTGACCCGGCCCGGCTTCGCCCAGTCCATGGTGGGGAGCATCTCATTTAATTCATATAAGTAGTCATATAAGCTCCCGTTCCCGACTATCTGTCTGTCTGTCTGTCTGTCTGTCTGTCTGTCTGTCTGTCTGTCTGTCTGTCTGTCTGTCTGTCTGTCTGTCTGTCTGTCTGTCTGTCTGTCTGTCTGTCTAATAATTTATTGATTGCAGTTAGAACAACCTTAGATAAACGAAGACCAACTTACAAAAAGCATTAGAAAGAGCACTTGACAGATCTTTACATCTTCCCCCAACAATTAACTTGGGTAAATGGAGCGGCAGCAGCAGCAGCAGAAGAAGAAAAAGGAGGAGGAGGAAGGAGGAGGAAGAGGGAGGTGGAGGAATAAGGAGGAGCAGGAGGGAGGAGGAGGAGGGAAGAGGAGGGAGGAGGAGGGAAGAGGAGGGAGGAGGAGGAGGAGGAGGGAGGAGGAGGAGAAAGGAGGAGGAGGGAGGAGGAAAGAGGAGGAGGAGGAGGAAGGAGGAGGGAGGAGGAGGAGCGAGGAGGAGGAGGAAGAGGGATGAAGAGGGAGGAGGAGGAACAGATAGGAGGAGGAGGGAGGAGGAGGGAGTGGGAGGAGTGGGGAGGAGGAGGGAGGAGGAGGAGGGAGGGGGAGGAAGAGGGAGGAGGAGGAAGAGATAGGAGGAGGAGGGAGGAGGAGAGAGGAGGAGGGAGTGGGAGAAGGGGGAGGAGGAGAGAGGAGGAGGAGGGATTAGGAGGAGGAAGGAGGAGGAGAGAGGAAGGAGGAGGAGAGAGGAGGGAGAGGAGAGAGGAGGAGGAAGGAGGAGGACGAGGGAGGAGGAGGGAAGATGATGGAGGAGGAGGGAGGAGGAAGGAGGAGGAGCAGGGAGGAGGAGCAGGGAGGAGGAGGACGGAGGAGGAGGTGGGGAGGATTAGGAGGAGGGAAGAGGACGGAGGATGGAGGAGCAGGGAGAAGGAGGAGGGAGGAGGAGGGAGGAGGAGGTTGAGGGAGAAGGGTGGAGGAGGAGCAGGGAGAGGGAGGAGGAGGTAGGAGGAGGAGAGATAGGAGGAGGAGGAGGATTTAGGTGGAGGAGTATAACGCATATGCCTGTAGATAACTGTAGCGAAAGGGTCCACCTACTTGAGAAATATGCAACAATTTTACATATATAGCAATGCTATTAGAAGTTATGTCCCCTCGCTATATATACATAATAATGTAAATTGAAATATTAAATAATATTAAGTAAATAACGGTTTGTACACTAAAAAACTATGACAGTTGGCAGCACGGGAATGAGAGGAAGACGTGTAGAAGATTTCATCTAAATCGGATGGACCGTTCGCGAACACAAAAAGAACATACAGACAGACATTCTATATATATATATATATATATATATATATATATATATATATATATATATATATATATATATATATATATATATATATATATATATATATATATATATATATGTATATATATATATATATATATATATATATATATATATATATATATATATATATATATATATATATATATTGCTATATTGGCACCTTTCCGTCTTGACAGACGATAGTTTGGTACATTGTGCTTCAAGGAGGCTTAATAACTACGATCCATGGCGGTGGAGAGTGTTGCTGGTAAGGCCAATTCTTGCTGCAAATGTTTGCCCACAGTAGGTGCATGTGAAAACATGGTCATTTCCACCATTTTGCACCATCTTACGTCTCTCACGCTCTGTGTGTGCTTTATCTGCAATCATTTTCTCCTTTGTCTTTATTCCATTTCTGATAGTTGCCCTCCAAGCAACACGTTCAGCGGCGACGTGTTCCCAATGTGCATTATCAATGCCTGTATCAATCATGTCCCGCTTACACACATCTTTGTATCGTAGTAGAGGCCGACCCTGAGATCTCCTACCCGTCTGTAATTCACCAAAAAAGGTGTCCTTTGGTATTCTACCATCATCCATCCTCCTAACGTGTCCTATCCATCTAAGTCTACGAAGACTGAGCATGGAATACACCGTCACACAACCTGATCTTTCCAATACTACAGTATTTGTGATTTTGTCTTGCCACTTAATACCAAGTATTCTTCGCAGACACCGCATATGAAAGCTGTTTAAACGTTTCTCTTGGCGTGAGTAAGTTGTCCAGGTTTCACTGCCATAAAGAAGAATACTAAGGACACAGGCTTGGTAGACAAGGACTTTTGTTTTGGCAGTAAGCTTCCTGTTCTCCCAGACTCTTTGTGCTAACATAATTTGCTATTTACCTCTGATCCTAGATATGTAAAATGGTCTACTATCTCAAGTTCGGCGTCGTCAATAAAGATTGATGGTACACCATGTGCACCTTGTGACATAATCTGTGTCTTCTTTTTGTTAATTGGTAAACCAAATTCAGAACAAGCATTGGAGAATGCAGATAGTAGATGTTGCAATTCTTCCTCAGAGTGGGTCGTAATCGCAGCAGCATCCGCAAAAAGCAACTCTCTGATTAGTACCCTGCTAATTTTGGTCTTGGCCTTCAATCTCTGAGCATTATAGAGACCACCATCTGAGCGTGGGTGAATGTATATACCGTCATCCTGATCACGAAAGGCATATTTCAGTAGAAGTGAAAAGTATATCCCAAAGAGGGTTGGGGATTACCACACAGCGGCCACGCGCCACCAAATAGAAAGGGATATTCCCAGATAAGTCACAAAACTAGATGACCATATGAGAAACTAAGGCCGATGTGGACGACGTCATAACACGGCAACGGGAGACGCTTCGGGAGAGGACATCAGGACAGCGGTGTTTTCTATGGGCTCCGTGTTGGAGAGGATAGGATCTGGTTTGTCGCAATCTTCTTAGTGAGCGAGGAAATCGTCTGTTGTCTCACATTCATACAGTGATGGGACCGGGACAGGAATAACCCTTAGACGAGTTAAACGCGGCTGGTAAATCCTTGGGAAAAGAGCGACCTTCCGGAAGCAATGGCAGAATTCGGGAACTGAGTCTGTATAACTGTATAACCACCCGTCCCCGTCTTCAGGGGCAGGTTATAATATGGAATAGCGTTCTTTGTTGTTCTGCGAGAGCATGTAATAAATGCCTGAAATTGCCGTCGGCTGGTTTGCGTCTGTTTCATCAAGGTGAGCGCTGTTTAGTATTTGGTTGTTGAGTACGAGCAACTTTAAGTCTTGGAGTTGAGATGCGTCGGCATGTGTTAAGACAATGTGGGGGATCTGATCCAGAAAGCATTGTGTGGATGTAAACAACGAAGGTTCCCGCCATATCGCTAAGTAAACAAAGAATGCACACCAGGATCAATTCCTGAAACACGATGCAGCACCAAGATCGCTTGTTACGCGCCAACATGGCAGTTGCCGGAAGATCATAAATTATATCAACATACTTATTGTTTGACGATAAGAAATTTGCAGGTAAACTGACTAAGTAATTGTAATTAAACTAGTCCTTCATGAGTGCACACCTTAGCTCAAAATAACGCACCACGCAACACGGAACGAAAAGCGCAGGAAGATCCGGTTTTCAAAATGTCGACAAAAACAGTGGAACGTTTCAGAAATCAGTGAAAGTAATTTATGATGTACTATTCTGAGAATACCTGTATAAGGTAAGAAGAACATTAGATTATACATTAATGTATCTGGTTATTGGACACACACAAGATTACAACAACATTTGCGCGTCACAGAAAGAACTGCACACATTATACACGCACCATTAGAAACATACTGAAGAACACGACACGACATTAACGAAGAAACGATGTTGGAAACACTACGGCCTACAAACGCTTGAATATTATACGCACACTATGTTGTCTGCGGAAATGATATACACAGTTGACACGACACACTGGACACTTGAACACAGTTGATGCTCAACAGTCAACGAAGACAATGATACCGAACATGAACATATTTACTGCCGACACTCTATCAAAAATGCATTATCGGCGCAAAGTAAAGTTGCTACTGACATTATTTGTTCTACATTTCTTTAAACATTGACACTTGAGGACGGGGGATGCTGAAGGATGATATACAACATTATGAAAATTAAGTTGACACAGTACGCCATGATGCAAGTAATGTTCAACAACGATCGTCAGTGAAACTTCACTACTGTCACATACGAACATTGAACGTTACAAACTTTACACAGTACCACTTCATTACTTTGAACTTTACTCTTCACGGGAAACTTCGATATATATTTACGAGTTACAACGAGATATCTGACAGAATACATAGAGACACGTTATCATTACACCTCAGCATGCAGGAAATCTAACACGTGTACACTCACTTGATTTGAAGTCGAAGCATACAGATAGACTTTAATGTCACATAGTACCCAATTGTTCAAGGTATTTAATCGATAACGATTCACATTGGGACAGTTATAGTTATTATATCGGGACATTAAAGGACATTATACACATCAAGATACTACTGGACACGACACTGCACCTGAAACGTATCGAGACGTTACATGTTCCTCAAGACTCTGACGCCAGGACAGACGTACACTATCACACGGATTGACAACTACCATTTTTCATCGTGACACCAGACACAGTCAGCTTGTTCACGCATTGGACTTTATGTACCAGAACTGGATGCAAGCAGATCTACTGATTCCACTGTAGGCATCATTCTTTCCGAAACCTACAGCAGCCTAAAGTGATTACAATAAGGCTGCAGTAAAACTCAAACTTCGTCGGTACACCACAACCAACTACGTGTTATGGGTTGGTCACTATCGTACACAGTTCCTCTTGTATATTTAAACCAGCACACCAATACTTGAGTGCTGATGACGGATCATTCTTTATCGAACTGACACTGATCTGATCGACACACAATTATTCTATATCAATTTTCGAGCGATGAATGTTATCTACGTTCAGGAGAGGCGGAAAAAGGCCAGTAACTTGTGTTGTTGATTAGTATGATGTTGAATCTTAATAAGGCACTATTTATCAATATTTTTGTGTGTGGACGGTTGGAAGGGCTTGGATGAACCTGTTTGGTTCATGAAGTGATTTGTGTATTGATTTGTGTGTCGCCAGGTCATTACGAATTACATTTTTGTTTTGATCTTGTGGGCATCACCACAATACTATTGTCTTGTCATAACTGTAGTAGTTTAGTATGTGCGTTACCTGTCAAAAAAAAAAAAATTGATAAAATTTTTTTTTTTTTTATTGTTTGTGAACATGTATTCGCGTCACTCGTCATTCGTCTTTTATGATTGTTAGTTGTCTTGCGTTGCATATATATTGTGTATTGGATATATTTATTCATATTTATTTCTCTAGTTATATTTATTTCGATCATTATAGAGATATCTGATTGATTTTTTTTTGTGGTGTTCGAATTGACACTACAAATTTAATTGAGTTACATTTACTCAATTGTGTTACAACATTTACCTTACTATCTGAGTGATAGTGATCTGAGACAATATTACAATTTTGTCGATTTTTTTCTTCTCTTGCATACTTCCATATTTTTTTTCAGCTAGATAGTTCATTTTACAGGTAAGACAATAGGACAAGATGTCTACACTACAACATTTCATTGAATTAGGTGAAAGGACTGGGTTAACTGGTTCTGACCTTAGAGATTGGGCAAAGCATGAGCTCAATGAACAACAAAAACGTGACAAAGAAACTAGACAACTCCAGCTTACAGCAGAGAAGGAAGCTAGACAACTTGAAAAAGAGGAAAGACAACTACAAGCTACGCGTAAAAAGGAAGAAAGACAACTTCAACATACACGCGAGAAGGAGGAGAGAGAATTAAAGGAAAAGGAGATGGCTTTGGAACGTGAACGAATGGTGGCTAGGGAAAAAGAGTTAATTATGGAGATGCAAATAAAAGAAAAACAATTGGCGTTTGATAAGGAAAGACTGGCTACAGAGACACTCTGGAAGGACAAAGAACTCGAAGGTAACTTAAAGGTCAAGACTCTGGAGATGGAACGTGGAGCTGAAATCGAACGAGAGAAAATGCTGGCTAAGCAGAACGATCCTGTGAAAAAGTACCAAGGGTTATTCAGGAATTTTCAACAAGGTGATTCGGTTAGTTCTTGGATAACTAATTTCGAAGTACTCGTAAAGCATTACAGGGTACCAGAGAAGGACATACCAATTTTATTTCACCGTCATCTGGCATTGGAGCCGTTGAAAGTGATTGAGTTGATTCCTGAGGATTTACGTACAAATTACAAATATATGCGCGATCGTGTGCTGTCACATTTTTTCATTAGACGAATCTGGATTACTTTCAAAGTTTAAAACACTTACACCGAAATCGAATCAAACATTCCTAGATTTCGCTTCGGAAATGTCTTCTAGTTTTGATAAGTGGTGTAAGGCTGCACATATTAATGATAGTTATGAGAAAGTGAGAGACTTAATTATCAGAGATAGAATGTTATCTGCGATACCAGAACCTATGTCAGTATTTCTTATGGAAAAAAAATGTAAAAGTTTAAGTGAAATGGAGAATAAGGGTGAATCTTATTTCAATGCACATAGGGATATTTTTGCTAACTGTACACAACCTGAATTAGTGATAGGAGCAAGTGCAAAATTTCAAAGAGGAAACAGTAAGTTTAGAAAGTTTGGTAGTAGTACTAATAGAAATAGTCCGTACAATAGAGAAGGTGATAGACCAAAGAAATGCCAATTCAACAGATGTCACTATTGTAGATTATCGCATGGAAATTTAGAGATGTGTGATAAACATCCAGGTTATACCGCATATCTGAAGGACATTATTGATAAGAAGAGAAGTAAGTATGACTCGTTTAAAAGAAGCATTAAATGTTTCTCATGTAGGGCATATGGACACACAAGCAGGTCTTGTCCAATGAGAAAGTCCTGGAAGGAAGCGAGTATCGCATATGTGTTGTCTAGTTGTAGTAGCGATTCAGATGATCTAGAGGACACACACGCAGCCATTATAGAGTCATACAATAACGAAACAGGTAAAGAAGGTCATAATAGTAATGATGACCTTACATCAGCCAATAAGAGACATATTCACGAAGCAAATGCAGCATACACTCGTCGAGGTACTCTGACGATACACCAAGCGTTGGTGAATGGTTTACCAACAACCTGTTTTAGAGACACAGGGTCCGATATTACAGGTGTTAATCACAAACTCATAAGAGAAAGTGATTATACAGGTAAAAGTATTGAGTGCAGGACATTTGGGGGTACAATAGAAATGTACAAAACTGCATGGGTCAGCATAAAATGCCCATACCATAAAGGTCGAGTGTGCGCAGCAGTACTATCAAACCCATGTGCTGGGTTGATAATTGGTAACATCGCTGATGTCAAAGATTACGCTCAAACTATAGAACGCAAACCTGATGTGATACTCACAACAACACAAACCTACGTATCACAAGAAGAAGGAATTACACATTCATTAAAAGTTCAACTGACTGGTAATAACAACAGTGTGGCACACAAAAATAGAACAAAAGTTAAACACAATAGTTACAAACAACAGATGAAATGGGATGTTGTAACCATATTTATGACAAACATGTTGAGTTGGCTTAAATTGACCTTATCTCAGGTTACATCCATAGTCACAAACACAGTCTCACAAACAAAGGCATATATTGATGATATTGCGAATAAAAATACAGTCATTCAATCACTCAAGAAAATTTACACACAAGTCAATGATAACAAACAAAATTACAATGCATTAATTAATGCATATTTTATTTGCTTGGCTTGTTTCTGCTACAAATTAATCAAATATACTGTATTGTCGTTATATATACGAATGAAATTTATGACAGTGTTCAATTTAACAAAGTTGAAAAATACAAATATTAACATACGTTTAGTACGGAAACACCATAAGTATGAAAGAAAGAAAGAGAGAAAGAAATAGAATAAAAGAGAAGAATAAAAGAAAAATAAAATGGGATGAAAGTGTTAGGTTCATATTAACACAAAATACATTACAGACACATTTACAGTCTTATTACTTAGAATTCCAAATTTCTTAGATCTAAATCTATATTTGTTCAAAGTGTTCACACTATCTCATATCTCCACACTTAGGTGTGTGAAAATAGTTTAGTTCTCTATTCTTCAGATAATTGTTAGTAACTATATTGCTATTGGAGGAACTTAATAGTTCATGATGATGAATTGGTTTAAGGATTTATTCTTGTTGAGTCATAATATTAGAATATAATTCTGAGTTATTTTCTTAGAATGTCTTAAATCTTTGAAATGTATGATTTTTCACATGTCTATATCTATATTACAGACCTATAAAGATAGTTTGGACAGAGAATCAAGAGAAATTGTTACAACAAATAAAAACTCTATTTAGTACATATCCTATTTTGAAATTACCTAATAATTCAAAAGACTTTGTTTTACAAACGGATGCTAATTTACATGCTATTTCAGTTGTATTACTTCAATTACATGAAGGGAAACTACATCCTATTCTTTACTTCAGTAAGAAGCTATCTGAAACTCAGAGAAACTATGCTGTTACTGAACTAGAGGCTCTAGCTTTAATTGGAAATATTGAGAAGTTCTCTAGATACTTACTAGGTAGGAAATTTCTGGTTCTGTCGGATAACAAACCTTTACAAATCTTTAAATCGGGTCATCCGAAGAACTCGAGAATACATAGATGGTCTTTACTATTACAAGATTACGAATTTGACATCTGTCACATCCCAGGAAAGGATAATAATCTTGCTGACATTCTCAGTCGATTATAGGTGAAAGACAGATCTTTGTTATAGGTTAATTGTTCTTTTGTTGTATTTTATTGTTCTGTTCTTTCATAAGTTATTAAGTTGATACGATATATGCACATAGCGCCTTATTAGAGAATCAATGTTATAACAATCAAATTTATAGGTAAATTTTTATTACAAATAGAATGGAGGCGAATAGGTACATTTGTGACTAATTTTACATTCACGACAGAATCAGCGTGAGGATGAAAATGATCAGACTACACGTGATGCATGCTTGGGACATGGTATATTCGGTGATCAAATTACCAAGTATTTCGTTGTGAACTTAACTGTCTTTATTCTATATGGTGATAGTTTATTAATAAGTTGTTCATTATTTTATGGTTGGATTTAAATAATACTTAGAAAATAATTACCATTGGGGATTGGTTAATTCGACGATATTAATTATTGATTGTTATTTGCATTAAGAAGGTTGTGTATTATTAATTAATATTATGGTATATGGATCACTTCAAGAAGGGCCAAAGGATAAGATACAATCAGAAAAGGATCCATGAAATTTTCAAGGTGGAAAGCAGATAAGGCTACCCTACCCACAAAGATGAGTTGGAAAAAGAAATGATTATATGGTACGAGAACAACAACAAGGATCAACTACAAATAACATGGTTACTGGGAAAAACGTCATTATTACCCTCGTCCGAAACTCATGGTAATACCTACAGCTAGGACACACTAGTCATTAGGACAAGGTAGGGACTAATATGTTTATTAGTTGGTTTGATTGCCCATGATCAGCCACACGACGTCCAACGGAGGGATTGGACAGGTGGGCGTACCCGTTATGTAGCTTTTAAATTTTTTTGAGGGTTGGTAACGTGGTAGATCCTAGAACTATGTGGTTGTGGGTTAAGGAAAATGATGGTCATAGTTGTACATATCATATATACATATTGAGAGGAGAAAAAAAATGATATATCATTTTTTTTTATCGGGGAGGGGGCATTATGCCACACAGCGGCCACGCGCCACCAAATAGAAAGGGATATTCCCAGACAAGTCACAAAACTAGATGACCATATGAGAAACTAAGGCCGATGTGGACGACGTCATAACACGGCAACGGGAGACGCTTCGGGAGAGGACATCAGGACAGCGGTGTTTTCTATGAGCTCCGTGTTGGAGAGGATAGGATCTGGTTTGTCGCAATCTTCTTAGTGAGCGAGGAAATCGTCTGTTGTCTCACATTCATACAGTGATGGGACCGGGACAGGAATAACCCTTAGACGAGTTAAACGCGGCTGGTAAATCCTTGGGAAAAGAGCGACCTTCCGGAAGCAATGGCAGAATTCGGGAACTGAGTCTGTATAACTGTATAACCACCCGTCCCCGTCTTCAGAGGCAGGTTATAATATGGAATAGCGTTCTTTGCTGTTCTGCGAGAGCATGTAATAAATGCCTGAAATTGCCGTCGGCTGGTTTGCGTCTGTTTCATCAAGGTGAGTGCTGTTTAGTATTTGGTTGTTGAGTACGAGCAACTTTATGTCTTGGAGTTGAGATGCGTCGGCATGTGTTAAGACAGGGATAGTACACAACCTTGCTTAACTCCACTCTTGATTTCAAACTCTTCTCGAGTTGTGCCGTCAAACTTGATTATACCCTTCATGCCTGTGTGGAACGATTCCACAATGGACAGAAGAGTTGGTGGGCAGCCAATCTTCTTTAGTGCTTTGAACAGACCCTCACGACTGACCAAATCGAATGCCTTTGTGAGGTCGATGAAGGCAATAAACAGTTGCTGATTTTGTTCCCGGCATTTTTCTTGCATCTGTCGCAATGAGAATATCATATCAATGGTAGACCGGTTCTGACGGAAGCCGCACTGTGATTCGGGGTAGACTTGATCTCCCAGGACTTGAAGTCTGCGCAGGACAATTCTGGCAAATACTTTCCCAACAATACACAGAAGTGAAATACCCCTATAGTTGTTACAGTCGCTCCGATCTCCCTTGTTCTTGTATAGCGTTATAATGTTTGAATCTTTGAAATCCTGTGGGACTTGTCCTTCTCGCCAGCATAGCTCTATTAGCTGGTGGATCTGTAGAGCGAGTGTGTCTTGCCCACTCCTGATTACCTCTATTGGAATCCCATCCTTACCTGGAGCCTTGCCAGATGCAAGCTCATTTATAGCACACTTAACTTCTGTTATAGTGGGAAGTGTGTCCAGGTGGTCAAGAGTTGGCAGGGCCTCTATGGCGTTGAGGGCATCATCCGCTAGCTTGGTCTCACTTGAGTAAAGCTCTAAATAGTGCTCGACCCATCTATCCATCTGCTGTTTCTTATCAGTGATGATTTCTCCAGTCAAGGTTTTCAGCGGTACAGTTCTTTTGATCATTGGACCACAGGCTTTCTTTATCCCTTCATACATGCTTCTGATGTTTCCCTTATCACTTACGATTTGAATGGACTCAGATAACTTGATCCAATAGTCATTCTGGCAGCCTTTTGTACATCCTTCCTCGCTTGCTTCAGCTCACTCAGAGTGTTACACGTTGGTCTTTCCTTGTTTCTTAAGAGAGCTATCTTCTTTTTATCAATCAATGGCTGCAGTATCTGGCTGTTTGCCGCAAACCAGTCCTGCCTCTTATGAACCACAGTGCCGTAAACCCCAACCGCTGTTTTATAAATAGTTTCCTTAAGTTTACTCCATTTATCATTTACTATAAAATTTTTTCGTGTATCATTGAAAGCGTCTTCAAGTTGCTGTTGAAATTCAAAGCACTTTCCAGGATCGTGAGTGTTAATAATATTAATCCTGGGGCTAGACTTGTGGTTAGCTGTGTAGATTCTCTTTGGTCTCAGTCTAACCCTTGCAACAACCAAAGAATGATCTGTATCACAGTCAGCACTGTGGTAACTTCGAGTTAATGATGTATGGTTCAGATGTTGTCTCCGTGTGATAATGAAGTCCAGCTGATGCCAATGGCTGAATCTTGGATGTTTCCATGTGACCTTATGCATCTCTTTTGTTTTAAAAAAGGAGTTTGTAATACATAGGTCATTTTTAGTTAAATGCTCCAGCAGCCTTTGCCCATTATCATTCATGCGACCGATGTTGTATTTTCCAAGGCACACTGGCTATCAACTCGAGTCCTTGCCCACACGAGCATTGAAATCACCGAGCATATAAATGTAGTCGGATTTTGGAACTGCCTTGATCGCAGTGTCTAGCTGCTCATAGAACGTATCCTTCACATCATCAGAGGAAGCGAGTGTCGGTGCATATGCTGTGAGAATGGTGGCAAATCCACAAGAGGTTGCCAAGCGCAGTGATAATAATCTTTCATTACCTCCAGCTGGGATATCAATCATTCCCAGTAGCGAATTCTTCACTGCAAAGCCCACACCATGTTGCCTTTTTTCTGCTTGCCCTCTTCCCTTCCAAAAAAAGGTGTAATTGTTTTCCCTGAGTGACCCTTCCTCAGCGAGGCGAGTCTCCTGCAGGCCAGCAACATCAATGTTAAGACGATTGAGTTCAGCATCAATCACAGCCGTTTTTCTCACATCGTCAATATTTGCCAAGTCAGTGGAAAATCCTGGACACATGGTTCTCACGTTCCAGGTTGCAACCGTAGCTTGAGGTTTCTGTTCTTTTTATTAGTTTCTGGTGCATTGGTTTTACAGCCTGCGATACAGATTTTGTCCTAACCCCAAGCACCCATTGAAGCAGGCAGGCTGTGGCGGATCGGCATCCAATTGGCCGGGGGCTGCCCAGCTTGAGGCCGGCGGTAGTTGATCAGTGACACCTGTAGGTATCTCCCACCGTCAGAGACAACGCGTCGCGCCCCATGTCTACGCCAACTGACAAGGACTTATAACCCGTAACAGTTGCCTCTCGCTTTGATTAAGAGACCGGTTAAGACCAGGGATGGAGTTATTGCCTCTCCATAGCACAAAGCCTGGGCTAAAATAAAGAAACCATGTGTTGCCCATGCAGCATGATCCCCCTCTCGGCCTGCCTAGTTCACACCAGAGGAAAGTTAACACCCCTACATCTGGAACAAGACAAGCTGCAGAAGCTGCCGGATCAGCAAAGCAATGCTCTAACTGTCCGCCTGTCGGAGCTTCGATCCTAGACCAGCTGCCAACCAAGGCTTAGGGCCTGGTCTGCCCTGCCATGACTTATTTTGTCTTTGGGTTGCATTTCCTCGCACCAGGATAAGGCTAGTACCCTCCCAACAGCGCTCTTCCGCCCGAAGCCGTTGGCACAATGTGGGGTGTCGGGTTTGGTAAGCGCCGCCCAACATTCGGCGCCGACAGACAGCAGGTCGTACCGTCTACTGTCATACGGTAGCTCAGTCATATCTGACTAAGACCTGACAATTGACCTGACCTATATATATATATATATATATATATATATATATATATATATATATATATATATATATATATATATATATATATACTCTAGCTTACCCGGCCCGGCTTCGCCAAGTCCCTGGAGGGGATCTATCTATCAGTCTGTCTGTCTGTCTGTCTGTCTGTCTGTCTGTCTGTCTGTCTGTCTGTCTGCTTGTTTGTTTGTCTGTCTGTCTGTCTGACCCGGCCCGGCTTCACCCAGTCCCTGGTGGGGAGCATCTCATTTAATTCATATACGTAGTCATATAAGCTCCCGTTCCCGACTGTCTGTCTGTCTGTCTGTCTGTCTGTCTGTCTGTCTGACCCGGCCCGGCTTCACCCAGTCCCTGGTGGGGAGCATCTAATTTAATTCATATACGTAGTCATATAAGCTCCCTTTCCCTACTATCTGTCTGTCTGACTATCTGTCTGTCTGTCTGTCTGAGCCGGCCAAGCTTCACCCAGTCCCTGGTGGGGAGCATCTCATTTAATTCATATAAGTAGTCATATAAGCTCCCGTTCCCGACTGTCTGTCTGTCTGTCTGTCTGTCTGTCTGTCTGTCTGTCTGTCTGTCTGTCTGTCTGTCTGTCTATCTATCTGACCCGGCGTGGCTTCGCCCAGCTCCTGGCGCGCAGTAACTTAAAAGAATGTCCTTCCACACACCATCCATTATTTTTAATGAAAACTGTTTTTAATCACCTACATGACTGTAGATAACTTCTTTAAGCATAAAAAGATGAGTTACAATGTTTTGCATTATGCTTTATTTTTATGAAAACTTTGAAAATGTCTTAAAGATTCTATCATTATTTATTATAACTTATATGCCTGTAAATAACTATAGACAAAGAGTTTATAAATCTTTGAAAACGATGCAACAATATGACTATAAAGTATATAGAAATGTTATTAAAAGTTATGCCCCTTGAAATAACTTTTCTAGAGTTAAGTCCCCTTGCTATATAGAAATTATAATGAAAAATGAAATATTAAATTATAGTAAGTAAGTAGCCAATTTTCTCCCCCGATGGTGTTTCCACCTTGTCGTGGTGGGGGAGCTTGAGTTTCTCAATGACCCTGAGAGCTATTCCGGCGGTAGCGTAGCTACCAGCAGGGCCTCCCAAGCCGGACAGGTCAAAGGGTAGAGAACAGACAAAGAGAAACACCCTGGTCCTCCAGGTTGGGGGTTGAAGCGTGGGGTTAACATCCCCACCTTTGTAAAAACCTTTCTTTGTTACGAAACAAATACATGAGCCTCGATATCGGACTGACTTATCTGGACAACGACCTTGGAACGTTAAAGGACTTTTGAGATTTGGAACATGGAATGTACGGACACTATATCGAGCTGGAGCGGCCGAAGAACTAACCCGGGAGCTGATTGAATATCAAATGGATATAACAGCAATTCAAGAAATAAGGTGGCCAGGAGAGGGTACTTTAGAGCAAAATGGAATGATTATAATATATGGAGGAAACACCCAAAATAAACATGAATTAGGAACAGGATTTGTCATCAAAAAAGAGTTATGGGGAACGTTTTAAACTTTAAAGCTTTTAATGACAGGATTAGTAAATTACGAATAAAAGGTAAATGGAAAAATATAACGATGATTAATGTACATGCACCTACTGAAGAGAAAGAAGATGATATTAAAGAAGACTTTTATAATGATCTGGAAGATGTCATAGAAGAAACCCCCAAACAGGACATCCTGATTGTGCTAGGAGACTTCAATGCAAAAATAGGTAGAGAGCAAACTAATAAAAAAGTGGCCGGTATGGAAAGCCTACATACAACTTCAAATGATAATGGATGGAGAGTCATCAACCTGGCAGAAGCCAAAGGACTGCAGATTAGCAGTACCAGACTACAAAGAAAGGATATACACAAACAAACTTGGAAATCATGTGACAAGAGAACCTATAATCAAATAGATCACATTTTAATTAACAACAGAAATGCATCAAACATACAGCAAGTCAGAAGTTATAGAGGAGCTGAGTGCCACAGTGACCACTTCCTCGTTGGAGCAAAATTTAAAATAAAACTTAAGAGAGCTTTCTATACTAAATTACAAAGATTACACCCAACATATAACAGAGAAAAACTGCAAAACATTACAGTCAAAGAGAAATTTACAGATGAAATAAAATGTAAACTTGAAACTCTGCAAAACCCTTTGGAGGAAAGCATTGACCAAACTTGGTTGAACATCAAGAATACAATTCAGTCTACCGCAGAAGAATGTCTCGGTGTGTTAACCACGCATAGAAAGAACAGATGGTTCAATCAAAAATGTGAAGAAGCAGTCATTAGGAAGAAGAATGCCAGACATGTATGGTTAAATGACATCAATAACATCCAAAAGGAAGAGCATTATAGAAATGAATGTAAAGAGGCTACAAAAATAGTCAGACAGCAGAAGCGAGAATATATGAATAATATAATCAAAGATATGGAAACTAATCACCAGAAAAATGAATCCAGAAAATTTTTTAAAGAACTGAAGTCAATGAAACGAGGGCACCAACAAAACACATATGGTTTAAAAGACAAAAATGGGAATATGATAAATACCAATGAGGAAATGTGCAACACATGGAAAGAATATTTTATTGAATTACTAAATTGTGAAGCTCCAAGTAACATTTTCTCACAGGAAGAGGTTCTAACATGCGAACCACAAATTGAAGAACCTACATTTGAAGAAATCCTATATGTAATCACACGACTTAAAAACAATAAGGCAACTGGGACTGATGGAATTGCTGCTGAATTTATAAAGGCAGTTAGCCATGCATTACATCTAAAGCTATACGAACTAATAATAAAAATCTGGAGGACAGAAGAATTACCCCATGACTGGAAAGAGTCATTATTGATACCTATCTTTAAGAAAGGAGACAAGTTCCAATGTGGAAATTATAGAGGAATATCACTACTGTCCACAAGCTATAAGATACTATCCGCAGTATTACTAAATAGACTAAAACCATATTCAGAAGACATATTAGGTGACTACCAGGCGGGGTTTAGACAAAACAGATCAACAATAGATCAGATATTTATCTTACGACAAATAGCCGAGAAACATTGGGAATATAAAAGAGATCTCCATAACATTTTTGTGGATTTTAAAAAGGCTTATGATAGTGTCCATAGGAATAGTCTATGGAATGCTATGCAGGAATTTGGAATACCAAGGAAGTTAATCAACATGACCAGACTATGCATGGAAGATACTTATAATATAGTAACATATAAAGGCAGGAAATCAGACCCCTTCCAAATAACATCTGGCTTGAAACAGGGTGATGCACTATCGCCGCTACTCTTCAATCTGGCTCTTGAGAAAGTTGTAAGGAAGGTAAAGGAGGAATGTGATATTGGAGGAACATCCAAGCTGCTTGGTTATGCAGATGATATAGATATTATAGGGCAAAGTGAACAAAAGACATTGGAAATATTGACTCACTTAAAGGAAAAAGCCCAACAGATGGGGCTGGTTATCAACCAAGATAAGACAGAATATATGGTAATTTAAAGAGACGGAATGGCTAGAAACTCTGGCCACATACAAATAGATAATATGACCATTAAAAGAACGGAAACATACAAATACCTGGGTACGATCTTCAACTGCTCCAACATCATAAGGGAAGAAATACAAACTAGAATCAACTCTGGAAATAAGATATACTATGCACTACAACATCTACTAAAATCAAAGGCGCTATCTCGTAACACCAAAATCACAATATACAAAACACTGATCAGACCAGTTGTGCTGTATGGCTCTGAAACCTGGAGTACAACGAAAGGAGACGAAGCCTTGTTACAAACCTTTGAGAACAAAATTTTAAGACGCATCTTTGGACCCATTAGGGATACACAAAGTGGAGAGTGGAAAAGAAGAAGTAACAAAGACATTTGTGATCTGTTTAAGTCCCCGCTAATCACTGGTATCATGAAGGCTAATAGACTACAATGGCTGGGGCATATAGAAAGAATGGAAGATAATAGGGAAACAAAACTCGCTTACACTCAGGAAATAAATGACCGTAGACCCCGAGGTAGACCAAGAAGGCGGTGGAGAGATAATACATGTACAGACCTGCAAGCACTTGGAATCAATGACTGGCAAGAGAAGGTCCACCAGAGAGACGAATGGAGACGGATTGTATTTGCAGCAAAGAACCTCAATGGCTCGGAACGCTGAAGAAGAAGAAGAAGAAGAAGAAGAAGTAGCCAATTTTACACTAAAAAACTATGACAGAAAGTTGCACAGGAATGAAAAGAAAACGTGTAGAAAATTTCATCTCAATCGGATGGACCGTTCGCGAACGCATAAAGAACGGACGGACATACAGTCTCTTATATATATATATATATATATATATATATATATATATATATATATATATATATATATATATATATATATATATATATATATATATATATATATATATATATATATATCATCATCATCATCATCATCATCATCAAGTGTCGTGCCGACTTGCGTAGGCGTTCGTGACCCTCCACAGATCTCGGTCTTTTGTTTTCTGGGGTAACTCTGCCGTTGATATTCCTCCATGCCACCGTCGAAATCCATCCATCCAGCATCATTTCTCGTGGTCTGCTCCTGCCTCTCTTCCCCTCGATCTGTCCAGTTGTCACGATGTTCTCCAGCGCCTCCCTTCTCATCACATGACCAAAAAAAAAACTGTTTGTCTCTTTCTTATTGTTGTATATAATGTTCTAGTTTCGTTGGCCTCTTTAAGGCATTCGTTGTTAGTTACTTTGGAAGTCCAATGAATTCGCAACATTCGTCTAAGGAACCACACCTCTGTTGCTTCCAATCTCTTCCTAATTTGTTTATTTATATTCCATACATATTGTGTACGTAAAAGAAATAGATACATATAAGGGTTTGAAATAGCATAATGTTTATAAGAACATTATATCAGAAAAGAGGAGTTCTGTACTTTCCACATGGTCGTGTTTGTGATTGCGAACACAAATCAAATAGCAGCACTGGTTCTGCGTTTTCCTCAAAGAAAGGAAACAAATACAAGAAATAGACATATAACTAAATATGCTAAACAACATGCATTCTGTTGAGAAAAGAACATATCAGCTGTGCTACAGAAGCTTATGTGCGTTTAATGTCAGCTAAATGGAAAGGACCCTTTGCTACACCTGTAGGCGTAGTGGGTATATGGTAAGCAAGCAAGCCAGTCTGTAAGAAAATAATGAAATACGTAAGTAATGAGATAGGTAGGTAAGTAAGTAATGAAGAAAGTAAGTAAGGAAGGAATGAATTTGGTAGGTATGTTAGTAGGTAAATAATGTAATAAGTAATTAAAGAAGTAGGTAAGTAATCAAGTTATGAAATAAGTAAGTGATGGAGCAAGTTAGTAAAAAATGATGTAAGTAATTAATTAAATAGATAAGTTATTATATAATGAAGTTAATCAGTAATGAAGTAAGTAAGTAATAAAGTAAGTAAGGAAATAAGTAATGAAATTAGTAAATAATTAATGAACTAAGTAATTGAGATGTAAGTAAGTAAGTAAGTAAGTAAGTAAGTAAGTAAGTAAGTAGGTAAGTAAGTAAGTAAGTAAGGAAGGAAGGAAGGAAGGAAGGAAGGAAGGAAGGAAGGAAGGAAGGAAGGAAGGAAGGAAGGAAAGACGGAATAAAGTATGTAATTAAGTAAGTAATAAAGTAAGTAAGTAAGTAATAAAGTAAGTAAGTATTTATGAAGTTAGTAATTAAGTAAAGAACCTTTTTCCAGGCCTTATGTCATATTAGGCATATCGTGCTAGTTACATATTTTTAAAGCGAAATCTGCAATTCATCGGTGATGTCAAAATCTTGCCGGCGCCTTTATTTTCTAAGACAATTATAGAACCTATTTTAGGCTGGATAGACCCGTGAGGTGAGCCTGTGTCAATTTTCAGAGTCAACTTCGATCTGAATTCAAACCCATGACCACCGGGTCGGCTGGCAAGTGTCAAGCCATTAAGATACTGCGGCTCTTCGCTGGGTATATGGTGCTAGCCATATATGTCTATAGACCAATTGGTTCTCGATGGGTGATTGGGATAATATCAAACTGGCCACCTTTACTTCCCATAATATTTCAGATACCCATTTTAGTTCGGCTCTGGGGCGAAGGAGTTACCATTGCAATTAGTAATCCCGCATACCTCGTTCGAAACAGCTAGCTGGGCGTGATTAGGAAGCAGACCGTCTTGCGTTGGGTTACATACTAAGGTATGCACACCAGTCGTTCAGAAAGCAATGGCAAACTACTGAACGTAAACTTGCCAAGAAATCACAAACAGCCACACAAAACATCGCCGGTGTCGACTGCCACGTCCTGTAAAGGATATGCAATTTACTAACCCATTTAAGGCCGGGAGCACAAACGAAATCCCCACCTCGACGGGGGTTCGAATGCGTGATCGCTAGGCTGACAGGCAAGTGTGCTAGCTACCACGCTACTGCGACTGCCGGTGTTGAATGTATTGCATGCTTAAGCGACGGACTACAAACAAGAGAAAGCATGCAGGAATCATCAATTGGAAGGCTGTCTATAGTAAGCATTCTGTAGACGAAACTGGACTCAAGAGGCCGCCTCTAATGCTCGCTTCAACAAAACACTCCAGCGGCAAATATTCCACGAATGCCGAGGCTGCTGTCGAGGCAGGCTTACTTACTGTGTGTTCTGGGCGCTGGTGGCAAGAACTTCCACTCCCTCAACAACGCCAATAATGTTTTGAAGCATCCTTGGGTAATCGATGAGCTGTTTGTTTTGTGTCAACTTCTCCAGCTAATTTATCTTTTACTGTTTTCCTCCACCTCAGAATTATGGATTCTTGAGATTTCTAAGGCATCATATTGACGGCTGTGTGAGTGCAACTCAAAGAAGTGTTTGTTTGTTAAGAAGTAGGCGGAGATTTCTTCTCGGCAGACTGCAAATGATGATGCAAGCTCCATGGATCGACATTGTGCGAACGAACACAAATCGGATAAGACTATAATGGCGTAATGTATTCATTATATAAGAGGGCCGAGGCCCCCCCCCCCCCGCCCCCCGTCACATAGCACATTTCTTCCTGTGCCTGTTGTGAAGCGTACATCGGCGACCATAAATTTCCAATCCCCTCTGTTGTCTCAGTTGTGTGTATGTGTAGAAGCTGGTGTTAAAAAACATAACACAAAAAAGGTAAAGTGCCATTTGACATGCTTTAAGTTGCATTGGACATAATGTGCTAAACCCAGATCTTTATAGACCAATGGGCAATCGGTGAGTGATGTACTCAGTATCGCCTTTACTTCCCAAGAAATTTCCTGGTAGCCATTTAGGCTGGGTCAACCTGGAAGCCCACTTCAGACGTTGAAGTTGGTGTTATTTATACAACCGTGTGTAGCCAAGCTGTTTCAGCTTCCCACATACATCTGTCTGCGCCCTTCGGTCTGCTATTTACCCACACAAGGCTTATTTCCCTATTCGACGTTTTCTGTTAACATGCCCCAACAATTTAATTTGTCGTGTTTGTAATGGTTTTGATAAGTGATAGTTGTAACATTTGCAATTATGTCAATCAGTCAGCATTAATCAAATGCCGTCTCCACAATGCAGGTTGAAGAAAACCAACGCAGAGGTATTGAGAGGCGCATATGTTAAACGACCACTCATCAAAAAGTATCAGGAAACGACAAATACAATTGTTGGGACACTTCAACAGAAGAGGCGAAATAGAGGAGTTATTCTTATACAGAAACATACTTAGCAGGAGAGGAGAGGGAAGACAGGAGTTGTTGAAAAGCTGAAACAGCTGGACAACAAATAATTATACCAGAAACACTACCAAAATATCGCATGACAGACAGGAATGGGGAGTCATGATCGCCGATGTCTGTTCCAGATCTGGCATCTGAAGAAGAATATCTATTAAATCACTGATTGATGTTCAGCTCATTACGTAGTGATCACATATGTATCATATATTTCAAACGCACCCTGTTGTTGTTGTTTTTTTTTCTTTATTGCCAGATAATTTTTACTCGTTTCCCTACTATCTTAGTAGGGAAATGTAAATAAATATACTGTTACTTTCAATGCTTCTGTCCTAACTGTTACTTTCAATGTTTCTGTCCTGTTACTTTACCGGCTCCGTGGCCAAGGAATTAAGGACGCGGTTTGTTTATCAGGTAAACCCACGTTAGAAACACAGCTGCGGGCGATTTGGAAGCAGACCGCCTTGCGTTGTTTTTTTTTTTTACAAAATGGTATGGGTGCCGGTCGTTCAGAAAGAAATACCAAACTGCTGAACGTAAACTAGCCCAGAGATCACAACAGAAAAATGCTTGTGAACAGTACCAAACAGTCAAGCCAAACAGTCAAGCCAAACAGTCAAGCCAAACAGTCAAGCCACACAGTCAAGCCAAACAGTCAAGCCAAACAGTCAAGCCAAACAGTCAAGCCAAACAGTCAAGCCAAACAGTCAAGCCAAACAGTACGCTGTTCTAACTGCGACGTCCTGTAAAGGATATGCAGCTAACTCCTGTTACTTTAAATTTTCCTGTCCTAACTGTTACTTTAAATGTTTCCGTCCTAACTATTACTTTTAATATTTCCGTCCTATTACTTTAAATGATTATTATTATTATAAATTATATACATTTAGGACATACACGTTTATAGTAACAACCAGGACACACATATTTAAAGTCATACATAACAATTAAAATTTAAAGTAACAATTAGGACAGAAATATTTAAAGCAACAGGTAGAACAGTGTTGGTAACAGTAACAACTGACTGAGCCTGAAGAAATTAATGTAACAACTAGAAAAGAACCCGTTACAAAGCATCTATGACAGAATGTGTGCAAGCAACAATTAAATGGGACTGGCGGGAGTTAATGACCAGCTAGAACTTGTGTGTAACAGTAACAAATGTTGGTAATTAAGGAAGTTAGATAACAGCTAGAACAGACACATTTAACGCAACAGCTAAGACATGTGGGCAATAGTAACAAGCCACTTTGAGTGAAGGAGATACAGTAACAGGTAGGACATAGTGTGTAACAGTAACAACTCTTTGAGACTGAAGGGAGGACTGAGGCAACAGCTAGGAAAAAGTGGGTAACTGTTACACGTCACTGAGACTAAAGTAAGGAGATAATTCTCATTGAAATTAAAGTAGTTAACTAACAGCTAGATCAGAGCGTGTAACAACAGCAACTCACTAGGACGGTGGGAGCTAATTTAACAGCTGGGATAGAATGTGTGACAGTAAAAAGTCATCGGAACTAAAGAGTTAAACGTAACAATTAGAGCAGTGCGGGTAACAGTAGGACGGCATTGGGGCTAAACGAGTTAACGTAACAATAGCACCTATTGCTAAAGGTAACAACTCATTGGCACAGATCGTTATGGTAAATGATAGAACAGTATGGTAATAGTGACAACTCATTCGGACAGAAGGATGGAAAGAAGAGATTCCTGGGACTGAAGGAGATGAAGTAACACTTGACTAGAAGGGATAATACAAATAACAAGTCATTGGAACTAAAGAGGTTACCATGACAGCTAGAACAGAGTGGGTTACAGTGACACCTCGCTGGCACTGAGGTTGTCAATGTAGCAACTAGGATAGAGAATATAATAGTGACAAGTCATTGATTAACAATTCAGTGCCATACAAAACGTTGGTTTGGACCAAACAAAAATGGATGGCGGAAAATAGGAAAGTAGATGTAAGTGACACATTTATGACTTTCAAGTTATTAATATGGCAGCAGACATGTATCGATTTTAAGGGGGTTGCATATAGAAAACTACGGTATACATAAGTCTATGGCAGATACGGGAAGTCGTTTAAGACGATTAATCATCCCATGTTATACATTAATCAGTTCAGGTAACAGCTAACAACAGAGCCGGGGTAACGTAACGGCGTGTCGCTCGCCTGCCGGCCCGGGGTCATGGGTTCGAGTCAGCATCGCGACGGCTGTTAAAAATTGATCTGGGCTACCAGATCCACCCAGCCTTAAATGTGTACCCGAAAATATCATAAGAAGTAAAGGAGACCAGCATCCTTCCGACAACACATCCCCCACCAAGCGCCGATTGGTCTAAAAAAATGATGCGTCTGTCACCATTTGCCCAAGATGCTCGTAAAGGCTCGTAAATGTGCCTTTACTTTGTCCTTACCCATTCTTTGATAAATCAATCGGTCAATACATTTTACTGCCTCCGTTATTATTTTAAATGTGTCTTTCCTAGTTGCTATTTTCAATTGTTCTGTCCCAGTTGTTCCTGCAAATGTTTATGTTCTTGTTGTAGTTATGTATCTATCCTAGTAGTTATTGTAAATGTGGTTGTCCTAGTTGTTATAGTTAATATGGTTGTTCTAGTTGTTACTGTAAATGTTTGTATTTCATTTGTCACTGTAAATGTTTCTTCAACTGTCACTGTACATGTTTATTTGTTAGCTCTTACTGTAAATGCTTCTAATTCAGCTGTTACTGTAAATGTGTCTATTATAGGTAGTACCGTAAATGTGTCTAGTTTACTGCAAATATGTCTATGTTAGCTGTTACTGTAAATGTGTCTATTTAAGCTGTTACTCTAAATGTGTCTATTCCAACTATTACTGTAAATGTTTTTATTTCAGCCATTACTGTAAATGTTTCAAGTTCAACTGTTATTATAAATATTTATAATTCAGCTGTTACTGTAAATATTTCTGCCTCAGCTGTTACTGTACATGTTTGTGTGATAGTTGTTACTCTCAATGTTTCTATTCTAGTTGTTACTGTAAATGTTCCAGTTATAGTTTCCAATGTAAATATGCATGTTGTAGTTGTATATTTAACTTCATAAGTCTCTGGTTGCTATTTCTTCCACTCAATGTGAATTTCAACGTATAGCTATGTTTGAATAACATTTGCGACTGATAAAACGCGTTACACGAGTCAGCGTATTAAAATAGTTAAATTAGCCGAGAAACCGCCTAAAAGCCAAGAACGTTCACATGTAATATTAACTCTTATATCCCCATGCATTTGTCATTCAACCACTTGTTATGTTAGAGATTTAAAAAAAAAAAAAAAACTTAAGTAAAGGACCCGTTTCCAAGTTGTTTTGGGTATGTGACATCTATTGTTTTAGACCAACTGACACTCGATTGGCCATGTTCAGTATCACGCCGACGGTCTTGTACTTCCTGTGCCATCTTTCTGGTACCACTTTGATATTGGATACAGCTGCGAGTCCAGGTCAATGCTTGTTTAAAATTCCCGCTTCGAGGGCGATGTGAACACGTGACCACCGACCAGCGGGCAAGCGTGCTAGACACTGCGCTGTCGTAACTGTCCACCGCCATGGGCGTGACAGAGTTAAACAGCGCAACAATGACACAGAAACAGTAAGAAACGTGCCAGAGTGAATTAAAAACACAGCTCAATGGGACAGAAGAAGGTGTGGTGTAATATGGGTGGAGTAACAATTTACAGCGTGTGCATTGTTTAGGATCCAATGAGTTAACTCTTAGTATTTCGCTGCCCATTTGTAGTCGCTCACAAATCGATTTAATTTACTACACTCCATTTTGAATGAGAGCCGAGGTAGAGCTAGTCGCCAGCCTGGCGGTACGGTTGTCATGAATTCGTGTCGACATTGGGGCCTATTTCTACAATTAACCTGGACCCCCAGGTCGACCCAGCCTTAAACTGGTACCAGAAAAATGTCACGGGAAATAAAAGACGGCCGGCGAGATACTGACCACATCACCCACCGAGTGTCGAGAAGTCTATGAAAATACGGATCTAGCACCGTGTGCCCAATTCGCTTTAACATATGTAAATGTGTCCTGTACATGTTTACTACCACCATGAATGTACATGTTTACTAGCACTGCTAATGTACATATTTACTACCACCGTGAATGTACATGTTTACCACCACCGTGAATGAACATGTTTACTACCACCGTGAATGGCGCCAACAGGCGCAGGAATAGATGAAGTACATAAGTGATGTTCCACTGCAGTATTTCCATCAGTCACTTCTGGTCAACATAGATGTCGTTTTACCAGTCATGTACTGCATATAATGAGGCTTGTCAAGAAGGCTGTTTTTGAGAGCTTTCACTGAGAAGTGGGAGTCTCGGAATCGTTAAGGCTAGCTTCCTTGCCCACAGCGCCCATGAGCATTTTGGAATCCATTAAGAGACGGACATTTTCTTCAAATTAACCTCCGACCCATGAAAAATTAGTATCAGGAAATGTTATGGGATGTTAAGTTGGCAATGAGAGCCGCAATAACATAATGGCTAGCATGCTCGCCTGCCGGCCTGAAGACCTAATGTTCGAATTCCCCACGGGGATTTGACCTGGACTCTCTTGTCGCGTCAGCCTAAAATGGTAACTAGGAAATATTTTGGGCTGTAAAGGCGGCCTGTGAGGTATTGACAGCATCACCGATCGATCGACCATTAGTCTATGAAAATTTGAGGACAACACCATATACATAACGCCTCATGGCATGGAATAAAGGCTTGTACTTTATACTAAAGGCTAGGAACCGCCGTTTTCATAGCAACGTTGCTCGGTTCTCCAGCCTTCTCTCAGGTGAAGACGACTTTAGCCTCTACTGTTGTCTCTGGTAATCCGGGATGATCAAAGACACAGCAAACTTCTTGTCCAAGTTTGAACAGAGGGACTAAACGTTGTCGTGACCAAATAAACCCCCAGCGCCAGGCTCATCCGCTCTCCACCAGGGGCCACCGGTGGAAGCAAACACCTGGTGTGACTTGGTCTTGTCTTTGTGACAACCAGACATCTCCTGTGCATGACCTAAATCTCTGAAATGAGAACCTGTGTGCACATTATAACCATGTTGTGTGAAAAGAACAGTCTGCAATAAGTGATACAAAGTTAGTTACAGGTACTTTACAGGACGTTGCAGTCAATTGCAGTGTTTGTGTGTCTGTGTGGGTTGGGGGGGGGGAGGGTTATTTGTGGTTCCTGGGCAAGTTTATGTTTGCCATTGATTTCTGAACGACCAGCACTCATATCACTGTATAGAAACCAACGCAAGGCTGTCTGCT